>CM021104.1:556250156-556408349 GCA_007115665.2 Sequoiadendron giganteum | reverse complement strand
AAAAAAAAACCAAGGTTAAAACCCTTGGTTTTTCATCTGCCCTTCTTTTGGCCATTTCTAGAAAAGAATGGCTAGCATAACCCTACTCCAGGAAATTTTTTAAAAATATATATGTATGCATATATATATATATATATATATATATATATATATATATCAAGATTTATATATATATATATATATATGCATATGTATATATTTATATATATATGCATATGTATATATTTATATATTTACATTTAACCAATTGAAAATAAATTGAGGAAGTAAAACTAAAAAGGAACAATTTGTAATCAAGAATTCATTCTATTTCTTTTTTTTTGTTGAAGCAACCTATTCCAAACAAAGGTTTTCTTTCAAATTGGAAAACAAGAATCCAACTAAGTTTATTTTGCAATCAAACAATAGAGATAAAAAGCTTTTCAACATGATTTTCAACAACATATACAATTAAAATTTCAAAAGCAACTAATTTTTAAGACATGAACCTAGCTTTTTTGAGTTTGTGAGGAGAACCAGATGGTGCCTAGATTCCTGCCTTGATTCCAACTTCAGCTCCACCAATTTTCATAGCTTCAATCCAAAACCCACAAAATGCAAAAATTCTTCCTCCTCCACTTTCAAATTTCATGCTTGTTTTTTGACCAAAAAGCTTGAGAAGCATTTTTAAATAATAAAGAAAAATTCAAACAAATATCATGCAACCACCCTCATTAATTTCTCAAAACGAAATAACAAATATCTTCTTCTTCCCAATTTTTGAATTCAAACTTTCTAAAAATGCAATTCAATTCATTTTCCTTTATTTTGTTAACTTTTATCCTTTCAATTTTCCCAATTTCACACAAAATCTATTAACTCCAAAATGGAAAAACTTAATTTATTTCAAATCAATTGATTTAATTATCAATAAACTAAATCTAATCCAAGATTAAATTATTTATTAATAAATTAAATCACATTTCAACATAAACCAGATGAAGTTAATTGACAATTAAACTACCAAAGAATATATTTTAACCTTTTTCTAACTTGCAATTTTAACTGAAATCAAGATCAGATGAACAACATTAAAGAAACTTAACCTGACTGAAACCTGACGACACACTATGACTAAGGTGACGACTTGGCACGAAAAACCTAGCTACTATCTCCCAATTGAATGTCATTGGGCAATGGACACGTTCAAACTTGTGAAACCAGGTGGAGTCAATGTCCTATACCTGTCAACCTGTGAACAAAGAGTATATCCACATGCATAAATATGTCATAAATAAGGCACATTGTGAAGGGGAAATCATAGAATCATAGGGCGCTCACAAGCGAGTGATGCGATATCGTCCTCTTCACCAATACAATATTACTAATTGACGTATCTAACATAGCACCTTAATCAAAAGCATAAAACATCATTAATTTGAATATCCACTTATGCTAATTCAAAACATGCCATAATAATAACATCAAAATATAGTATCATTACATCAAGATACATCATGATAAAATAGTGATCAACCGTAACCAAGTACATAGTCAAAGTACAAATAAAAACTAAAACATAAAAAGGAGAATGACATCATTCTCACAACAAAGCAAAATGGAGGGGTATTACATCCTCCCCCTAGGGTCAGGCTTACTCTTGGAAGCCTGTGAACAAATAGGGATAAAGCTCCCTCATTCTAGCTACATCTTCCCAAGTGGATGACATGTCATCCCTAGGATCCCACTGGATCCTAACCTGATCAATATCTCACACTCGAGAGTGAGCATTCTGTGCTCCATTACAACCACAGGCTCCAAAGTCAATTGCCCATCCTCTACCTGTAGTGGGGTGGTCCCACAAAGTTGGTTTACAATTTCTGAGAGGAACTAATTCTTGCTAAAATCACATATTTTTAGAAAATATAATGATTTAAACCTTTAAAAGTTTCATTTTAAGGATTCCAATTCAAGAAGGTTTGATCAAACCACCTTAGATCAAATCCCCTTGGATAGAACCTCGCTAGTTTTAAACCATACCTATAAATGAGTGTCCTTTACACCTATCAAAATGCTAATAAAAATCACTTTTGATTTACCTTTTGGGGGATCAAATTAATTCATTTAAAATTTATTTCAAATGATTATGGTATTCCTCAAAATGAGCTATCCCATGAATATAATTTTAATATGTTTTGGTTTTATTATGTATATGTTTTTTTAGTTTTATTAAACATAGGTTTTTCACTGAAAATCAAGCTCTTTGTTTTGCACATGTGGAAAAATAGAAACTTATCAAAATAATTTTTTTAATAATATGTTTGTGCTGGGTATTTATGTCCTTGATGCATTAAAAAAAAAAATTTTGAATTTCGATACATACAAAAAAAGTTATGTTTTATACAGTCTGCCTATGTCTGAATTGCAATTGGTTTGACTTCGAAACTCTATTAAGGAAAAATTATTCAATAAAAAACTATGAGACCAAATGAAAGTGCTAGATAACATAGTTAAAAATCTAAATTCGAAAAAATTAGAATTTTATCCTTCATACAAAAAAAATTATGTTGTATACGGTGAGCGTCACTTGTTAAAAATGTTATTTTCTAAAAAAATCAGTTTTCGTGGGAGATGGAAAAAGAAGTTCAATCTTATTCCAAATAAATTGAAAAAAATATTTTTAGAATCTAAAGACAAAATGTGATGAGACTCTAGTTTGGATCATCTTCAAAATACTCATGGTTTAACCACTATAGGTGCTCGAATGTGAAGATAATAATTTCAGTGTCCAGTTTGGCCAAAAATTGTAAACCACTATTGTGGGATCACCCAATGCATTCCAATCAAGGACATGAGAAATTTCTAGATGGTATGACCAAAGAACTGAAACATGAAAAACATCATGAATGCACGAGAGACTGGGCGGTAAATCAAGACGGTAAGAAATTGGACCAATCTTCTCGAGTATCTCGAAAGGTCCAACAAAGTGAGGTGCCAACTTAGAGACCTTCCCATAACAGATGAGACTCTTTCGCAGACGTACCCGCAAGAAGACTCTATCTCCTATAACAAACTAATGATCCACTCTATGCGCATCTGCATACTTCTTCTGCCTATCCTGTGCTACTACCAAGTGCTCTCTAATCATATCCACCTGTTGCTCCATATCCTACAACATCTCAGGACCCAACACTATCCTGTCCTCCAGTCGATCCCAACTCAAGGGAGTACGACATGGTCTCCCCTACAATGCCTGGAATGAGGCATGCCAATGGAACTCTTGAAACCATTATTATAAGAAAACTCTAACAAATAGAGATAATCCTCCCATCGTGTCTACTAGTCCATCACATACATACGCAACATATCGGATTTGATTGACCCTCTCGGTCTATCCATCTGCCTCTGGTTGATAAGATGAACTGAAGTTCAACTGCGTCCCCATTGCATGTTGCAATAATGTCCAAAGAGCTGAGGTAAACACTGGATCCCTGTCAGAAATAATCCGATGCAAAATGCCATGTAACCTCACTATGTCCTCCATGAACACTCTAGCTATGAATGATGCGGTATAGGATGAGCGCATAGGTGAGAAGTGTGCCACCTTCATCAACCTATCAACTGTCACCATAATTGCATCATGCCATCTCATAGAGTTAGGTAAACCAACAATGAAATCCAATGAGATTATATCCCACTTCCACTTTGGTACTAAATGCGGTTGCAAGAGCCCTGTTGGATGCTGGTGTTCAGCCTTAACTCACTGACACTCTAGACATCACGACACATAATCCATGATATCACACTTCATCCCTTTCCAAAATACAACTGACACAAATCTGCATGCATCTTTTTCACCCTAGGATGGGCTGAATAAGGTGGATGATGTGCCTCAGTCATGACCAAGGTGTGAAGACCATCTAATGAAGGAATGTATATGTGTCCCATGTGTCTCAATAACTCATTTGAATCTAGAGAATATCCTGAATGTCTACCTTCAAGAGCTCTACCTGCCTCTATCACTATCCTAACCTCTTGGTACCAAATATCTACTGGAAGGCCAAAAAGAATCTGACTCTGCAGATCCACAACTAGAGTCAACTCAGATATTTCATGCCTTTGTCTACTAAGTGCATCCGATACAAAATTCTCCTTTCCCTGGATATACTTCACCTCGAAATCATATTCACAGAGAAATTCCATCCAACGCCTCTGCCTAGTATTAAGGTTGGGTTGTGTGAAGATATACTGAAGACTCCTGTGATCACTGTGCAACTCAAACCTATGGCCAAGAAGGAAATGCCTCCATCTTGTCAATGCATACACAACTGCCGCTAATTGAAGATCATGTGTGGGGTAGTTCAACTCATGATCCTTGAATTTTTGTGACTCATATGCAATGAATCGACCTTCCTGCATCAAAACTACACCTAGACCCTCCAAGGATGCATTTGTACAATCTACAAAGTCCCAAGTCGAATCCCATATCGCCAATATTGGTGCACTAGTCAGCTTCTCCTTTAGATTCTGAAATGCTTCCTCACACTTCTCTGACCACTCAAACCTCTTCCCTTTCCTCTAAAGGGTGGTGATAGGATAGCCTATCCTCGAAAAACCCTACACAAAGCGCCTGTAATAACTCGCTAGCCCCATAAAGCTACGTATCTTTGCCACATTCATGGGGGTAGGCTAATCTAAGATTGCTTGGATCTTTGTTGGATCCACTGAAATACCCTTCCCTGAGATCACATGCCTAAGATACTGAACCTCAAACTTGAAGAACTCACACTTCGACAGGCTAGCAAACAACTGATTATCTCATAAGCACTGCAATACCTGCCACGAATGTGCCTCATGCTCTACCATTGTCCTAGAATATATCAGAATGTCATCAAGGAAAATAAGGAAAAATCTGTCTAGGTATGTATGAAATACACCATTCATCAGAATCATGAACACAGAGGGTGCATTCGTCAACCCGAATGGTACTACTGTAAACTCATAGTGACCATAACACATTCGAAACGTTGTCTTATGGATGTCTGAGTCAAAGATCCGAAGTTGATGATATCTTGACTTAAGATCAATGTTTGAAAAGATGGTGGCACCCTTGATCTAATAAAATAGATCATCAATCCTAGGAAGCGGATATCGGTTCCTGATGGTGACTTTGTTCAAATTTCAGTAATCAATACATAACTGAAGTGAACCATCCTTCTTCTTCACGAAGATGACTGGTGCTCCCCATGGGGAAACACTAGGGCAAATGAAGCCCTTCTTTAACAACTCCTTAAGCTGCAAACAAAGCTCTTTCAGCTCCTGGGTGGTCATATGATAAGGAGCTCGAGAAATGGGTTCTGATCTAGGTATAAGGTCAATCTTGAAGTCTATGTCCCTCTGAGGTGGCATCCCTAGAATCTCATCTGCAAAGACATCAGAATACTCCTGAAGAATGGGGTGACTATCAAGAGAAACTTTCTCTTCTCCACCACCTAGATCCAAGTCATCCACTATGACAACAAACAACTGGCAACCATGATGCACACACCTTCTCAACTGCATAGCTGAGATGACCCTCAAGGAAACTGGCCTCTGGACTCCCACTATCTCTACCTCTCTGCCAGATGCCTCAATGCATCGAATCGACTTACATCAAAAATCCATGACCGCACTATGTGCCTCCAACCAATCCATCCCTATGAATATGTCATAAGAATCCAAAGGAATAACTTAGAGGTCCATCGTAGTCTAGAGAGGTCCAACCTCCAATCTACACTCTAGCACAAGGGAATGCGATGCGACTTTCACAATCGAGGCTAACTCTACCTGCCACCTATCGACTTGCCTTACCACACCCAGTCTACATCGTGCCACGACTGATGAAGAAATGAAGGAGTCTATCACTCCTGAATTAAATAAGATGGTAATTGGGTTACTCATCAACATACCATATGACTTGATGGCAGTGCCCTAATGCTCTGCGTAGTGGTTATCAACTGCTACAAAAACCTGATGCCCTCTACCTGCATCACCAACTATCGGCTCAGATGCCACTAGTCCCTGAGAAAAGCTAGATGTGCCCCTGTTGGGACACATTCTAGTTATGTGACCCTGTTGGCCACAAGAGAAACACCCTATACCTCTGCCATAATCTATACTCCCAGATGGTGCGCTAGACAGCTACGCACTACCCCTGAAGGTAGATTGTGAACTCTGAGCTGGCTGATCAAAGCTGAAACATTTCGCACACCTCCAATTTATGTCCCCCTACCTCTACTAGAAACCTTTACATTTCCCTTGTGATACTTGCTGCTGCTGCTGACCACCCTGAGATGGCCCTTGTTGAGATCTAGGAGATACACCTCCCTGAGGCTGCCCTCCTCTAGCACTAGATCCTGCTGTTGAACTACTGCCAATTGGTACACTCATGTGACCTCCTAGTGCCATGGTCAGATTCTCCTCAACAAGGTGTGCTTTCTCTATTGCCACCTCCATGGTTTTGGGTTCGAAAACCCTCACACCACCGCTAAGACGAGCATTTAAGCCCCTGAAAAAATGGTGCACCAACATACTCTCATCGTCACCAATCCCTGCAAACTATTTGAGCTCATAAAAGCGTCACTCATATTGCTCAACAAATAAGGCCATTTGGCAAAAGGCATAAAACTTGTCACCTCGACACTGATGCCAATGCTCAGATAAGAACCGAGCTCTGAATTTCTCTAGGAAGATCTCCCAAAATACTGAGTGAATGTCAATATGGAGCTTCTGCTCCTCTAGCCTCCACCATGTGGATGTGAACCCTCTCAGTTGCATGATAGCATAACGAGATTTGGTGTTACTACCATATGAATGCATGGCAAAACACCTATCCAGGTCTATAAGCCAAGTCTTAGCCTCTAAACTAGTACTTGATCCATCATATAATGGAGGATGTGCCTTGAGTAGGTCCCTCATGTGACACTTAGCCTGGGGTGGAGCTTCCCTCACAACCGGATTGACCTGAACCTCAACCGACCTCAGACCCAGGAGTGCCAAAGCCTCCTCAAGCGCTCTACACGCAACCTAAATCCCTGTTGGTTCCTGCTGACGATCACTAACCCCTGGTGCATTCTGAGATGCATGATGTTCCTCTTGGCCTGGAATAAAAGGCACACGAGGAGGAGAGTCCCGTTGACTCTCACCACGACCACCTATACGACCACGACCACACCCTCTACCTCTTCCGCATCTGGGAGGCATTATCCTGCACAAACACATCAGGGTATTAGGCAAGGTACAAAACTTAAAAGCATAAACATCTAGAAGCTTAATGGGTCCATCATAATCTTAGAGTACCCAGTGTTTAAACCTAGGCTCTGATACCATGTGTAACGCCCTGCCACACAACCCTAGAAGAGGTTGCAAATAACTACTTAAACAGACTATTTTTTTTTTTGTTTAAGTACAATAATAAGGAAGTTCACTATCTAATGCCAACAACCTCTAAGGTTACGAGACACAGGTTATATAGAACCTCAACAAAAAACATGAATTTAAACCATGTCGTTTATTTAATTAAGAAATAAAACACATACATTCCAAATAAGATAATTTACATCAAAGCATAAGAGATAAATTTTAATTTCATTTATCCATAATTAAACAATATGGTTACATCTCTCATTCCCCGAATGAGGCAAGTCCAATGAATAAGGTTACAATTACAACTTCCACCTAGATAACAAATGAGGGGTAATAAATCACAAGATCAACTGAAATAAATAAGGTATGAAAGTAAACTGGATCATATGAGCTCTCCAACTAGAAGTCTCATCCACACGATCAAGAAGATAAACCCAATGGAGTAAGGTGCACGTTCCACCCAACCAAGTGGAACCCAAAGCTCCACCCCCCGTGCTAAGTGATAGTAACAAGGATTTCTAGCCAAGACCATCTACCTCAAGACATAGGCTAACACATAACCGAACTGAACTAAATACAAATACATCACTTAACTCAATGGTTACAATGCTTCCAGAATTACATAATCAATTGCATCACTGATGTGAACATACAGTTGAATTAGGAGAAGTTTCATCACAATGTTACATGGGTTATCCTGATGAGTCTTCATAGGCCCCGACCCCCATCTCAGGTTATCCTGGTAACCTCTAATGACTTCCGACCCCTCATGTAATCCAACACAGAATCAATTATCTTTCATAGAGACAAGATAACGATCTTGCCATTCCAGGCCTTCTCATCTCAACCCAAGTCTTAACAAGCCCTTGTGTTCATGAGTGAGGCATAATTATCTTATTAAGTGTTTGATACTACGTGATACTCTAATCAGTTAATTACGTTATCACTGGATTAACTAACTTGCAATGAGTTATCCTGGCACCACTTTGTGTGTCGGCCCTCGTTGCAAGCCACTCCTCTAAGATGACACGTGGAACAACTCCACAACCCAAGGGTACACAAGTGCGACATAAGGATATCACATCCCTATCCATAAAATACCATCAACACATTCTCGTTCGTGATAACCGGGTAACAAATTGGTTACAGTTAAAGGCACTACCCAAGGCAATCCAAAGGTTGACTAACACATTATGACAACCCACAAAATTGAAACCCAACTACAAGATTTGTCAGATTCTATGACCCAAATTTCCCAAACGATAATAGGAACAGTTCACAATCAAGGCGAGCAAGAAGACGAGAATTAAAATTCTACTTTGGATTCACTAAATCCATCTCCTCATTAACATTCAATAATTTACTACCTTAGTGAGACTAAATTTGAATAATGACTCTTTTGGACAAAGATGAAATTTTAAACCAAATATGTCATTCTCTGATTGTTCTCAAAACTATAATAATAAACGTTTATTCCAACCATTCAGAAAATAACATTTTATAGTAATAAATTTTTTCTCTTCACGACAAAATCATTTCTAAAATAATTAACTCATCTTCATATTCATTTCATTTAAGACAAATATAGTGTTCCACCAAAATTGTATTATTTTAAATTAAAGTCCATAATTGACTAAAACATAATTTTTTAATTTCCACAATTACACTTAAACATGCTATTAATCAATTCAACATTTTAATATATACATATTTAAAATGTATACGAATGTATTAAAATTTAAATACCCAAGTATATATATAAATACATAAAATAATACATATATATATACACATAATATATTCATTCTCATATTGTGTATATATATACATATATTATTTATATATATTAAATATATATATACATTATATTATTAATATATATTAATATTTTAATATTATAAAATATAATATAAAATATTATTAATAAATATTTTTTATATTATAAAAAATAATATATTAAATATTAAATATATATACATATATTTTTTTTAATAAAATAAAATAAAATAAATTAAAAAAAATCAAGTGATTCTAGGGGCGCGCACCACAAATTCGTGGGGAAGCACACCCAACACAATAGGGCCGACTGTGTGAATACACAGCCAACCCCATTAACATGGGGAGACTGTGTATTCATACAACCTTCCCATGAACACTGGGTGTGGCCAGTGTGGGGGTCGCGTTGGGCGCAACTCCCCCACACGCCTCCCATGGGGGGCGCGGTGGGGTGAGCCATATATATATATATATATGCATATGTATATATATATATATTTACATTTAACCATATTGGAATTGAAAATAAATTGAGGAAGTAAAATTGAAAAGGAACAATTTGTAATCAAGAATTCATTCTATTTTTTTTTTTTTTGTTGAAGCAACCTATTCCAAACAGAGGTTTTCTTTGAAATTGGAAAACAAGAATCCAACTGAGTTTATTTTACAATCAAACAACAGATTTAAAAGCTTTTCAACATGATTTTCAACAACAACATCTACAATTAAAATTTCAAAAGCAACTAATTTTAAAGACATGAACCTGGTTTTTTTGAGTTTGCGAGGAGAACCAGATGGTGCCCAAATTCCTGCCTTGATTCCAACTTCAGCTCCACCAATTTTCACAGCTTCAATCCAAAACCAACAAAATGCAAAAATTCTTCCTCCTCCACTTTCAAAATTTTATGCTTGTTTTTTGACCAAAAAACTTGAGAAGCATTTTTAAATAATAAAGAAAAATTCAAACAAATATCATGCAATCACCCTCATTAATTTATCAAAACAAAATAACAAATATCTTCTTCTTCCCAATTTTTGAATTCAAACATTCTAAAAATACAATTCAATTCATTTTCCTTTATTTTGTTAATTTTCATCCTTTCAATTTTCCCAATTTCACACAAAAATCTATTAACTCCAAAATGGAAAAACTTAATTTATTTCAAATCAATTGATTTAATTATCAATAAACTAAATCTAATCCAAGATTAAATTATTTATTAATAAATTAACTTATTTAATAAATTAAATCACATTTCAACATAAACCAGATGAAGTTAATCGACAATTAAAATACCAAAGCATATATTTTAACCTTTTTCTAACTTGCAATTTTAATTGAAATCAAGACCAAATGAACAACATTAAAGCAACTTAACCTGATTGAAACCTGATGACACACTATTACTAGGGTGATGACTTGGCACGGAAAACCTAGCTACTATCTCCCAATCGAATTTCGTTGGGCAATGGACACGCTCAAACCTATGAAACCAGGTGGAGTCGATGTCCTGTACCTGTCAACCTATGAACAAATAGTATATCCACATGCATAAATATGTCATAAATAAGGCACACCGTGAAGGGGAAATCATGGAATCACAGGGCGCTCACAAGTGAGTGATGCGATATCGTCCTTTTCACCAATACAATATTACTAACTAACGTATCTAACATAGCACCTTAATCAAAAGTATAAAACATCATTAATTTGAATATCCAATTATGCTAATTCAAAACATGCCATAATAATAACATCAAAATATAGTATCATCACATCAAGATACATCACGATAAAATAGTGATCAACCGTAACTAAGTACATAGTCAAAGTACAAACATAAACTAAAACATAAAAAGGAGAACAACATCGTTCGCACAACAGAGCAAAATGGAGGGGTATTACAAATACAATATAATATATATTATTCTACATATGAGTTTTATTTCATTCATTTCTGTTGTATTTTTTATATTAGTATGTTCGTCCTCATTATGATTAACCTTTTGCATCGATATTGTCATTGTCTTTATTAAAAACTATATCTATAGGTATATCTCAAGAATACTTGTATAGAAATAACTTCCTATAAGTTGTGTATTTACCCTCCCTCATTAAATATAACCTCAAAACAATTACCTTTGCAGTTATTTTTTAAACTTATTACCACATGCAAGAAACTACTACCTAGGTTAGAATGAAATCCTCAAAATAAGAATTTTTTTTTTATCTTTTTGTATTTTCACTGTACTTGATAAAAATTATCCTATAGTCTCAACAACTCATTATAGTTGAATTGGAGCATCTATGTACAAAAAAAAACCAAGAGATTTAAATTGTGAGCTCTTCAACATCAAAATCTAATAATCAACATGTTTCTGCAACCTAAGCACAATCAACCAAAACCATATAGAATTGGTCTTTAGGGTGGAAATATTAGATCCTGACCCACTATACATTACAATAAAATCAAATTTATTCTAAAGCTTTAAGAAAAATTTCCTTAAAAAAGAAGATTGGAGTTATTTTGAATTGAGGAAATGGCTAGAAGAAGCATAAACAACAACAACTTCTTGTACACAAGTTGTAATAGTGATAATAACAACAATATTATGAGGATGATAGATTTATAGTGGGTGGTGTGGTTCATATAGAGGTTGAGTTATAGGACAATACTAAGAGATGCATCAAATATGGTGTGCGTAATGGCCAGACATCAATTGGAGGAATGACAAATTGAATGTACTCATTAGAAGCCTGTGGTGATATTGAACTTTCTCTAGAACCATTTTTGTTGTTCTGGCTTGTAATAATATCATGATTATGAGAAACTAGTTCATGTGCTCAATCCCCAAATTCTCATACTTAAGCAGCATAACATATTTGTATTTCTTATTTAACTCTTTTCATAAAAATACACAATAACATTGCTATTAACCTATAAAATGAACCATATTTTTGGTTATAAACTCATATGCAATAGAATAATTTTAGAATACGTAAACAGTATCCTTCCATTCATATTTTCATAAATAAAATTATTAAGGTATCATCATTTAATCTCTTATTTATGAGCTATATATACTCATTCTCAAAAATAGTCATATGAATCTCTTTCTTTTATCACACATATCAAACTTATTTCAAGCTTATAGATAAGAAAATAACTATTTTAGAAAACAAATAGAATATACCTATTGTTCCAACTATTCACTAAAACAAACCACCTCTTTAGAACTCTAGCTTTCCAATGCTTTATCTTCCACTTTCAATACAACTACCCACTTTCTTAGAAATGTTTATTAGACCTCTACTATGTTGCTAACACTATTTTAAAGTTGATATTTAAACTCTAATAGCTCAAGAACAATAAACACAAACACTGCACTTATTTTCTCTACTTGGAAAACCAACCCAAATTATATGCAATATTTTGGTTTGTATAGACAAAAAGACTCTGCATTCATTCTTCCCACTACTACCAATTATGGCACCTCTTTATGCAAGATTAAAACCACTTTTCTATTGATGACTACCTCCCTTAAGAGCCATGATGTAAACACTATTTGGATTATTAAAAATTATATTTGAGAGTCTTAAAGACCATTCTCTCCATGTTCATAGAAGGCTGCAAAAATAATTGAAAACAACTGTCTAAAACCACACATAGAGTAACTTACAAAGGCCACCTTTCTTGCTTCCAACACAGTAGATGAAAACCCTCCCAACAGAAAAACTTTACCCTCATCAAACAACCTGAGAAAAAAATGAACATACAACGTGAATATGATAGCTACACTTGAGTCTCCTCACAATAAATGAGAAGATGCAAATAGTAGTTTTTTACATCTACATTTTATGGGTTAATGCCTATTGTTTCTTGATGTCTGCACTTTGTGGGTTATTGTCTACTCTTCCCTACCTTTGAACAGTTTTGTGGACCTGTCTTTGTTCTTGACTAGAAGACTTAACACCATAATTATTAATGCCATCTTATGTGATGAGAATAATAAAGACATGTATCAAATAAGACTAAAAATTAGCTCTAAGTAATTATTAAATGTCTAGATATAAATCATTAAATCTGTGTACGTTGAAAGAATTTATGTCTATTGTATGGGGAGAGAAAGATAAAGCATTTGTAAGTTCATATATATTTTAAAACATTTCTCTATAGTTTTTTACATTCTTCCATTCTATGGCTTAATGTGTATTGTTTGTTGTTGTTTGCATTTTGTGTGTTAATGTCTATTCTTCACTATCCTTGATTTTTTTTATTGCATTGACTCTATTCTTGAGTTGCAGCTAGCATTAATCGATCCTTCCACCAAGTTTTAAGACTGTTGAGAAAAGCATTACTTGTACTGCCTAATCATCTTGAAAAATTATTCCTTCACAATAAAACCTGTCAAAAAGCAGACATTTGTAATCTCACATACCTTTTACATTGTCTTTTATGTGTTGTCCAATCATTTTCTCAGATTGTTTGATGGGAGTGAAATTTGTTTCCATTGTTAATAATGAGCAACACATTATCTTGTTCAGTCTTTAAGTAAACAAGAAATACTAACCCATAAACACACTGACACAAACAATCTAACCAAATAAAGAAACAACAAAAACACTCAAAAATAGGAAATAGTGGACATTAGCCCATAAAATGTAGAAATGCAAAAAGCTATGCAAAAAAAGGTATAAGAACTTATAGCTGGCTTCTTCTTTGCTTTCAATATGATAGGCATAAATTATTCGAACATACATATTTTTTATGTTTACAGTGATTTAAATCTTTTTTACAATGGTCTACTTTATGTTGTTTCTTATCATTTAGTTACCTTATCGATTCATCAAACACTTTGCAATTTTTTTGTTGGCTTTGGATATTATGTCAATCTAGTTACAAGCCCATTTAAATTCTTTTTAGCAGCCAACCCCAAAAAAAACATTATTGCACAGACCAATAGATATCAGAGCATGAAAAACACTATACAAAATTAAGACCAATGTAAGAAACTTCCAATCAGAAAATTAAAAAAAAAAGGCAAAGTTCACAATGCACAAAATAATCCCACAAAATATACAAAAAGCCTTATCTTTGCATGATAGGATATGATAGGCTTATGCTTTCCTAATATTTTTTCCCTTAAACACATGTTCAATCCAATTTTTTTGGTTGATAAGCAACATTGTTCATAATAGTTGGCCATTGGAAATTGGAATGAATTCCTATACAAAATTTCTATTTATGATTAAGATTGATAGGTGCCTTGTTTTTTTTTCAAGTGGCAATTGCAACTTAGACCATTTGTGATGTATAGGAGTAGATATAAGATCAAGTTCATGGCGTGCTATGATGCACATTTGTAAGTTCAACCCGGTCTTTAGTTTTATTCTATATTAACACAACCTATTCTTCTTGCAAGAGAATTGTTTTGGTTAGATATAGAAAATGTATTACATTGTAGTTATCTTTTCCTTGTGTTGTCATTTATAGCTATATTATTTTTTGTATGGTAGGATTTTCTTGCTTTGTGCTTTATCCCCTATTATTATGTTTTGCTTGTATATTATTGGAATGCCAATTAAGAAACATATTTTAGTTGGTATTTTCATATTTCAATGAATATTTCAAGTTTTCTTCAAGTTATACATAAAATAATTTGATTGTTTACTTCCAACCATTGGTCATAGATTATGTTTCGCTAAAAAAATCAACTGCAAATTTTTATTTTTTTAGCAAGGTGCCATATCTTTTGTCCTTTGACATGCATTTTCTCAATATGGTCACAAAAAAATTTGGTAAAAGACATAAGCTATTACAAGAGCCAATTGTGGTGGGAACTTATAAAGAAATTTCAAATTCATCTTTGACACAATTGATGGAGCTCTGCATCTTGCACATTGTTTTCGATAGGAATTTTTTTATTGGAAGCTTGGTGATTGGATGATTGACATAATACCTATTTTCCTTAATTTCCATTATACATTTTATCACTACACAATGGCTTCATGGACCATTACTTAAATTCTCTTCATAGTCATTATCGTATAGCTTGAAGGCTTTCCAATTTTTGCTTGCACTCGACAATGCTAATGAATTTTCATAATTTGGTTGACTAGAAATATGTATCTACGAAGTGTAATACCCCTCTGTTTTGCTTCTTGTCTATTTTGCTCTATGCTATGTTTGGGATGCAACTACTATAATACTGGACACACCTTGTTGTTTGTGTTTTGATCACTACTATTGAGCGACAATGATTATTGTGTGATGTGGTTATCTGATTATTGTTTCACATGCATTATGGATTAACGATGTTAGTATAGTTAGCATGAGCTATTGTTATTATGTGATTATTGATTATGATGTAATGTCAGTCTTTGATGAGTGGATTGGTGAAGAGGACGGTTTCACATCACTCGCTTGTGAGCACCCTGCGAATCTGTGATTTCTTCTTCACGGTGTGTATTATATACTGGATATACTGTATTATGTTATTTACTTGGTTTCAGGTTGCAGGTACATGACATCGACTCCACCTGGTCTCACAGGTTTGAGCGTGTCGATCCAACGATTAAGTTGAAAGGGAGATAGTAGCTAGGTAACATGCGTCAGGTCTACGCCCTAGCCTTAGTGTGTCGTTAGTCCTGTTTTGTGAGTCATGTTTACTTGATTTAATGTTATTTGATTTTATTAGATGCATTATTGTTAGTTTAATGTTTAGAATAATTGTATTGGAAAGAGTAGTGATTATTTTAATATTAAATTAAAATTATGCTTGATGTTATGTTTAAAAATTTATAATGAAATTTAATTTAATAAATTTTAATTTATTTAGTTAATTAAATTTTAATCTCAAAAAGGTTGAATTTAGTTATTAAATAATTAAAATTAATTAATTAAGTTATTGGGTTAAATTAAATTAAATTAAATCATGAGAAATTGAAAGGAAGTTAAAATTGTATTTTAAATTCAAATTAGGTTTTCGAAAATTGGAAAAGAAAATAAATATCTAATTCTCTACTTTGCGTGCAAAAGGGAATTAGGGTTGTATTAGATATTTTTGGTTTTATGTGAATGCATGTTTTCAATTTTTGGAGAGAAGAAGTTTTGGAAGGATTTTTTTCAGAGCATTGGAGATGTTTGGAAAATTTGCACAGGAAGGGTTTGAATCAGTTTTTGGATTTTGGGATTGGATTCGTTGCACATTTGAGGAAATTCTTGGAGGAGGCTTGTATCAAAGAAATTCTTCTTCTGTAGCTTTAGATTCCAGGTTTTGTACTTGTTGTTCAATTCAATTTTCAATTTAATGGTTTGAGAAAATTTGTTAAATTTACTGTAGGAAATTATTCAGTAAACAAAATTTGTAGATCCACTATTGAAATTCAATATTTGTTGTGCTTCAAACATTTAGAATTTAATATGGAAATTTTACCTTTGAAATCATTCAGATTTGTGTATCAAACGCAAACCCTTGTAGAAGACCTTCATTGAAAATTAAACAAAATTAAGATCTATTCAGGGTTCTTTTGTTTAAATTATTTATAAATCTGAAAGAATAGATTGAAGGAAATTAAATTTACATCTTTTGAATTTTGGAAAGACATTCTGGAAAATTTAATTAATTTTGAAATTACTGATTTTTTTATAATTTTCTCAATTTTACCAGTAATTTCTGTTGTGAAAATATATATATATATAAATATATATATAATACATGTATGAAATTCTGAAACATTAATACACATAGTATATATATACATATATATTATGAGGTTAAAGTAGTAATGTTTATTGTTGTTTTCGTAAAAATTTCCATCCGTACGACGTTCTCATGAAACAGACCCTGTCAAATAAATTCGTTGAAATTTATTTATTATATTTCTGGAGATTGTTTTTTTTGTAAATTAAAAAAAAAAAAACAATTATAAAAAAAATTATAATAAGTGATGATTGGTGGGGGAGGTTCGAACCCCCCACCCTTTCCATTGGTTGGGGGACATGTCGCCCATGGGGCAGTGCGCCCAACCCTTGGGGGATGCACTTCCCATGGGAGGTGCAACCTCCCCACCATAAGCGCCGACCGCTGTACTTAGTACAGTCGGCGTTAGGCATTAAAGGAATCAACGACTATGCAAAGTATGCCAGCTGAGGTCTGTGTAGGGGTACCGCCGGTACCATCTGTCCGACCCCTGTCACATCTGTACTTTGATTCTATTTTTTTTTAATTTATTTCTTTTTATTTTGTATTTATTAGACAGTTTGTATACACTTGGAAATATTAAATATTAAAATATAATATTTAATATAATGGAGATGTTATTCATTTATTTGGAAAATTTAGTGCCAGAGTACGAATTTGTTACAAAATTTATTAATTTTGTGGACTGGTAAAGTTTAGTAGGATAGATAGTTAAAATTTATTGCATAATATAGATATGATTTATTTATAATTATAGATATATTTTTAATATTCTGTTAGGCACTTTAATACATGCAAGTAATTAGACAACAAAATAAACTGAAATTCTTATTGAACTTTATTAGATAACATTGTGAAAAGTATTTATTTAATGGAGTAGTTATTGTGTTTTAATGAGAATTCAGAAAGATAGTATTTTAAATTTTTGTTAGAAGCATTAGATAGGAATATGGATTTAAGATATCCAAACATAGTGTTTTTCTTTATCAATGCATTATTATATTAATTTCCCTTATGTTGATTGTTTTGGGAGCAAGAAATCATGTTATGCATTGAGAAGTCTTCCAGCGAATGTGGGTCATTCACTTGTTAAATTAATATTTGTCTTTCCCTTGGGTAGTGTTGTATGAGTTTGTTTTCCTCCAAGTGTTGGAATGGGATTCTTTATTGTCATCTCCTAGATTAGGAGAGATCGTGTTGTTCAATTCTATAACACTTGAGTCACCCTTGGAGTCTAGATTTGAGTAGCGTGTTATCCATTAGATGAGTGGCTTTTGTTAGGGGCCGAAGCCCAAAGAGGTAAACCGGGTAACCTTCAAAAGTGTTTTTAATAAGTGATAATTAAAGTAAAGTACTTTGATGACTAGGATACATTCACATTAACCAAGATAAATTAACCTCACTCGCAGACACAAGGGCTTGTTTAGACTTGGGGTGAGTGAGAAGGCCTGGAATGGCAAGGTCAACTATCTTGTCCATACAAAAGGTAGTTGATTTTGCTTGAGTGAGTATGAGGGTCGGGATTCGGTTGAGGTCACCAGGATTATCAGAGCCTATGAAGAATGTCCAGAGGAGATCTCATGACGAACCTTGCGATGACACTCTATCTAGGATAACCTTGAGTTTATGTTGTGTGTATGGATTCTTTAGCACACTTGATTATAATATATCTGGAAGCAATGTAACCATGTTAGTGTTAGATTTATATTGTGCATATGTTTGGTTGAGTTAGTATGTGTTAGAATGAGTCTGCCTTTGGTTAGAGGTAGTAGATTTCTTGTCCATGTTGCGTTGTTACTATCTCCTAGCATGGGGGGTGGGCCTTCGGGTACCACTAGGTTGGGTGGAACATGCACCAAAACCGTTGGGTCCCCCTTGTTCTTCAGTTCGTGGAAGCAAGACATCCAGTTGGACAACTCACGGATCTTGTTATTCTTTTCTAACATTGTTGTAATTCATATTGTAATGAGTTGTATTTACCCCTCTTGTTATTATGAGTTGGATTATGTAATTGTAATACTTATGTATTTTGACTCATTCTGGGAATGAGGGTTATAATTTTGTAATGGATATATGTAAAGGATATTCTATCCTTATCTTGTATTTACTTATGTTGAATGAATGTTATTACTTGAGTTATTTAATGAAATGTAATTTAGATGATGTATGTTAATGGGTATTTAAGTAATCTCGGTTACGTAGCCTTATGGGCGGTTGTCAATTATAGGTGAACATATATGTTTAATTCACTTTAATATAAAAAAATTTAGTACGCTTTTATTGTGAATTGAAACTTCCTCTAGGGTTATGTGGCGGGGCATTACATGAAGAACAAGGTCTCTAGTGCAAAAATTAAAACTAGTCGAGAAACTAGGCTTTCAGATGACACAACTTGCCTAAACTGGATAGCATGTTAACTAAAAATTAAAATATGCATTTGTGCTTTAGTAAATAGAATGAAGTATTTGCATTTGCAGAATGTTGCATGTAATATTGCCATATCAATTCCTTTGCATGAAAAATCTGTTGTTGATTGCCACTATAAAATTGCACTAGGAAAATCCACCTACACTTGCATACAAACATTACATAGTCAATATTTTGTTGAGAAGTTCGTACAATTAATTCAAAAAAAAAAAATAACTACATTAGAATGCTTCGATTGATGTTGCCATGCAAAAAAAATATCATGACAATGAATGAAGGCATTGTTGACAAACTTGAAATTTGCAATAGTGTCAACAAATTCTACTTGACCACTCTCCTTACCATTTTGAATTTTTTTGCCAAGCTTCATTTTTTTACCTGGGCAACTACTAAAAAACTTAGGTCTCATTAGGTCTACATTTTATTTATTAATTTCCACTGATCATTGTTCTCTACATTCATAATTTCTCACCCTTCAATAATTGCAGGTGTATTTGACAGCTAATGCTATGAAGCTTTAAGTCTTTTGAGCAAAGGATAGTTGCGATTGTTCTCACCAAATGAAAGAACAATGTAAATAATACTTTGGTTGACAAGCTTAAAGTCACAAAGACAAGAAATATTCTAAATATGAATTCATTTCTCATTTTTATCAAATAGGTTGAACTGTAAGTAGCTATTTCCAATCTCAATCATGGTTAGTAGACAAATCAACATTGAAGTTTAAGGTCTATTGACCAAACTATTTTTTTCATTGTTTGCTCATTGCCTCGGGTTGTTTGATGAGACTAGAATTTGTGTCTCTTGAGAGGGTTTATATCTACTATGTAGCAAACAACAAAAAGTGGAATTTGTAAGTTCCTTTGACACTATCATTTTTTTCATTGCTTATACTCTTGATTACATTATCTAATGGAAGTGGAATCTATCTATTTGCATTGTTTATGCTATTTTTATCAAAATAAAGAACACGACACTTGTAAGTTGCTATAACCTTTATTTTGTCATTTTATGCTTGTTAATATCTCTGCATTGTATCTACCCGTTCCTACTACTTTTTGCTTCGTCCATTTTACCATCTAATGTCTATTTTTCGTTGTCTTTGAATATTTATATGATTCACTCTTTGTTATTGAATTAAACACTAAACACTATGATTCATTAATGGCACCTTCTTTGTTGCCCACAATTAAGGTTGGAACTAATATTATCTCTCAATGTAGAGATGCAAAGAACTATAAAATGAACATTGTAAAAGATACAAGAACTTACAAACACGTGAAGCTAGGTATTTCCATTCTTAATCATGGATAGAAAATAAATTGACATTAATGAATTATGGTGTTCAATATTTAACTCAAAACATATGCTAACCCACACAAGCAATCAACACTAGTGAAGAATAGAAATTAACACATAAAATGCAAACAACAACGAACACTAGGCATTAACCCATTAAATGCAATCATGTAAACCACTATAAAACATTACTGTAAAAGACATAACAACTTACAAATGCCTCATTTCAACTGACATCAATTCTTATGGCTTCTTAATTGTCTTTTATATACTTGTCCTTTTCCATCCATTCTCATTACCAATGCATAGCATCATAATGAAACCCTTATGCATATATAGTAAATCAATTTCATTCTTTCTCAATATGTTGCAATGCAATAACCATTAATGTCTTATGGTATAAATTTTTTACTTTCCTGAGAAAATAATGATTTGCAATGTTTATTCTTTCTGATCAACAAAGAAAGAGTCAACTGTATTTTCGTACGCCTATGAAATCCATGTTTGTTGACAAGGTATAAATCCATGATGTTCGTACCATAAATTCGAAAAAAAAAATAACTACATTAGAATGCTTTGATTGATGTTGTCATGCAAAAAAAATATCATGACAATGAATGAAAGCATTGTCAACAAACTTGAATTTTGCAATAGTGTCAACAAATTCTACTTGACCACTCTCCTTACCATTTTGAATTTTTTTCCAAGCTTTGGTTTATTACCCAGGCAACTACTGAAAAAATCAGGTCTCATCAACCACACTATGTTGAAAAGCTCTTTCATGTTATTATAGAAAAGAGTCCCTGTGAATATAGTGCACCATTTTCAATTAAGCCCTTTCCAATAATTCCATATTTTTGATTAGCTACTTGGAGAAAAGATTCTTTGGTAGAGCACAACTTTGTCTATACTCAATGGAGGTCATCAAGCTTGAACTAGTGTGTGAATGATGTGGGCTTTATGCAAAAGCATTAATTCAAAATTGCACATTATATTTTCAAGAACTCCTTTCTAGAGTAAATCCAAAGTTCTTTTTAACATATCATATTTGACAAGACCAAACTTTCTCAGTTCCTTCTTGGGAAAAAAACTAGAAGCTATATTGAGTGTCTCCTAAAGTTATGGCTATGAACAAAAACTACAAACTCGTTGAGTCCTTCATCGATATAATTGGAGATAAAATTCATGATGCAAAGGACAGTGAAAAATTCCAACTAGTTAAGACTTTTGTGAAGCTCATGTTAATGGATCATGCTTTTGTTCACTATTATGATGAGAAGGTTCTTAACAACCTTCCTACAGTAAAGTGTTTTACTGTTATTTTCAAACCATATTCTATACAGTAGACTGTTTATCAACATATCCTTCTCTAGATTGCTTTATCACATGTGGGATACATTTAGTCACTATATCTGATGCAAAAGCTCCAAGAATGAAACTTTAGAGTACAAAAAGGTAAAAAAGAAAAATGCAATGCCTTATGGATTTTGCTCAATACAAACAAGAACATAGCCTTTTGATTTTGTGTGTAATTTTTTTTCCATATGCACAAACTATAAACCAATAACATGGTATTGTTCAAGCTATTATCCTTTTCTTGCAACAAGCTAAATATAATATTCTCAATAGAATTGGCTTTGTAGATGGAATGCATAATTGTTATACTGCAACATACTTTCATGCATTTGCAACTACTTAGACAATAACTGTTGCAATGCAAACATAATTGAATTCTGAAACAAAATATATAGAATCAATAACCATTGAGCTATTGTATATACATGTTACTATACACACCTTCAAATTGTACTTGATATTTGTAACGCCGTGCCACGCAACCCTAGAGGATGTTGCAAACAACTACTTAAACAAGCAATTTTTTTTTGTTTAAGTACAATTAATATATAATTTCGCTTCCCAATGCAACCATCCCCTAAGGTTATGAGACTAAGATAAATTAACAACCCACAAACAACATAAATGAATCCATAACATTTATCAACCTAAGATAATAAGGACACATACATTCCATCATTCCATACAAGATAAATTACATGAAATCATAATAGATAACTTCCCATCTCATTTATCCATAATTAAATATTATAATTACATGTAATACCCCTCTGTTTTTCCTTCTGGTTGGACAGTAGGTCTTTGCGTTGTTATGTTGTTTTGATGTATTTTTGGATATCCAGATACCTTCTTATGTTGTATTTTCTGTTTGTACCTGGACTATGGTACTCGGCTGTATGTGATCGCTATCTATAAAGCGACGTTAATGTTATATTTTGATGTGATGGTATGTTAATATGATGTTTATCTTAATGGCATGTTTTGATTAGCATAAATAGATAATCAGATTTATGATGTTTATGTTTTGGTTTATACTAGCATGTTAGATTGTCAGTTACTTGCAGTGTATTGGTGAAGAGGACAGTATCGCATCACTCGCTTGCGAGTGCCCTACGATTCTGAGATTTCCTCTTCACGGTGTGTATTTTATGTTGTTTATATTATATGTTGTGGTTTACTTAATTTGCAGGTTGACAGGTATAGAACATTGACTCCACCTGGTTTCACAGGTGAGAGCATGTTCAATACCCAACGGTATTCGATTGGGAGATAGTATCTAGGTTTCCGTGTCGAGTCGTCACCCTAGTCCTTGTATGTCATCAGTTGTTTGTCAAGTTGTGTTGCTTTGAATTTTGTGCTCTCTCTTCGTATTTAATTGCAAGTTAGAAAAGGGGTAACTAAATGGTTTAATGCATTTTAGATGTTGAATAATTTGATATAGAAGTTATGTTGAAATTTAATTTATTTATTGTTAATTTAATTTAATTAATAAATAATTTAATCGTTGATTAAATCTATTTATTAAATAATTTAAATTTAATTGGTCAAAAGAAGTTAATTTATCTATGGTTAAGTTATTTATGTTGAATTTGGAAAATAAGAAATTGAATTGAAAGTCAATTGTGAAAATTGGAATTCAAAATTAAAAAAATTAGAAAATGAAATTAAAAGTCAAGTTGAAAGTTTGAATTCAAAAAATTGGAAAATTAGGATATTTTGCATTTCTTTTTTCTAAAATTTATTATAGTTGTTGAATGAGATATTTTTGGGAATTTTCATTATTATTGAATTTCTTATCTCAATTTTTGGATCTTGGAGTTGGGAGAAAAAAAATTGGATTTTGAGAGAGGAAGCTTGGTTAAATTTTGTGGGTTTTGGATTGGAGTTGTGGAAATCTGTAAAATTGGATTTGGAAGCTGGGCATCATTTGGATTCTCTCAAGCACAAGGTTACCAGGTTCATTTCTTTAATTTTTAATTGTTTGTAGATTCATTAATAAATGTTTTGTTTTGGAATGCTTGTTTGAAATTCTTAAACCGGGTTTTATTGGGACCTCCATGTTTGAATGTTTATCAAACCATAAACCCATGTTTTTTTGGTTTTGTTTCCTCAAAGAAAGAAAACAAATGGTGTTCTTGTAAAATAAAATAAAAATGGTTTTTTAAAATCTGTCTTCTTTATGGTTTTGCAATTCTTTTTGGTGGATATATATATATGTATACTGATTTTTTATATATATATATATATATATATCTAAATATATTTCTTATAATTTTTAGGTGTTTAATATTTGGGGGGTGTTGCTCTTAAATTTTCAAAAAGATAAAAATATATATATTTTTATGACTGTCAAAAAATGACAGAGGGTTTTCAAAATAAAATAAAATAAAATAAAATAAAATAAAACTTTGGAGGGCTGGGGGCTCAACCCCCACCACACCTCCCATGGGAGGCGGGTGGAGGGAGCCGTGCCCAGCGCGTTCCCCCACCTCCTCCGTCCATAGCCATCCCCTCACCCTTTCCCCGTCGCCGCCACTTCCTCTCCCTTCGGCCGGCGTGGGCTGTGCAGGCCGTGTCACCACGGAGGGTGACCGATGCTGCCAGCACCGCCCGTGCCCTGCGCACACTGCCGTCGCCACAGACTGGCTCTGCCCGGCTTCCGCCTCCGCCCACCACTAGTCCGCCGCCCTGTCAGAAGCCACTGCCGTTGTGTGAGCAACCCTTGGCTGGCGAAAACAAAGCGCCGCCGCCCCTGCATAAACAAAACCGTGGCCCAAGCAAAACATGTGGCCGCCAACCCTAGCTTGTCCGGCGTGCGGCCCGAGGTTGCATAAGAGGTTTAAAAATAGAAAGTAAAAGTTATAATAAAATAAAATTTATATTATTTTTAAATAATTGATATTATATAATTTTTAGAATACTTAGATATTAATATATATATATATAAATATATATATATTAATATTTAATATTATACTATATAATATTAATTATTAGAATAATAATTAGATGAGTAGTTTAACAAATTTATTATTTTAATCATATAGTTTAATTTAGTAATTTTAATATTTGATTTTTTTTTATATATGTCGAAATTTGTACTTATGTTAGAATATTGATTAAGTTATATCGAAGAAATGAAAGCGTGATAATATTAATTAAATCATTGGTTTTAATTTAAAATATTAACTTTGAAAAAGAAATAGTTTGTTTTAAATAATTTGATTTTAAGACAAGATTGATCATTTTGGATTGGTTATATGGGAAAAGAGGAGACATTATTTAATTTAAATCGATGCATTTTGAATTGTTGAAATAATTGACTATTTTATTATTATTTAAATGCAATTAGGGAATTTAGAGATTGAGATTTAATTTCTCCCTTGTTTGGAAAAGACGTATTGTTTTAATTCAGTTTACTTAATGCGGTGAATTATTGAATGTTAATGGAGAAATGGGTTTAGTGGACCCAAAGTAGAATTTAATTCTTGCTTGTCTTGATGGTGAACTATTCCTATTATCGTCGTGGGAAGTGGGTTAATTGTGTTGTAAATTTGTAAGTCTTCCCGATGTGATTTTTCAGTTCTATGGTTGTCGTTTGTGATGTGTGCCTCCTTGTCAGGAGTGATTTTGTTAATATTTGTACCTCCTTGATTTAGGGGCGGATTATGGGATCCGTGTTCCCTTGTTTGGAGTTGATTTTGTAAGGTGTGTCTCCTTGTCAGGAGCTGTCAGGAGCCGTTTTGTTATTGATGTTTCCTCCAGGGTTTGGAGATGGGTTCATCTTTGTCGACTCCTGAGAAAGGAGTGGACGTGTTATCTTGTTTGTTGTACCTTGGTTCCATAGATGTTTGTTTGGATGGTGTGTGTGAGTCGTCGTAGAAGAGTGGCTTGCAACGGGAGCCAGCACACGAAGTGGTGCCAAGATAACTCGTTGTAAGTTATTTAATCAAGTGATAACTAAAACAATATTTTGAAGTTTAGGACTAACTTCTCACTAATCAAGATTTTTAAATGCCTCACTCATGGACCTAAGTGCTCGGTTAGGCTTGGGATGAAGTGAGAAGGCTTGTAATGGCAAGGTCATCTATCTCGTTTGTATGAAAGATATTTGGCTCCGCATGAGTGAGTGTGGGGGCCGAGATTCGGTAAAGGTCACCAAGATAACCCTTGTCTTGTGGGGGGCCAGAGCCTATGAAGATTCCCAAGGATAACCCATGATGAGCTGTGTGATGACACTCTATCTAGGACAACAGATAGTACTTGATTATTATGTGGGTATGATTTACTTAACATACCTTATGTGACCATTGTTGGCATTCGATTATTATATGGGTATGGTTTCCTTAACATACCTTGTGTGACCATAGTCGGTGTTCGATTATTATGTGTATGGTTCTCCTAACATTCTTGTTCTGCTTTGTTTTTGGAAGCACTGTGACCATGTAGAGTTGTCCTTGTATGTTACTCGTGATGCTCTTGTGATGTACTTTTGTTGTACTTGCATTGTACGTATGTGGTACTTGGGTTGTATTTGTGAAGTGCTTGAGTTGTTCATGTGTAGATCTTATGATGTATCTTGTGAGGTTCATGTGTTTGGTTGTTTCAGTTTGGTTCAGTTTATGTTAACCTGTGTCTAGAGGTAGATTGTCTTGACTAGGATTCCTGGTTACTATCTCCTAGCACGGGGGGTGGGCCTTTGGGTTCCACTTGGTTGGGTGGCATGCACCTAAATTCGTTGGGTTCTCTCTTCGTGTTCGTGTGGACGAGACTTCCAGTTGGAGAGCTCGTTGGTATCAGTTTCTTGCTTTATTTCATTTTAGGTGTTTTTGTATTATTTTACTCCTCAGTAGTTATCTGGTGGGAGTTGTAATTGTAATCTTATTATGTTATTGATCTTGCCTCATTCGGGGAATGAGTGTTGTAATATTATTGTTAATTGGATAAATGAAATTGATAATTATCTTTTATGCTTTGATGTAAATCATTTCATTGGAATGTATGTGCTTAATTATTTAGTAATTAAATGACATGGTTTAAATCATGTTTTTGGTTTGGGTTCTATTTAACTGCTGTCTCGTAACCTTAGAAGTTGTTGGCATTAGTTAGCGAACTTGCTTAATTATACTTTAAAAAAAAAAATTATTTTGTTTAATTAGTTAAATGCAACTTCCTCTAGGGTTGCGTGGTGGGGCGTTACATTACAACTCTCATTCCCCGAATGAGGCAAGTCCAATAAACATAATTACAAATTACATCTTTCCACCTCGATAACATAGGGGGGTAAAATAATACAAGATCCACTGAAAAGAATAAAGTGAAAACTGAAACTGAATCCCACGAGCTCTCCAACTGGAAGTCTCGTCCACATGAACATGAAGAAATCCCAATTGATTTAGGTGCATGCCACCCAACCAAGTGGAACCCAAAGGCCCACCCCCCATGATAGGAGATAGTAACAAGGAATCCTAGCCAAGACCATCTACCTCTAGACACAGGCTAAATCATCACTGAACCAAATTGGCACATCCAAACACACGTACCACACAAGCAGATCACAAGTACAACTCAAGTACCACATAAGTACAACTCAAGAGCATCACGAGTACCACACAAGTATAACTCTACATGGTCACATTGCTTCCAAAAATAAAGCAGAACAAGTATGTTATGAGAACCATACACACAATAATCAAATACCGACTATGGTCACATCAGGTATGTTAAGGAAACCATACCCACCAAATCAAATACCAACTGTTGTCCTAGACAAAGTGTCATCACATAGCTCATCATGGGTTATCCTCTAGGATTCTTCCTAGGCTCCCACCCCCACTATGGGTTATCCTGGTGGCCTCTACCGAATTCTCGACCCCCATACTCACTCATGCGGAATCAAATACCTTTCGTACAGACAAGATAGATGACCTTGCCATTCCAATCCTTCCCACTCATCCCAAGTCTAAACGAGCCCTTGTGTCTATGAGTGAGGCATAATTATCTTGATTAGTGAGAAGTACCACCTAATCTTCTAAGTTTTGTTTTAGTTATCACTTGATTAAACCACCCCCGTAGATTATCCAATTTACCTATTCTGGGCTCTGGCCCCTATGGAAGTCACTCTTCTACTTGACAACACACATACCATCCAAACACCAAGGGTACAAAGTATAGAAACCAAGATAACACGACCACTCCTTTCTCAAGAGACAACATAAGATAAACCATCTCCAACACTGGAGGTAACAACAATAACAAAACCACTCCTTACAAGGAGGCAAAAATTACAAAATCCACTCCTTACATAGGAGGTACAAACCATCCCCGTTCGTAGAAACCGGGCAATAACAATAACAAACTTAATGCACTACCCAAGGGATGCAAAACAGGGTGACTAACATAATATGACAACCCACATAAAATAAGATCTTCATCTGGAAGACTTGATGAATTCTATGACCCAAATCCCCAAACGATAATAGGATCAGTTCACACTCAAGGCAAACAAGGAGACGAGAATTTAAATTCTACTTTGGGTTCACTAAACCCATTTCCTCATTACATTCAGTAATTTATTGCATCAATAAAACTGAATGAAAAATATGTTTTTCCAAATAAAAGTGACATTAACACTAATCATTTAATTTCCTACTTGCATTTAAATAATGAAAAATTAACCAGTTCATCATATAAACCATTTACATTGTTTTAAAATAAATATCGTTTCCTCGTTTCAAAATAGCCCTTTAAAAATAATTAACTTGACTTGAAAATGTATTCTTTTAATTCAAAACTATTCTCCTTTAAAATGATGTTTTAGAATAAAACAATGACTTAATTCAAGTTAATTATTTTCCATTTCCTCAATTAAATTTAACACATTTATTTTAAGTTCAATAACCGCCCTTTCACATATTATTTTAAAACAATTCCTTCTTTTCCAAAATATATACATATACCTTTATAATTCATTTACCCAACCATTACTTTAAAACCAATTATTTATTTTAGGATAAATATCATTTTAAACTAAAATCAAAATTTGGACCATTTAACATATTATTATAAATAAATTCTTCAATTGCAACATAATCATGTTATTATTTAAATTCCCCATTTAATATATATATATATTACAGAAATAACCATATCCACTATATAAATACATTATTACTTAATAATATATTAATATAATATAAAATATATTCATATTTTAATATTAAATTAATATATTATAAAAATAATGAATATATATATATATATAAATTAATTTTTATTTTTATTTTTTTTATGTGACAAGAAGCCACTCATTCACCTTGGGCCGTGCACCAATCCTAAGAGTTGGGTTGCATAGACCTCGAGTTGCGTGCTACGTTTAGGGCAAGGGTGTTGACCGTTCTCTGGCCGCGATTTTTCTTTAGCCACGAATTTGAATGCACAGGGCGGGGGATTTATGACTGGGGCGGCGAAGTTTACATGGCTGCGAATTTCTTTTACCCTTGGCCGTGCTTGTTTCAGTGGTGGCAGGAGTTTTGGTCGGGCTCAGGGGGGAGCGGTGGCCGAACCAGGTGGCGGCAACGTCGACCTCGTGAGGTGGCCGATGACTGTGCACTGACGCCCCCACAGGGGTGGCTCTGCTGTGCTTAGCACAGTTGACCACCACTGTGGTGGTGGCAGTGCCAAGCCACCATAGGCCGGTGGGGGTAGCTGGCGCGGCTCCCCACAATGCCTCCCATGGGGGCGGTTGTGGGTTGAGCCCTAGCCCCCAAAAGATTATATATATATATATATATTTTTCAAGAAATTTCTTGTGGATCTTGAAATCCGCGTCGTCTCATGGGATTTTGAACAAATTCCTTTTTACAGCATAATATTGCACAAAAAGAACTTTATAATTAATTAGATATACAATATATATATATATATATATGTATTCTTCAATATATATATATTTAAATTTCCATATATAAATTGCAATTTAAATTGAGGAAAACCAAGTTGAAACAACCAGCTACAGCCAAGAACACCATTTTATTTTCTTGAATTTTCCAACATAATAATCAACAACAAAACATAGACAATTTAAAAATCTCAAAACAACCAACTTCTAAGGCATGAACCTGATTCCCTGAGTTTGTGAGGAGATCTAGACGGTGCACAGATTCCAACCTTGCTCCCAACATCAGCTCCAAAAATTTTCACAACTTAAATTCAAAACCCAAAAACTGAAAAAATCCATCCTCTTTCCAATTCAATCCCTTCCAAAATTTTCATCACCCAAAATTTTGAAGCAAAATTCAAACATAAGGATAAAACCCTAAAATCCAACAACCCCCTCATAAATTCTCCAAAACAGAAAAATGCAAAATATCTCAATTTCTTCAATTTTTGAATTCAACTTGCAAATTTGACTTTTTTAATCATTTTCATAATTTTCAATTTCAACAATATAACAATAACTTCAACATAAATAAATTAAACTCTTTCAACCTCATAAATTTAATTAATTAATAAATAGATTTAATCAACGATTAAATTATTTATTAATTAAATTAAATTAATAATAAAATAAATTATATTTCAACATAATCTCAGAACAAATTAATCCACAACTTAAATACATTAAGCCATTTAATTACCCTTTTCTAACTTGAAATTAAATAACGAAGAGAGGGAACAATATTCAAAGCAACACAACCCAACAAACACCTGGTGACATACTAGGACTAGGGTGATGACTTGGCACGAAAACCTCGCTACTATCTCCCAATGGAATACCATTGGGCAATGGACATGCTCGAACCTGTAAAACCAGGTGGAGTCGATGTCCTGTACCTGTCAACCTGCGAACACATAGTATATCCACATGCATATATATATGTTAAAATTAAAACACACCGTGAAGAGGGAATCACAGAATCGTAGGGCACTCGCAAGTGAGTGAGGCGACCTGTCCCCTTCACCAATCCAATATTACTAACTGACGAATATAACATCATTAATATGATCAAAAGCATAAACATCATTAATTCAATTATCCACTATGCTAATCCAAAGCATGACATAATGATAACATCAGGATCAAATACCATCACAATAAAATATCACATTCACATCGCTTTATAGATAGCGATCAAACAACAACTGAGTTCTAAGTCAAAGCACTAACATAAAATAAGGTCTAACCAACAGAACACTATTCAATCAAAAGAGCAAAATAGAGGGGTCTTACAATATCATAACCATATTTTCATAATCTGCCTAGTTATATACAAACTGCTATTAGCCCATTGCTACCTAATTAAAATTGCATATTTCCTACAAGAATTTACCACTGACATCTTAGAATCCATAAGGATAGAAGTAATTATTTTCATTTGGAATTTGTATCATGTCAGTGAGAAAAGGCATAAGTGATTAACTTGAACTTTGCAACAATGTCATCAAATTCTACTTTCCCACTCTCTTTACCATATTTTTTTTTCCTGTGCTTCAATTTTTAAGCCAAGCAACAATTGACACAATTAGGCCTCATCAAATATAGTGTCTTGAAAATCTCTTTGAAGTTATTCTATAAAATAATTCCTGACAGTGTGATGTGCTGCTTTGAATTACACACTTTGCATGAATTCCATATCATTGATCAGCTACTCGGAGAGAAAACTTCTTTTGGAAAGCACAAGCCATCACATTCTTGGTCACAATCAATGACATCAATATAGTAGATCAATGATATGGAGTTTATGTAAAAGTATTAACTCAAATCTAAACATCATATTCTGAACAACTCTTTTCCAGAGTAAATTCAAAGTGCTTTTCAACATATCATATTTGGTGAGACCAAATTTTACCAACTGTTGCCTGGGTACAAATTTGAAAGCATACTTGACAACTGATGAAGTTATGGCTATGGGCGGAAACTACGATCTGAGGAAGTTATACATGGATGGAATTTGCAATAGAATTCCTAGTGAGAAGGACAATGGAGAAGTAAAATTAGATGGAACCTCTGCAAAGTCCATGTTAGTGGCTAATGCTTTTGCTCACTGTTATGATGAAAATATTTTGAACAGTCTTCCTACAATAAAAGGGTTTAATTCACAATTTGAACCCATCTATACAATGGACTATCTAACAACATGGACTTGTCTACATTGTTTTTCCACATGTGGGTTCAAAATTGCAAAAAACTAGCCCTTAATTTCAATCAGTATAAAAGCATTGTTGGGTCAATTGTTGTTCATACTATCTATGTCTCTAATAAGAATGAATACTATTCCATTGTATTGGTTATCCAGATCTTCACTTTGTTATTGTTTTGAGACAACAATATCAACCCTATTTTGGGGCATATCTTGCATGGCTACTATGTTGCAAATCAATTTACAACCCTTCTTGAGCTGATATGCTACTATGCAAAACATCACTAAAGCATTGCAAAGCATATATTTCTTTATTGGAACTAGATTGGAAAATAAAAATTATTATGCATCATTGAACTAGGTTGTAGCTAAATCATATGATATTTTTTGCTTGCATTTGAAGTTTCTAAATTGCTCCTTGCAGATTACAAATCTATTGCAATTTCATCCAACATATACCTTAGTAGTTCCCAACATGCACCATAACATCTAAAGCAACTACAAATAGATAGATACCTGGCATTTGACATCATAAAACTTCAAAAATATATGAGATATTAATAGTTTTTTCCCTTTTTATTTTAAGACATGCTTGACATAAATATCTCATTGCATATGCTTGCTAAAGCAATTGGAACATGCAGAGTGCATTTACTGCACAACAAAAAATGGACCAATCACTTGATAAACATGATGAAAAAGGAAAATCATAATGTCTTGCTTATGTCACACATAGGTTTACTCTTCATAATTTTAATTATCAATCTACTTCTTCTCATTGTTCAATCTACAATGGACAAATTTTAGCACCCCTCCATTTTTCTCTTTTGATCAGACAATGTTCTTCTTCGTTATATTTTGTTTTTGTTAGTACTTTGACTATGGTAATTAGTTACTATTTGATCGCTAACTGTACAATGATATGATGGTATTTTATTTTGATGTTATCATTATGACATGCTTTAGAGAAGCATAGAAGATATTTGAATTAATGTTGTTTTATGCCTTTGATTAGATTATTGATGTTAGATTTGTCAGTTTTGTAACACTGTATTGGTGAAGGGGATGAAATTGCACCACTTTCTTGCGAGTGCCCTACGATTTCACGATTTCCTCTTCACGGTGTTTTTTTTTATGATATATATATGCATGTTCGATATATTCTTTGTTTGTAGGTTTAAAGATACAGGACATCGACTCCACCTAGTTTCACAGGTTTGAGCATGTCCATTTCCCAATGGTATTTTGATTGGGAGATAGTAGCTAGGTTTGCCGTGTCCAATCATCACCTTGGTCATAGTGTGTCGTTGGTTTTAAGTGGGGTTTGGTTGCTTTAATATTGTTCAATGTTTCCTTCATATGATTTAAATTGCAAGTTGAAAAAGGTAAATAACTGACATTAAATATTTAAGTTGCTTATTAAATTAATTTGGTTTATTATGTTAGAAGATGTTAATTAATTAATTAATTGATTTAAATTAAATTAGTAAAATAATTTAACCTTTGGATTATATTTATTTTTTTAAATTAATTGAATTAAGTTATTTTAGAATTGTAAAATGTTTTGTTTTGCATTTTTGGAGGATTTGAATGCAAAAATGATTTGAAATATATTTTCTATTTTATTTTCAAAAATTTATGTTGGTGGTTGAAAGAGATATTTTTTTCATGGAGTTTAATGGCTATAACCATGAAAGTCCAAGGGAGAAAAAAAGGAGAGAAAGAAAGGGAAGGAAGGAGAAATTTTGGTTTCTCGTTTTTGGAATTTGATTGTGGAGAAGCTCAGTTTGATTGCTTGGAAGGAGCTTGAATCTGTGGAGGAGTCTTTGCACCATTTTACATCCTCTCAAGCTTTTGGAAACCAGGTTCTTGTTATCTAAATCATTTTTATTTTGAAAGATTCATAGATTTGATATGATGTTTGCAAAATGAATTTTGATAAATTGAAAAATAAGCCATGTTAAATCTTTGTAGCAAATTCTGGAAAAATATCTATTGGGGAAGAATTAAACTCTTGAGAAAATTTCATTGTTCTTTCTCTTTTAGATTTATTATTGGAATTTTTTTTTGGAAAAACCTCTGTATTGTAACTGTTTTTCTCAAAAAAATTGGATTTGGATATAGATGGCCATTTCTAGAAATTATTTGCTCAACTGGATTTATAATTTTGATAAATTTGTATAAAAATATATATATATACGTACATATATATATTTTGTAAATTATATATATACATACATATATATATATATTTGTATATGTTTTTCATTGTTGAAATGACTGAGAAAAATGCAAGGAAACCCTGTCAAAAAAATTTCACGGATTTCGAAATCCGCCAGGGAGATGCTTTTGAAATTTTCATAAAAAAAAATAAAAAAATAAACAAAAAAAATTCAAATTTTGGGGGTCGTTGGGGGCTCACCCCACAATCGCCCCCATGAGAGGCACTGTGGGGGAGGTCGTGCCCAATGCACCCCACACACAACCGTGCCCATCCTTAAGGGGGTTTGGTTGTGTTTAAACACAGTCGTGCCCATTAATATGGGGTGCGACTGTGTTTAACCACATTCAACCCATATGGGGGTTCGACTGTGTGTAAAAACAGGCGCCCCCAAAAACCCTATGCGGGTTCACTTTTCTAAATTCATTTTTTGTAAAAAAAAATATAATATTTTTTTATAATATTAAAATATATATAATATTTTATATTATTAAATATATATAATATATATGTATGTATATAAGTATATATTTATATGCATATTTGTGTGTATATATATATTTATATATTTAATTATATATTATTGTTTTGGAAGTGTAATATATATTTAATTGATGTTTTAAATAGTGGCATGCTTTAAATGCAATTGGAGGATTTTAAAATAATATGTTTTAATAGAACCAATATTTTATTTTAAAGTAATATGTTTTAACAGAGGAATTAATTGATTTTAAAATGATTTATTTTGAAAAGAAGAAATAAATGATTTGAAAGTAATATGATTTGAATTGAAGAAATAAATGTTTTTTTTTATTAATATTTAAAAGGAATTAAGGAATTGAAAGGTATAATTTTAATTCCCTTCTTGGTCTGAAAGAGACATTATTGAGACAATAAATTACTATATTTTATTGAGGGAAATGGATTTAGGAAATCCAAAAGTAGATTTAATTCCTGTTTAAATTACTCTTTTACATGTAAATTTCTTTTGTTTTCATTTTGGGGGAAATTGTTTAGAAGTGTTAATAAGTCTTCTAGATGGGGTATTTAAATCTTTGGGGTTGTTATATTATGATAGTCAACCTTTGAATTGCCTTGGGTAGTGTGTATAGTTGTATCCAGTTAATTACCTGGTTACCACGAATGCGATTGTGTTGTCTTTATGTTGTGGATAGGGATTTAATATACTTAGGTCGTACTAGTTTACCCTTGGGTTGTGGAGCTATTCCACATGTTGTCTTAGAGGAGTGGCTTTTAATGAGGGCCAACACACAAAGTGGTGTTAGGATAACTCATTTTGAGTTAGTTAATCCGGTGATAATATAAATAAACTTATTTAAAGAATAAGTAGTATCAAACACTTAATAAGAGTAATTGTGCCTCATTCATGGATGCAAGGGCTTGTATAGACTTGGGATGGGATGAGAAGGCCTAAAATGGCAAGTTCGTTATCTTGTCTCTGTGAGAGATAACTGATTTTACATTGGCTTGCATGAGGGGTCAGGAGTCCTTAGAGGTTTCCAGGAGATCTCGAGATGGGGGCCGAGGGCTAAGAAGACTTACCAGGATATCCCATGTAGCATTGTGATGACACTTCTCCTAAATCAGCAGTATGTTTGTATCAGTGATACAATTGATTAGTTAACTTTGGAAGTATTGTAAGCATTGTGATAGTGTTGTATTTTTATTTGATTAAGTTAGGTTATGTTTTAGCCTGTGTCTAGAGGTAGATGGTCTTGTCTAGGAATCCTTGTTACTATATGATTACAAATTGCATACTAGATCTCACCTTTAAAGCTATCATTACTCTAGCTTGCAGGGAAGGAATATATGGTCTGAGTATAATCCTACATGCCAATACCAAGGGGAATACAAGTTTAACAATCATGCTAGGCAGATTCATTCATGCAAGGATCTCATCAATTGTACATCCAAGGATTAGCACTCCAACCCTAAGAATTAAAGTCCATGATTTCCCAAGTCTCCCTTTGTATCTCATATCTGCAATCAATGAAGGTTGCATGCATAGAGGCAAGGATATGGTGATGGGACTTGATGTGAAAAAAGGTTACACACTACCAAGTTTGCAACTGTCTTAAAATAATTCTACCTCATCTGAGCGATATGGGTGAACAAGTGATGGCTACTGATGCAATAACAGAAAAAAATTCATAGGCGAACAAATCTATGAGGGTGATCAATGGTGGGGCAGTTAATGCTTAGAGGTGTTGCAAGCTAGTTGAGGCAAAGAGAGACCCTAACTACATACAAAGAGGAAGTCGATAGAAGATGGTATGCTGTGTCGGTTGCACCTGTTGTGGTGCCAGCGCTACATAGCTTAGTTTCACATTTATTTTTATTCTGGAAACTTCTTATTTAGATGCACGTATACTCCTCCTTGTTTAAGAGAAATCTAAGAATGAACTTTCAGAATAACTAGAGATAAAATGCTCTGAGATTCTATAGATTAAACAATGGTAGTCTACACAATGTTTTACATCATTATTTACTTTTATTGTTTTCTTCTATATTCTCTATGGCAAAAATGCATAACTATAATTAACCTAATTAGGCCCCAAAACTTATCCTTTTCAGAGAGACAAGCTTGCAGTAGAAAACTCAGAAAATAGTAGTACCCTGCATCAAGGGATCTTATCATTTGAAGTATTTATATTAATATATACGCATATATGACTCCTTTAAATGAGAGATTTCCTGACGAAGTAATTATTTCCTCCTGATATTACTTTGTAACAGAAGTACCATGCTCATATTATTATGTGCCCATGTATCCACTGGTGTTGATTTTACTAGTCATTTTCTAAGGTAGATAGCTTTAGGAACCAGGGATATATTCCTTCCAATAACATGGGCTATTATTCACACTCTTTCACGGATTTGTTCAGATTTCAAAAAAACTTGTATTACATCTTTTTAAACAAGTGAAATAATATGGTTTTCATATTCTCAAATAGATTTATTCACAAGTCAGATATTAAAAAAATAAATAGAAAATCATGAACTCCTAAGTCTATTCTTTCCTCACACTTAGTTCCTTTTTCTGAGAAAACTATTTGCTATCAATAAAATGAAATTACATTACATTCAATCTTTTTTTTTATCCATACATTTAATAGTATTTATTCATAAAATACATCACTGGCAAAGTACTTCCTAACCTCCCATTTACAACAATTATAAATAACATTATATGGTATTGTTCTCATACATTATTACCCTATCAATCAAACTCCATACAACTTATAAGAGTGTTGTTATAACTTATTCTAAATATCTAGCATGCATAGAACACAATAACTTGGAAATTTTCACATCTCTAAGTGAGAGAATAATGATATTTTCAAGCCTGCATGTTTATACAAGCATCTACAACCTACACAAGAAATACACAATGATATTCTCCCATGGCCAAGGTAGTGCTCACCTCCCAACCTTGGGTTGGAAAACCAACAACCCCCAAGCTAGGAGGTAACCAAGCATATGGGTACACACAACAATAGCATAAGCAAGCCATCCCAAACCATAACACACAAACAAAATATTCCCAACCAAGATTTACACATTACATAAGGATTCTATAAGAATCTAAAGATGGGGATAGAGGTGGACAACACTTCTATATGGGGAGACCTATTAGAAAGTAAAAATAACCAGCAACACAATATTTCTTCTTCTCCAATCCACCCATTCATCAAATCCATTCATATCATACATCCTCTATAAAAAATCTCCCAATACATCATAATATCATGGAGCAAATTTGGGTACTCATACCCCCTTTTTTTTTGCCTCTCCTTCTCAAAGGAGGAACAATCTCCCCATAGAGGTTCCTACTCATTCCTATCCCCACAAGGATGCTCTTCCAACATTGGGTGATTTATCCTATACAATCCCAACCCAAACACATGGAAATGAAAAGGCACATACAAAGAACATACAGTCCACACAAACCATCTTCTCACATTTCCAAACAAGAGATAAAAGAAAAAGAGAAGTATACATAAAGGTAGAATAAAACCTACCTCAAATCCAAGCCAACAATGGAGAAGGGTTGAATATGAAGTCCAAATCTCTAATTCTCCAAGACCAATCCAAAGTTTCCTTCCTTAAAGCAATCCAACCACCAAAACAAGAAAGAAGAGTGCATCCTTTTGATTTCCAAAGGGTTGAAATAGGATTCAAGGGCTAGAAACCCTTGGAAGAGAGAGTGACACATGTCAACCTCCTATTCACTCCTATGGACACACCTCCCCACAATGTTTCACACATGTGTGAGAAATATTGGGGAAATGAAAGGCAAAAGAGTGTTCAACACTCAACAAAAGCCTTCAAATCTCATAAATGAGATTTTGGAGCCAATTCTCCACTCCCATCCCCAAAATCCGTCACACTTCTTAATGGTTAATTAAGAAGGGTCACAACTTGCAATTTTCACAAGTTATGGGCTTGATTTGACCCCTAACCCATAGATAACCATCATAGGGGTTAAATTAGGGTCAATTAACCCATTCCAAGGACTAATTTAACCTTTTTAAACCCTCAAAAGAAATTGAAATTGAAACATAATAAAAGAATTTCCAAAATGCCCCAAAACCCTAATCAAAAGTTTGATTGACTTTAAAAAGAAACATAATCACAAGATTAAACATTAAATATTTTTAATCACAAATAAAATACAACATATTGAGTTTATGGTCCATTCTTCAAATGGACCATAGTGGTTTCACTTGGTTGACACAATCGGGTACCCTTGGTCACTTCCAATCCCATTGGCCGTGGGCATGTACCTACACACTCGAAGCCACATGTCAATATATCCAATGCATGATAATCAAACAAACTAAATCAATAATCTCATATATACATATATTCAACATACCTAACCTCTAACATCAATTAAATGAAACATCAATATCCACAATTTATCAAATTTTCTCTATTAATTGACATATTTTATCGATTCACAACTATATCATTGCAATGTTATAGAATAAGTCGGATAATCATTCAACTCAATTGTATATCTCATTAATTTAATATCATAAGCACACTTATCCATTATTTCCATGACAAGAATATTAACATGAGCATATGTAAATATAAAGAGCATAACATATATCTATAATCATATAATCATCAAGAAATATCATGAACAAGAAGCAAGCATACTATTGACTGTCCATATCATCCAAGATAGTCTAAACACATAGCATATCCAAATGCTCTAATCAAAATAATGTCAAACTGTGTGTCAAAATAGTAGGCCTCATAGTGGTCCTCACATCCTCCCCCCCTTAAGATTGAACTTCCTCCTGAAAGTTTTCAAGGTGGTGGGGGGAAGAGTACCACCAATACCAATTACTTCCTCAAAAGATTCATCATCATGTTTATATGTTCCAATACCACATGGTCATTCCCTAGCTTTGTGCCCCACTTCTCTACATATAAAACAAGAACCTCTAAACTTTACTTGAACCAATCACACCTGGTTATCTTGAGTTGACTTGGGTCTATCAACATCAAGTGGTCTCTTGGAAACTTTTTGTGCCCTTGATGGACCCACACTTGGTCCATGGGCCCTGCAATCAATGCGAACACCTGGAAATTGACTTTCCTTTGAATGACCCTTAAGCATGCTCTGTTGTCATTTTCCTTTCCTACCTTGCCTTTGTTGCTGATGTGGCAAAATTGGATGTGGTCGATGAAACTCTTGGCGATTCCCGTGAAGTGGTCTTCGAGTCCCCCTTGCCATATATGTTTTCATTTGAAAACTCCTAGGATGAATCGTAGGATTCAAGTCTTTTAACCTTGTGTTTAGGCTTCTAATGACCTGATTTACCCTAACCCTTTCATTCTGAAGCTAATTCACTTACTGCATTACTTCCATGTATCGTTCCTCGAGTTGAGAACCTATTAGTGCTTGTTGTCCCAAACCATGAGGCTCATCCATATTCCTCCTTTGGGTATCAAAATCAGGAGCCAAAAAAGTGTCTTTGCCACTTCCATGATGCTCTCCACCATTATCTCCAACAAGAGGTTGAGGTCATTTAGCCCGAGGAGCCTCGAATTTTAGAGGTAATCTCTCTCGGAGCACTTCAGTCATTTCTTGCACATGGAGAATTTGAGAGTTTTAACTTGATGGGATTTCTTGAGGTATTTTCCCTAGATTAGGAGGCCTAAGATGAGATGGAGGAGGTTGTATCCCTACCATGTCGATGTTGTCTATTAGCCATCTTATATAAAAATATTAATTTTGAGTTAATCCACATGTATCCATAACCTATTGTACCAAAATTGAATCATTTTTATTTCATTAGTTACCCATCTCCCGCTACGTAATTTACAACCATGCCACATCACGTTCATTTGTAATAATGTATATAACATGAATGTAACTATCTACAACACAAATTTAGAAAGAAGAGTGTTTATAAGGATGACTAGTGCAAAGATTTAACAACCACCCATACTCCATTCATCAGAAATTTATTAAGGCATGTTGCTTAAGATGAATATCTATTGAACCCACTTCAATATTATCCATACAATTATTCTAATAATTTTTAATCCTTTAATAGGATGTTTGCATGAGACCCACACACTTAATTAAGTTATAAATGTCTTAGTCTTAAAATAATTTTGCTAATCTTATAATAAGATGAAAGCACAATTGGCTTCTCTATTGGGTGATTGATAATTTCCAACCATTTATCATGCCATGATCATGCATCCTACTCTATATTTAAAGAAAATTCAATAGGCTATCTCTATGTCCTACTTTGGTTGGTCTTCCAATTGTCTATTATGTACAATTATAACATCTTTCATTGAAAGAACCAAACTTAAGATACATGTTCATGTTTAGAGGCAATTGTATTGAACAATCTACTCCTTTGGTAGTAATTATAAGCATTAGATGTAATAAATTACCATTCATATATACACATCATAAGGTGAGAATGTAAATATATAATAGAAATCCATACATAGCCATAGATCATGAAATAAGTAGCATCTATTCATGAAAAACATGAAGAGCTCATATATCATAGATCAATTTTAGTCCAAAAAGGGTCTTGCCACAAATTGCATTAATGTAATATTCTTTCATTTATGCCTCGCTAACTAGGATAGCCATGTCTTCTTCCACTGTATAAGTAATTTTTTTTTATTATTCAATTGGAATTTTCCCTTGAGATTACTTTCCTTCATTCTTCTCTTTGTTTATTCATTTTATAGCCATAGCCAAGGCTTCAGTGTCTGAAATCACTGGTTCTTCACTTGGTGGCCTCTTCTTAACTTTGATCCTTGGTACCTCTACAATCTTAGTCTTGTTGGCCTGCTTCCATTTTCGTCCTGCTAAAATATCTCCTAACATTTCTGGAACCAAGAAATGACAATCTTAAACTAGGTGTAAACTTTTGACTTCAAGGGTTGTGACATCACATTCAATTTATAATCCATTATTTAAGGGTTTACAACATAAATATTTTACATCCATACAACTAGATACGATAGATACATATCAAATACATTAAGTTGATAACACGTATACTTTCTTGTAAAATATTGTTACCCCTATGTTGATACTAGTGAGTCTACTACTTACAGTACACTTAGTGTGAGTAGGTTTTAATGGTTAAACTACCTATATATTTTAAGGGGATCATAAAAATAATTTGGAACCTCTTAATTTCTTGTCTCCTAAGTGGTGGTAAAGAATGCCATCTTTTGTAACCCATAACAATGCCCGACAAGACACACCCATATTATTACCTAGGGTTTAGTTAAATAATTAAAGGTATTTGTAAGAGGTGGAAATATTATAACAACCTTAACATTAATTAAAACTTGGGGCAACTTCTAAATGATTTTGAGTCTTAAGGGTTCTTAGGAAGGATCAAGGTCAAGCCCATTCATGATTATATACCATCGCCTTAGGGTGACTACAATGTAATAACCAATTTCTATGTTCCTCCTAGTTGATTTTTAAATGTGTACCTCCCTGTTAGGAGTATAACTGCTTATGCAAAAACAAATAATAACAAAGTTGATAAAGTTGTAAAACAAGGAAATTTTATTAAGGAAACAATTAAAATTTTAGATCAAAATCAACGAATCAAATTCCAAATAAGAAGATAAAACTTTCAACGGTTGCCACCATGAAACAATTTCAAAATTTAAAACATAAAACATAAGTCAATTGTATAGTCGTTGAAGAAAAAGGAACAATTTTGGGGTCCAATAAATAAAATAACTTTAACCATTTCAAACATTTGAATAAATAATAACAAAAATAAATAAATAAATAAGATCGGAATAAATAAATAATAATAAATAAGAAAACAAATCATCAATGGCATAAATTTTTGCAACAAGGTCACTAGGGGACTTCAATCAAGTCACCCATGGGGGAGAAGGAATAGTTGTTCAACATTATTTATTATCAACGAGGTCATACTATGATCAAGACCAACTTGTTCACTCAAATCCTATGTCTCCTAAATTCTAGTTTAATAACATGGTGCCAAACATTCTAATGTGATCCTTAACTATGCCCAGAGTTCCCAGAGTTGGAACCTAGGCTCTGATACTAGATGTAATGCCTATAATTTACCCTTAGGTTAAAAATGCAAAAAAAATAAAATCCGGTAACAAGACTACCAAATATGCTAGCCAGGCTAGATGCGTTAGCTTGACTTACGCATTGAGTGATGTTGTTCAAACAAAAACATAAATGAAACAGCACCCAAGAGTAGGGAACGAGATAGGATGAGTGGTTGTATGAAGTCCAACACACACCCTTTTTGACGATAACAAGTTTACTAGCCATTGTGGGTGGAATTAGGTGAAAAGAAATAATGTTCAATTTATTTATTTGTGCTAATAGTGGGTGCTTGGTTTGGGTCTAGTCTTCTTGGGTAATTGAAGGTTGAAAAGAAATTCTAGCTCATTCAAAAAATATGGATTGTTGATAGTGATGATGCCTAATCCTATAGAGTACGAACATACAATGACTACCCAAATCCTATCTAGATTTTATCTTCCCATACCTAATATATTAGCTTATTTTATAAATCATGATTACTAAACAGGTAAGTTTCCCCCAAAATTTTCCTCATATAATACAAAAATTAGATTCATACAAGATTGAGTATTCACTTAGCAATGTTAAATTTTTCTAAAAACATAAAATAATTTGCTTGAGCCAATTTTATTACTAATACTAAATTTTATTAATAAATTAATCATATTACCATATTCCAAAAATTATAACATCCTAATTCCTTACATTTAATACCAATATTACATATCATCTACATATTATGTGAATAAATTAACAACTCTTATTTATTATTATTTTTTCTTAAAGAGTAGATACTTACATAAAAGAATTTAACTATAATTTAAAATAAAACAAAATTAACTCAAAATCTAATAAATGACAACCTTACTTTTATTTTATTTTTATTTTAACCTATATAAGTCACATAGCTCTTCCTTCAACTTTTATTTTCTTTCTTTTTAAAATTTACTTGGACCTGTTTCTTTTATTTTCATGGGAATTTCCACCACTCCTTTTAGTTTATATTAAATATCTACAACCATAAAGAGTCGTGGTTATTCCTTTAGTGTATATTTTATTTTATTTTAAGAGTTTCCATTTCACGTGAAAGATATCTATGATTTCATTATTGATTTTTTTTTTTAACCTAACACCACTATGAATGGAATTACCAATAGAGGCCTTTATTTTGAGAATAATATAATACTGAACTATAGGTTGAGCCATCTTTTTCTGTTTACTGATTTCAAGGAGAGTTTACATTAATCTTTTTACTGAAGATCAAATAAGGATTGCAGATTACCTAAGGATAACATATGTGGTTAAATCATTCTTTTGGCTACCTATACTACTGTCAAAACACATCTAAGATCTCCCCTGCCGATTTACTACAGATATCTATCAGAAATTTGCTGCTCATTACAATGGTTTCGTGGGTGATGAAGTTTTTGGAAAATTAAAATGGAGGAGAGGAAGAACTGTTGTAGTTTTGTGGGTTTTGGATTGTGGTTGTGAAAATCTGTGGAGATGAGGTTGGGAGCTAAGCAACGTTTCTGGATCCCCTCGAACTCAAGGAAATCAAGTTCATTCAATTAGTAGTTTCCATTTGAAAGGATTAACAATTTATTATGCTATTTGGAAATGGTTAAACCTATTTGTGGTTGCAAGAAATACTCATGTTAAAACATACTTCATATTGAAAACCTTGTTTTGTATGTGATCTTTTCTCAAAAAATTAAAATAAAATAAAATGGTTCTTGGCTGTAAATAGGTATTTCAATTTTATTTCCTAAATTTTTTTCTTATGGGGATGTTTGGATCCTAATATATATTTATATGTATTGATATATACATATATATTTATATATATAGGTGTTTATAATTTTTTTTTTTAAATTCATCTTTTGAAGAAGTTATGCTGCCTGGTTTCTTTTAAAAAAATAAAATAAAATAAAATAAAGCTTTGGGAGGTCGTTGAGGGCTCGACCCCCACCGTTCCCCCCATGGGAGGTGGGTGGAGGGAGCCACGCTCAGCGCGCTCCTCCCCCACTCCTCCAATCATCGTGGCTGCCAAAGGCCGGGGGACGACTGTGTTAACACAGCTGCCGCCCGCATGGGAGACGACTGTGTTAACACAGTCGCCCCTCATGGCAGGGGTCGACTGTGTTATACACAGTTGCCGTCCCACCCAAAATAAACCTTGGTCACCTGTGAATGAGGCGTCGCCCTGTGTGAACCCGCAGCCAACAAAAAAGCCAGCCGCCCTTAAGGATTAGGGCGCGGGGCCCGAGGCAGGCAGTTTGAATAAAATAAAAATAAATTTATAAGATAAATATATTATTTTAATATTATATTAATATAGTATTAAAATCTTAATATATATTTATAAATAAAATATATATTAATATTTTATATTATATTGATATAGTATTATGATATTATTTATTTGTTATTTTTTTTATTTTGATATATGTATATATATTTCTCTAAATATATCCATATATTAAAATATGATTTTAAATAATGTTTGATTTAAATGAGGATGTAAAATTTAAATTTAAGAGTATAGGTCAATTATTGATTTGATTTAAATATAATTGAGAAATTTGAAATATTGGGCTTATAGTTAAATTATTGTTGTTTTTTTTTAAACAATAGATTTGAAAAGGACAAATGTTGGAATTGTGATTAAATGTGTTAAATAATGGAATTAACTGATTTATTTTATAATGATTTAGTTTGCAAGGGCAATCGGTTATATATTTTAAAGTGAAATGTTTTGTGTTATAGTTGAAAATGCCTATTTTTTTATGAGCAAATAGGGAATTAAATATTAGCTTTAATTTCTCCTTTATTTGAAAAGATGAATTCTTAATTCAGTTTTATCGATGTAATGAGTTACGTAATGTAATGAGGAATGGATTTAGAATATCCAAAGGTAGTTTATTTCATGTGTCGTCACTAAATATTCCCTTCATGCCCTTGTTCGGGAAATGGGTTAAAGGTGTGTTTTATTCGTAAGTCTTCTAGATGGGTTCTTTCGTTCTTTGGGTTGTCGTTTTGTGTTTTTCAACCTATTGTGAGTCCTTGAGTATTGCATGGGATCTAGTCAGTGATAATAACCCGATTTTCATGAACGAGGATGTGTTGTACCTCCTTGGTTTAGGAGTGGACTTTGCGTTTTGTGCCTCCTTGTCAGGAGTGACTTTGTTACTTTGTTACCTCCAAAGTTTGGAGAGGGTTCGAACTTATGTTGCCTCCTAGAAAAGGAGAGGTCGTGGTATCTTGTTTATTGCACCTTGGTACCATTGATGTTTGGTTGGTGTGTGTGTGTTGTCAAGTAGAAGAGTGGCTTCTGTAGGGGCTAGAGCCTGGAAGAGGTAAACTAGTTAACTTACAAAGGTGGTTTAATCAAGTGATAACTAAAACAATACTTAGAAGATTAGGACTAACTTCTCACTAATCAAGATAATTATGCCTCGGTCAGGATCACAAGGGCTTGTAAAGACTTGGGTTGAGACGGGAAGGCCTGGAATGGCAAGATCGTTATCTTGTCTCTATGAAAGATAACTGATTCCACATTGGTTTACATGAGGGGCCAGAATTCGTTAAAGGTTACCAGGGTAACCCAAGATGGGGGTCGGAACCTAGGAAGACTCACTAGGGTAAACCATGTAACATTGTGATGATACTCTGTCTAGGACAACAATTGTTATTTGATTTGGTTTTAGTATGTATGAGGGCCGAGGATTGGTTGAGGCCACCATCTTGATGATCCACAGCGGGTAACTCATGATGTGATGTGTGATGGCACTTTGTGTGATCATAGTTGGTACTTGTTTATTGTGGGTATGGTTTTCGTAACATACCTGATGTGACCATGGTTGGTGTTTGTTTTGTGGGTATGGTTTCTATAACATACCTGATGTGACCATGGTTGGTGTTTGTTTTTGTGGGTATGGTTTCTGTAACATACCTGATGTGACCATGGTTGGTGTTTGTTTCTGTGTGTATGGTTCTCATAACATACTTGATCTGCTTTATTTCTAGAAGCAATGTGACCTTGTAGTGTTTTACTTGTGTTGTACTTGTGAGGTTCATGTGATTGGTTGTTCAGTTTGGTTTAGTTTATGTTAGCCTGTGTCTAGAGGTAGATGGTCTTGGCTAGGATTCCTGGTTACTATCTCCTAGCATGGGGGGTGGGCCTTTGGGTTCCCCTTGGTTGGGTGGCATGCACCTAAATCCATTGGGTTCTTTCTTCATGTTCATGTGAACGAGACGTTCAGTTGGAGAGCTCGTTGGTTTCTACATCAGTTCTTGCTTTATTTCATTTCAGTTGATCTTGTGTTATTTTACCCCTCAATTGTTATTGAGGTGAAAGTTGTAATTGTAATTATGTTTATTGGACTTGCCTCATTCGGGGAATGAGAGTTGTAATCTTATTGTTAATTATGGATTAATGCAATGGAAAGTTATCTTTATGCTTGATGTAGATTATCTTATTGGAATGCATGTGTTTAATTTATTTAGTAATTAAATGACATGGTTTAATTCATGTTTTTTGTTGAGGTTCTATATAACCTCTGTCTCGTAACCTTAGAGTTTGTTGGCATTAGTTGTGAACTTGATTAATAATTATACTTTAAAAAAAAAATTAGCCTATTTAAGTAGTTGGTTGCAACTTCCTCTAGGGTTGCGTGGCGGGGCGTTATAGTAGAAATATGTTGAGGCATGATATTAGGAGAGTGTGAGGAATAAATGAGAGTGTTTATTGTAAGCTGAATGGTAAGGTTGTTACTATGTTGTATGAAGGAGTTGTTTTTTTGTGGCATGGGAGGTGGTATGGAGAAATTGGTTTGTGGTATGATGTCGTTGGAGGTCATTTATCCTAAGTTTTTGGATGGAGTATTATTGGTGATATCTTGTATAAGTGTGGTGTCAAATGTAGAAGGAAATTTAGCTCCCTATTGTGCGACCAATATGAAGTATTGGTTACAATTACCTATAAGAAGTGAGTCTACCAATTTCATGGCATTAGCATTGATTTATGCTTCTACCAACTCCTCAAGTGTTATGTTTCTTAATATGACACCAATATTAGGAATATTCCTAAGACATAGTAGGAGTGGTTTTTCAAAACCTCTTGATCCAAAAATTTGTGGTAATTCTCCTTATGTTTCTTGGAAGGGATCTATGTTTGTAGGCATCATGTTTGGGTCTTGTTGGTGTTGCAATTTTCTCTTGGTTTGAGACATTGTTTGTATAGGAATGTGACAAATTTTTAGGCTTTATGACCTTGATGAATTTGATATCTAGTATGGTGAGACCAAGATAGGTCTAAGGTGTGTCAAGATCTTAGATGATGATTTTGGATTTAGTTTGATATGTTAAATTTGGGATAGACTTATGATTTCAAATTAATAGATAAGGGTGTGACATATTCAAAACTAGAAGTAGATGGAATTATATTCTAATGTATAACATTGATAAGTTAATTTGTCCTTTTATTTGAGAAGGAAAGCTTCTAAACAACTAGGATAAATTAGAAATGGATGGATGCAAGATCTAGATAATTGATGGATAGATAAATGGTTGTTGGTTATAGATGAATAATTATGTTTTGATATAGGTTTTATCCTAATTTTTTAAGTTATTTTATGAATTTGATGAAAATTATGAAAGGGTAATAGAATAAATTATTAAATATTGGATTTTAAGTCTCGGGTATGTCTATATTTTGGTAGATTTTAGATCTTTTTTGGGTATCAAATGTGTCAAACTAGGATAATATGCATCAAGGAGGATATAAAAGAAATCAATTTATGCATTTCAAATGAATCACTATACTATTAAATGTGTCAAAATAAAGTCTAAACAATCAATGTGTGAAAACCTAAGGTTTACACTAGAAAAACTAGTTTAAATCCAACAAATTGAAGTATATCAAGTGCATCAATTTTAAAGTCATTTGCATTATTATACATATCAAATATGTAAAATCAAAATTATATGCACTAAATGATAGTCAAATGCATCATTGTAAAAAAAATACATCACAATGATATTCAAATGTGTAATCTTGAGTTTTTAAATTAAAATTAGCTAATGTTTGAATGGTTTTGACTTATTTGCAAGATTAATTTTTGAATTTTTTGGAAAGAGATAACAAACAATAGAGAAGAGCAGTAAATTTACTCCAGGGTATTATATAGTTATAATTTATGGGTCTTCATGATAAATACACTCCAAGAAGTACAACCTAATTATTATTAAAGGTGTATCTTTCTAGTAGAGGCCCAAGCAATAAATTATTGTAGGAACATGTAGATACACACATTCCACTCTCAAAGTGGGATAGATAGGCCTCTACTGGTGCAAGTTCTCACCTTCCTCCTTCCCTTGAAGGATTTTTACACCCTCAAAATAATTTTATCTCACCCAAGGATGGTACATGTTTGGTAACTTTGTGTATAATCATGTACACTACATACCACTAGAAATAACAACCACCATACTTAGACTTATAAAATAATTTTTTTTAGTGGAATTGGTGAGCAATTATCCTATCCATAGTGCTCGAGATTGGGGTGCCTCCCTCTCTCTTCACCTAACAGGTCTCGATGGATTGAGGATCCCACAACACTAGCCAAACCTTGGGATACAAAGTTTGTTCTCCCCCCTTTTTATATCCCACATAAAACATGGTTGAATTTTCCCTTGAGGTGATAAAATCCCCATGTGGGCCTCCTAATAAATAAAAAGAATGAAAAATGTTATTGTTTCTTTTCGCCAAACTTGTACTACCTACGCAAGGGGAGGGCATATGTAGATAACACTTTATTGTGTAAAAGAAAAAAGATGTGGACTCAAATATATTTTTGATCCCCCAGTTCTTGCTAAGTGTAAGGGGAGGGCATATGTACCCAAGACTCCACTATACATAGAAAATAAATTATTTTACCTTTAATAAATTGAAACTTGAGCTATTCTAAAAATCAAAATGCAAGACCCTGCATCAAATATATTAGTAGTTTCAGAGTTTTATCTTTTTCCAATGAAATCCATAGTTGTATAGATGTATTATTTCCAGGAACTCATCAAATGTTAGAGTTAGCAAAAAACCAAATAACCAAATCAAATATGTCGTAAAAATAAAATATGTCATTGTAAAAATCAAATGTGTTTTTTAATTTATAAATACATTGATTTACCTATCAATTATATCATTGTGATTTTAAAATACATCACTATAAATTGCAAACATGTGGTTGTAACTTTGAAAGAAATAACCTAGGTCAAATGTGTCACTGTAATTATTAATTGCATCATTGTAAATTCGAGAACTTATAAAACTAATGAGTCAAATGTGTCGATGTAGGTCAAATGCATCACTGTGGGTTTCAAAGGTGTTGATTTGCATGTTAATTATGTTGATGTACTATCAAAAGTGGCATTCTAGATTCAACTGCACATCACTATAACCTACAACTTATAGATATTCATAACAAGCTCAATCAATCATTAAAAATAAGGACCTAGGTCCTAATGGGTGTGCCAAAATATCTGACCTAAAAATATTTTAGACTATGAAAGTGAACAATAAAAATATATCAAATAAACTCACAATATAAATAATAAATCACACCAATAGAACATAAGGAATTTGCATAATAAGAAATACAACAAACTTTCACATTATTTATGTCTTACACAACAGTCTTAGCTTAGCTCCATTTTTCTCCTATTTTGTACCTTGGAGAAGGGGGTAATGGTGGTTTCTCTCATATTTTTAGCACAAAGAACCTTGGAATAATATACATTAGGTTTCTTGCAATGAGTGAGAGAATAATAGATGATAGAATAGCTGAATTTATAGATTTTAGGTGATATCGATCAATGGTTAGGATTTGATGAAGGAATGAGTAGATCAATGAACATAATGGTTTAGAGGAATTGATTGGATAGTTAATTGGTTGCATGAACTTAGCTAACTACTTGTATGGATCAGTTAAGAGAATTGATTGAGGAAATAAGTGTGATCGACTATTAGTGAAACAAAAGATGTTAAATAGGGGACTAAATTTGATTGCGAAGTGAACTCAAAGTGAGTGGGAGTTGACAAGTGAGGTGGAAATGCATGAGTAATTTATAAATAATTAAATAAATAAATTATTAATTTTATGTGCAAAGAGGGAAATAAATAAAACAAATAAATTTACTTATTTTAGATAAGAATAATTAATTTTAATTAAATAATTATTCAATTAATGTAATTTTGGAAAAATATTAATGTTCAAATAAATCAATTAAACAAATGTAAATTACTTAATCAATTTGGAGGAGGGGAATATATTAATAAACTAGTTAAATAATTTAAATTAATAGAGGAAATGTGATGAAATAGGTGATTTAATTAAAGTAAAAATGAAGGGGGAATTCAAACTTTAAATATTTTTTTTTTTTGATAGGTAACAAGATATATTTTATTAAAGATTTAAAAATTAATACAAAGAAGCTCCAATATAACACCCAATACAAACTCTACAAGATCCCATCAAACTCTAAAGAAGAACCAAAGAGTTATCCCCACGACCTGAATTTGAACATTCTGTACATAGATTACTGAAGAAAAAATACTACTACAAATATATTCAAGAATCCTAAGGACCTATTAATAGATCACCCAAATGAGGCTTTTTTTAACCTTCCTTTAGCCTGGGATCGTAGGACCATAGCAAAAGTTTTATTCTTCTCCTTCTTTGCCTTCTTCCCCAATACCATTTGCCACCCATCTTCGATCCTTGCTGCCTCCTTTTGCCAGTCCACGGGGATGAAACCAAAGGAGTCCTCCAAGCTCCTCCCCCAAGATAGTCTCATTGATGTTGAACTTCAGCCTTACATTTTCCAACATCCTTCAACTATAGCCTCTCATCCCTATTCTTTTCCCGACAATCTGGAGTTGTTGCCCCGGTTTTACCAGTTGTTTCCATGTCTTTAGCCAAAATCCCTTTTTGTATTGAGGGCAACTGAATCTGTTGCTTCTCTTCACATCTGGCCTCTTGCATCAACAACTTCTCTAATTTATTTAGTTCGTCTGATACCCAACCCTCCTTCTTAGAGCCCTTTGGTTGTAAACCCACTTCCTTCTCTTGTTTCTCCACCGTGTAATGCTGGGTGGATGCACTTTTCCACCAGGACATAGATTTGTTAGATCTGTGCCTTACACATTCAGCTGCCAAGTGCCCTGTAAGGTGACAAATATTGCACCTAAAGGGCACCCCCTCATAATCTAGGGGCTGCACCCAACAACCCTTTGTAGATTTCAATCAAATCTCCTTTGGGGGAACCTTGGAAACTTTCATTTCTACCAGAATTCGGGTAGAGGTTGAGTGAAAAAGATTTGAAGAGCCTTCATCCACCATGAAAAAGTTCCCTAAAGAGTTCCCAATAGCCTCCAAGCATATATCAAACCAAAATTGTAAGGGGAGGTTAGGAAGTCTCACCTAAAGGGGAACCCTCTGAAAACTCCTCTGTGGCTGGATTGAAAGTCAGATGCCATGGTTTTAATAGCAACACAAGTTTCTCTTCCCACTCCCAGTGATAGTCACAAAGGATTTTATTTCTACACTGTTCTTTTTCAAACACCACAATAAGAAAACCTCTGGCCATTGGATAAATTTGCACATACCAACCAACAGTGGCTTCCAGAAGTTAGAAATCCATTTGTGCAAATTAGACAAGCTAGGCCAGACTCCTCTGAACCATCCAATCAGGCCCAACCCAGAGAAGACATTTTCATTAAAGTTCACTTCCTGCGCCAGCTCACCGACAATTTCCAGAGTGATGGAATCAAAAGATGCATGGGAAATAGGGTCCCCATCATTTCCCCCATCGGATCTTCTGCCTGGGTTGATGTTAGCCCTAACAAATGCATATTTGTTCTTTTAAACCCTCAACTTTTTAATGTCTTTGTGAGCTCCTCCTCCTCCAGGCCTCTTGACTTCTTGTTGCATATTTACCTGGACCGTAGACAATGAAGGCCCCGCTTGGGCTCCCTCTGCCATTCCCACAACAGATCCCTTGATACTGCCGATGCCCCCAACATTACGAGCAATGGGGAGCTCAATCTCTAGGTGATTGAGCGAGTTTCCTCCATCCACAATAGGGCTGACCTTCTCAGTCCTTTTTACCTCTGCATTCTTCTCTTTTTGTGATCTCCACGAGGCATTAGCAGTGCAGTCCTTCCTCCCACATTTTTTGGTGATGTCACCACTTCTCCAAGCCTCCAACTGCAATACCTGTTGATCCTTCTCCTCCAAGCATAAACCAAGGGAAACCCTAGTCGCCACCACTCCCTGAAGATAACCGTTGGCTCCCGGAGCCATTTTTTCCAAATTTTAAATAATTAAATAATTAAAAATTATTTGATTATCTAGGATGGAAGAGAAATAATGTTAATTTGATAAAAAAATGAAATTATTTAAGCAACTACAAAAGACAAATTGATGATACCTAATCATAGAAAATGATGATGTTTTAGACGAAATATGTTAGTCAGATCTAGGTGTCTACAAAATTCATCAAACTTTATAGTATATTTTTATAGTCCTACATTCTTTAAGTTATATTGAATTGTATATTCTTGAGACTTTTTGAAACCCTTTTAAACAATCCATTTATGCATACCTTGCAATCATAGCATTCCATGGAACCACATTTCTTTGACATAGTTTTTCAAACATTTCATTGCCCTATCTTTGCTCTAACATGTTTATACATGTCTAATAGAGCACATCCAACTATAATATTTAATAATAAACTCTTATTATTCTTTGTTGAATTTCTATACATTCCCTTCCATTATACTTTGATGGATGTTTATACCATATTCTAAAGTGTCTATTTTAGCATAGATAAGGGTGATTCTAGTAAAGGTTATATATAATTTGGATTTACACATACCCATTACATTTTATTGAAAGGCTCAATCCATATCAGGTTATCAATAAATCATTTTTTTGCATATCTTGTAACCATTACAATCCATGAGATGGCATATTTTTCTAAACAATTCACATGCCTTATGAGTGGTTCTATGCTTTGTATACATATCTTTTTGACTACTTACACCTATAAAATATTTTAAAAATCCCACTTCTATTCTTCTTTGATGGATGCCCATACATTATTCCAAAGCTCTTATTTTAGCACAAATAGGGAGGATGCTTGTAAATGTTATCAAGTTTGGCTTACACTTGTCAATTACATTTTTTTAAACATTTAAAAGGGATTTTTAACAAATAAACAAATTATATCCCACAATCATTATAGTCCATGAGAACACATCTCTTTGAGTCATTTTATCAAATAATCCACTTCCCTTGTTAAGGTTATAGAATCTTTTTTGCATGTGCTAGTTACATTTTCTTGAAAGTTTCTAAACCCTTATAAAGTTATTAAAAAAAATCATTTTAAAATATCCTACAATCATTTGATTTCATGGGATGACATATATTTGAGGCATAATTTTATATAGTTCACATGCCTTATCTATGGTTTCACATTTTGTATACATGTCTAACAAGGTACTTACAAGTACAAAATATAACAAAAATCCCACTTCCATTATTATTTTATGGATTTCCATCATATTCCAAAGCTCTTATTTTTGCATAAGTAAGGATAATAAAGGACAATATTATCAAATTTAGTTTACAATCGTCAATTGTATTTTCTTGAAATTTTCTAAGGGCTTTTCAAAAAAATCATTTTGTTCATATCCTATTATTGTTCTAGTTTGGATGAAACCACATATTTTTTAGCTATTTTATCAAACAATTCATCTTCATTATGTATGCTTCTATATTTTGAATACATATTTACCCAAGAAGTTCTAACTATATATGATAAAATGTATCTATTTTATATGATCCAATGCTCCCATTCTAGCATAAGTAGGGAGGATGCCATACAATATTATAGAATTTTTCTTTACACCTATCCATTTTTTTTCTTCAAAGTTATTTTGAGCACATTCTATGTTATCATTGTAGTCAATGAGGACGCATATCTTCTAAGCATTCTATCAATAAATGATGATACATTTTTTTGGAAAGTGAGCATTCTACCTTAAATTTACTAGCTTAAGGTTGAGGCATTCAAATCAACTCGTATAAAACTACATATTTTAAAAATGAACATGCTTTGATCGAAGTTCTTTCCTTTATTGAGAAAAATGATTTATCTTATAAAATAAAACAATTTTGATGATTGAATGATTTGTACTTACACTTTAAGGAAATGCAATGGTTACATGGATAGTAAATATTATGCTAACATGTTAGAGAGTACAAATGAAAGAATACTATAACGCCCTGCCACACAACCCTAGAGGAAGTTGCAAATAACTAATTAAATGAACTATTTTCTTTTGATTAAGTACAATAATAATGTAGTTCACTATCTAATTCCAACAACCTCTAAGGTTATGAGACAAAGGTTACATAGAACCTTAAAAAAAAACATGAATTAAACCATGTCGTTTATTTAATTACGAAATAAAACATATACATTCCAAATAAGATAATTTAAATCAAAGCATAAGCGATAAATTTCAATTTCATTTATCCATAATTAAACAATATGGTTACATCTCTCATTCCCCAAATGAGGCAAGTCCAATGAATAAGGTTATGATTACAACTTCCACCTTGATAACAAATGAGGGGTAATAAATCACAAGATCAATTGAAATAAATAAGGTATGAAAGTAAACTAGATCATACGAGCTCTCCAAATGGACGTCTCATCCACACAATCAAGAAGAAAAACCTAATGGAGTAAGGTGCACGTTCCTCCCAGCCAAGTGGAACCCGAAGGTCCACCCCCCATGCTAGGAGATAGTAACAAAGATTTCTAGCCAAGACCATCTACCTCAAGACATAGGCTAACACATAACCGAACGGAAATAAATACAAATACATCACTTAACTCAATGGTTACAATGCTTCCAAAATTACATAATCAATTTCATCACTGATGCAAACATACAGTTGACTTAGGAGAAGTGTCATCACAATGTTACATGGGTTATCCTGGTGAGTCTTCCTAGGCCCCAACCCCCATCTCGGGTTATCCTTGTAACCTCTAATGAGTTTTGGCCCCTCATGTAATCCAGTGTGGAATCAGTTATCTTTCATAGAGACAAGATAACGATCTTTCCATTCCAGGCCTTCTCATCTCAACCCAAGTCTTAACAAGCCCTTGCATTCATGAGTGAGGCATAATTATCTTATTAAGTGTTTGATACTATGTGATACTCTAATCAGTTAATTACGTTATCACTAGATTAGCTAACTTGCAATAAGTTATCCTGACACCACTTTGTGTGTCGCCCCTTGTTGCAAGCCACTCCTCTAAGATGACACGTGGAACAACTCCACAACCCAAGGGTACACAAGTGCGACATAAGGATATCGCATCCTTATCCATGACATACAGTCAACACATTCTCGTTCGTGATAACTGGTAACAAACTAGTTATAGTTAAATGCACTACCCAAGGCAATCCAAAGGTTGACTAACACATTACGACAACCCATGAAATTGATACCCAACTGGAAGACTTGTCAAATTCTATGACCCAAATTTCTCAAACTATAACAAGAACAATTCACAATCAAGACAAGCAAGAAGACAAGAATTAAAATTCTACTTTGGATTTTCTAAATTCATTTCCTCATTAACATTCAGTAATTTACTACCTTAGTGAGACTAAATTTGAATAACAACTCTTTTGGAAAAGATAAAATTTTAAACCATATATTTCATTCTCTGATTGTTCTCAAAACTATAATAATAAACGTTTATTCCAACCATTCAGAAAATAACATTTTATAGTAATAAATATTTTCTCTTCACGACAAAATCATTTCAAAAATAATTAACTCATCTTCATATTCATTTCATTTAAGACAAATATAGTGTTCCACCAAAATTGTATTATTTTAAATTAAAGTCCATAATTGACTAAAACACAATGTTTTAATTTCCACAATTACACTTAAACATGTTATTAATCAATTAAATATTTTAATATATACATACTTAAAATGTATACGAATGTATTAAAATTTAAATACCCAAGTAGATATATAAATACATAAAATAATACATATATATATATATATACACATAATATATTCATTCTCATATTGTGTATAAATATACATATATTATTTATATATATTAAATATATATATACATTATATTATTAATATATATTAATATTTTAATATTATAAAATATAATATAAAATATTATTAATAAATATTTTTTATATTATAAAATATAATATATTAAATATTAAATATATATATATATATATTTTTATTAAAAAAAATGAATTTAAAAAAACCAAGTGATTCTAGGGGTGCGCACCATGGATTCGTGGGGAAGCATGCCCAACACAATAGGGCCGACTGTGTGAATACACAACTGACCCCATTAGCATGGGGCGGTTGTGTATTCACACAACCTTCCCATGAACACTGGGCACGACCAGTGTGGGGGTCACGCTGGGTGCGACTCCCCTAGACGCCTCCCATGGGGGGGCGTGGTGGGGTGAGCCCCCAACGTCCCTCCACTAGTCTACCATTTTTAACAAATAAAAAAAAAACCAAGGTTAAAACCGTTGGTTTTTCATCTGGCCTTCTTTTTTGCCATTTCTAGAAAAAAATGGCCGGCATAACCCTACTCCAAGAATTTAAAAAAATATATATATCAAGATTTATATATATATATATATATGCATATGTATATATATATTTACATTTAACCAATTGAAAATAAATTGAGGAAGTAAAACTTAAAAGGAACAATTTGTAATCAAGAATTCATTCTATTTCTTTTTTTTTGTTGAAGCAACCTATTCTAAACAAAGGTTTTCTTTCAAATTGGAAAACAAGAATCCAACTGAGTTTATTTTGCAATCAAACAACAAATTCAAAAGCTTTTCAACATGATTTTCAACAACATATACAATTAAAATTTCAAAAGAAACAAATTTTAAAGACATGAACCTAGTTTTTTTGAGTTTGTGAGGAGAACCAGATGGTGCGCAGATTCCCGCCTTGATTCCAACTTTAGCTCCACCAATTTTCACAGCTTCAATCCAAAACCCACAAAATGCAAAAATTCTTCCTCCTCCACTTTCAAATTTCATCCTTGTATTTTGACCAAAAAACTTGAGAAGCATTTTTAAATAATAAAGAAAAATTCAAAAAAATATCATGCAACCACTCTCATTAATTTCTCAAAACAAAATAACAAATATCTTCTTCTTCCCAATTTTTGAATTCAAACTTTCTAAAAATGCAATTCAATTCATTTTCCTTTATTTTGTTAATTTTTATCCTTTCAATTTTCCCAATTTCACACAAAAACCTATTAACTCCAAAATGAAAAAACTTAATTTATTTCAAATCAATTGATTTAATTATCAATAAACTAAATCTAATCCAATATTAAATTATTTATTAATAAATTAACTTATTTAATAAATTAAATCACATTTCAACATAAACCAGATGAAGTTAATCGACAATTAAAATACCAAAGCATATATTTTAACCTTTTTCTAACTTGCAATTTTAACTAAAATCAAGACTAGATGAACAACATTAAAGAAACTTAACCTGACGACACACTATGACTAGGGTGATGACTTGGCACGAAAAACCTAGCTATTATCTCCCAATTGAATGTCGTTGGGCAATGGACATGCTCAAACTTGTGAAACCAGGTGGAGTCAATGTCCTATACCTGTTAACCTGTGAACAAAGAGTATATCCACATGCATAAATATGTCATAAATAAGGCACACTATGAAGGGGAAATCACAGAATCATAGGGCGCTCGCAAGCGAGTGATGTGATATCGTCCTCTTCACCAATACAATATTACTAACTGATGTATCTAACATAGCACCTTAATCAAAAGCATAAAACATCATTAATTTTAATATCCACTTATGCTAATTCAAAATATGCCATAATAATAAAATCAAAATACAGTATCATCACATAAAGATACATCACAATAAAATACTGATCAACCGTAACCGAGTACATAGTCAAAGTACAATCATAAACTAAAACATAAAAAGGAGAACAACATCATTCGCACAATAGAGCAAAACATAGGGGTATTACATCCTCTCTCTAAGGTCAGGCTTACTCCTGGAAGCCTGTGAACAACTAGGGATAAAGCTCCCTCATTCTAGCTGCATCTTCCCAAGTGGATGACATGTCATCCCTCAGATCCCACTGGATCCTAACCTGATCAATATCTTGCCCTCGAAGAGCGAGCGTTCTGCGCTCCATTATGGCCACAGGATCCAAAGTCAGTTGCCCGTCCTCTACCTATAATGCATTCCAATCAAGGACATGAGAAATGTTTGAATGGTACGACCAAAGAACTGAAACATGAAAAACATCATGAATGCGCAAGAGACTAGGCAGTAAAGCAAGACGGTAAGCAACTGGACCAATCTTCTCGAGTATCTCGAAAGGTTCGACAAAGCAAGGTGCCAACTTAGAGCCCTTCCCATAACGAATGGGACTCTTTCACGAACATACCCGCAAGAAGACTCTATCACCTATAGCAAACTGATGATCCACTCTATACGCATCTGCATACTTCTTCTGCCTATCATGCGCTACCACCAAGTGCTCTCTAATCCTATCCACCTGCTGCCCCATATCCTACAACATCTCAGGACCCAACACTATCTTGTCCTCTAGTCGATCCCAACTCAAGGGATTATGACATGGTCTCCCATACAATGCCTGGAATGGAGGCATTCCAATGGAACTCTGGAAACCATATTATAAGAAAACTCTAACAAATAGAGATAATCCTCCCATGATGTCTACTGGTCCATCACATACATACACAAAATATCCTCAAGGATTTGATTGAACCTCTCGGTTTGTCCATCTGCCTCTGGGTGATAAGTTGAACTGAAGTTCAATTGTGTCCCCATAGCATGTTGCAATGATGTCCAAAGAGCTGAGGTAAACACTGGATCCCTGTCATAAATAATCTGATGCAAAATGCCATGTAACCTCACTATGTCCTCCATGAACACTCTAGCTACAAATGATGCATTATAGGATGAGCGCATAGGTGAGAAGTGTGCCACCTTCATCAACCTATCAACTGTCACCATAATTGCGTCATGCCATCTCGTAGAGTTGGGTAAACCAACAATGAAATCCAATGAGATTATATCCCACTTCCACTCTGGTACTAAATGAGGTTGCAAGAGCCCTGTTGGTTGCTGATGTTCAGCCTTAACTCGCTGACACTCTAGACATCACAACACATAATCCATGATATCATGCTTCATCCCCTGCCAAAAATACAACTGACATAAATCTACATGCATCTTCTTCACCACAGGATGAGCTGAATAAGGTGCACAATGTGCCTCAATCATGACCAAGGTGCGAAGACCATCTAATGAAGGAATGTATATGCGTCCCATGTGTCTCAATAACTCATTTGAATCTAGAGAATATCCTGAATGTCTGCCCTCAAGAGGTCTATCTGCCTCTATCACTGTCCTAACCTCCTGGTACCAAATATCTGCTGGAAGGGCAGAAAGAATTCAACCCCACAGATCCACAACTAGAGTCAACTAGGATATTTGATGCCTCTATCTACTGAGTGCATCCACTATGACATTCTCCTTTCCCTGGATATACTTCACCTCGAAGTCATATTCACAGAGAAACTCCATCCAATGCCTCTACCTAGCATTAAGGTTGGGTTGCGTGAAGAAATATTGAAGACTCCCACTATCTCTACCTCTCTGAAACAATGCATCGAATCAACTTACGTCAAAAATCCATGACCGCACTATGTGCCTCCAACCAATCCATCCCTTTGAATATGTAATAAGAATCCAAAGGAATAACTCAAAGGTCCATCGTAGTATGGAGAGGTCCAACCTCCAATCTACACTCTAGCACAAGGGAATCCGATGCGACTTTCGCACCTGAGGCTAACTCTACCTGCCACCTATCGACTTGCCTTACCGCACCCAGTCTACATCATGTCATGACTGATGAATAAATGAAGGATTTTGTCACTCCTGAATCAAATAAGATGGTAACTAGGCTACCCATCAACATACCAAATGACTCGATGGCAGTGCCCTAATGCTCTACCTAGCGGTTATCAACTGCTACAAAAACCCGATGCCCACTGCCTGCATCACCAACTATCGGCTCAGATGTCGATAGTCCCTGAGAAAAGCCAGATGTGCCCCTGTTGGGACACATTCTAGCTATGTGACCCTATTGGCCACAAGAGAAACACCCTGTACCTCTGCCATAACCTCTACTCCCAGATGGTGCGCTAGACTATTGCGCACTACCCCTGAAGGTAGATTGTGAACTCTAGGCTAGCTGATCAAAGTTGAAGCATTTCGTACACCTCCAATTTATGTCCCCCTACCTCTACTAGAAACCTTTACGTTTCCCTTGCGATACTTGTTGCTGCTACTGACCACCCTGAGATAGCCCTTTCTGAGATTGAGGAGGTACACCTCCCTGAGGCTACCCTCCTCTAGCACTAGATCCTGCCGCTGAACTACTGCCAATCGGTACACTCATGTGACCTCCTAGTGCCATGGTCAGATTCTCCTCAACAAGGTGTACTTTCTCTACTGACACCTCCATGGTTTTGGGTTCAAAAACCATCACACCATTGCTAAGACGAGCATTTAAGCCCCTAACAAAATGGTGCACCAACATACTCTCATCCTCACCAATCCCTGTAAACTGTTTGAGCTCATAAAAGCATCGCTCATATTGCTCAATAGATAAGGCCATCTAGCAAAAGGCATAAAACTTGTCGCCTTGACATTGATGCCAATGCTCAGATAGGAACCAAGCTCTGAATTTTTCTAGGAAGATCTCCCAAGAGACTGAGTGAATGTCAATATGGAGCTTCTACTCCTCTAGCCTCCACCATGTGGATGCAAACCCTCTCAGTTGCATGATAGCATAACTGGATTTGGTGTTACTACCATACGGATGCATGGAAAAACACCTATCCATGTTTATAAAAAAAGTCTCGGCCTCTAAACTGGTACCTGATCCATCATATAATGGAGGATGTGCCCTGAGTAGGTCTGTCATGTGCGACTCAACTTGGGGTGGAACTTCCCTCACAACCGGATTAACCTGAACCTCAAGCGGCCTCGAACACAGGAGTGCCAAAGCCTCCTCAAGCGCTCTATGTGCAACCTCAATCCCTGTTGGATCCTGTTGATGATTACTAACCCCTGGTGCATTCTGAGATGCCTGATGTTCCTCTTGGTCTGGAATAAAAGGCACACGAGGAGGAGATTCATGCTCACCATGACCACCTATATGACCACGACCATGCCCTTTACCTCTTCCACATCTGGGAGGCATTATCCTGCACAAACACATCAAGGTATTAGGCAAGGTACACAACTTAAAAGCATAAACATCTAAAAGATTAATGGGTCCATCATAATCCCAAAGTACCCATTGTTTAAACCTAGGCTCTGATACCATGTGTAACATTCCGCCACACAACCCTAGAGGAAGTTGCAAATAACTACTTAAACAGACATTTTTTTTTTGTTTAAGTACAATAATAAGGAAATTCACTATCTAATGCCAACAACCTCTAAGGTTACGAGACATGGGCTATATAGAAACTCATCAAAAAATATTAATTTAAACCATGTCGTTTATTTAATTACGAAATAAAACACATACATTCCAAATAAGATAATTTACATCAAAGCATAAGAGATAACTTAATTTCATTTATCCATAATTAAACAATATGGTTACATCTCTCATTCCCTGAATGAGGGAAGTCCAATGAAAAAGGTTATGATTACAACTTCCACCTCGATAACAAATGAGGGGTAATAAATCACAAGATCAACTGAAATAAATAAGGTATGAAAGCAGACTGGATCATACGAGCTCTCCAACTGGAAATCTCATCCACACGATCAAGAAGATAAACCGAATGGAGTAAGGTGCACATTCCACCCAACCAAGTGGAACCCAAAGGTCCACCCCCCATGCTAGGAGATAGTAACGAGGATTTCTAGCCAAGACCATCTACCTCAAGACATAGGCTAACACATAATCGAACTGAAATAAATACAAATACATGACTTAACTCAATGGTTACAATGCTTCCAGAATTACATAATCAATTGCATCACTGATGCGAACATACAGTTGACTTAGGATAAGTTTCATCACAATGTTACATGTGTTATCTTGGTGAGTCTTCCTAGGCCCCGACCCCCATCTCAGGTTATCTTGGTAACCTCTAATGACTTCCGACCCCTCATGTAATCCAATGTAGAATCAGTTATCTTTCGTAGAGACAAGATAACGATCTTGCCATTCCAGGCCTTCTCATCTCAACCCAAGTCTTAACAAGCCCTTGCATTCATGAGCGAGGCATAATTATTCATTGAGTTTTTGTTACTACGTGATACTCTAATCAATTAGTTACGCTATCATTGGATTAACTAACTTGCAATGAGTTATCCTAGCACCATTTTGTGTGTCGGCCCTCGTTGCAAGCCACTCCTCTAAGATGACACTTGGAACAACTCCACAACCAAAGGATACACAAGTGCGACATAAGGATATCACATCCTTATCCATGACATACAGTCAACACATTCTCGTTCATGATAATCGGGTAACAAACTGGTTATAGTTAAATGCACTACCCAAGGCAATCCAAAGGTTGACTAACACATTACGACAACCCACGAAATTGAACCCCAACTGGAAGACTTGTCAAATTCTATGACCCAAATTTCCCAAACAATAACAAGAACAGTTCACAATCATGGCGAGCAAGAAGATGAGAATTAAAATTCTACTTTGGATTCACTAAATCCATTTCCTAATTAACATTCAGCAATTTACTGCCTTAGTGAGACTGAATTTGAATAACGACTCTTTTGGACAAAGATGAAATTCTCAACCAAATATTTCATTCTCTGATTGTTCTCAAAACTATAATAATAAACGTTTATTCCAACCATTCAAAAAATAACAATTTATAGTAATAAATGTTTTCTCTTCACGATAAAATCATTTCTAAAATAATTAACTCATCTTCATATTCATTTCATTTAAGACAAATATAGTGTTCCACCAAAATTGTATTATTTTAAATTAAAGTCCATAATTGACTAAAACACAATATTTTAATTTCCACAATTACACTTAATCAAGCTATTAATCAATTCAACATTTTAATATATACATATTTAAAATGTATATGAATGTATTAAAATTTAAATACCCAACTATATATATAAATACATAAAATAATACATATATATATACACATAATATATTCATTATCATATTGTGTATATATATACATATATTATTTATATATATTAAATATATATATACATTATATTATTAATATATATTAATATTTTAATATTATAAAAAATTATTAATAAATATTTTTTATATTATAGAATATAATATATTAAATATTAAATATATATGTATTTTTAATAAAAAATAAAAATGAATTTTATAAAAACCAAGCGATTCCAGGGGGCGCGCCACAGATTCGTGGGGAAGCATGCCCAACACAATAGGGTTGACTATGTGAATACACAGTCGACCCCATTAACATAGGGCGACTATGTATTCAGACAACCTTCCCATGAATATTGGGCGTGGCCAGTGTGGGGGTCGCGTTGGGCGCAAATCCCCCACACGCCTCCCATGGGGGGCACGGTGGGGTGAGCCCCCAGTGTCCCTCCACTAGTCCGCCATTTTTAACAAAAAATAAATAAAAACCAGGGTTAATACCCTTGGTTTTTCATCCACCGTTCTTTTGGCCATTTCTAGAAAAAATTGGCGAGCATAAGCCTACTCCAAGGAAAAGTTATATATATATATATATATATATATATATATTTTCATTTAACCTAGGTTGGAATGAAATCCTCAAAATAAGAAAAAAATAATTATCTTTTTGTATTTTCACTATACTTGATAAAAAGTCTCCTATAGTCTCAACAACTCATTACTGTTGAATTAGAGCATCTATGTACAAAATAAAAAACCAAGAGATTTAAATTGTGAGCTCTTCAACATCAAAATCTAATAATCAACATGTTTCTGCAACCTAAGCACAATCAACCAAAACCATATAGAATTGGTCTTTAGGGTGGAAATATTAGATCCTGACCCACTATAAATTACAATCAAATCAAATTTATTCTAAAGCTTTAAGAAAATTTTCCTTAAAAAAGAAGATTGGAGTTATTTTGAATTGAGGAAATGGCTAGAAGAAGCATAAACAACAACAACTTCTTGTACACGAGTTGTAATAGTGATAATAACAATAATATTATTTATAGTGGGTGGTGTGGTTCATATAGAGGTTGAGTTATAGGACAATACTAAGAGATGCATCAAATATGGTGTGTATAATGGCCAGACATCAATTAGACGAATGACAAATTGAATGTACTCATTAGAAGCCTGTGGTGATATTGAACTTTCTCTAGAACCATTTTTTGTTGTTTTGGCTTGTCATAATATAATGATTATGAGAAACTAATTCATGTGCTCAATCCCCAAATTCTCATACTTAAGCAACATAACATATTTGTATTTCTTATTTAACTCTTTTCATAAAAATACACAATAACATTGCTATTAACCTATAAAATGAACCATATTTTTGGTTATAAACTCATATACAATTGAATAATTTTAGAATACGTAAACAATATCCTTCCATTCATATTTTCATAAATAAAATTATTAAGGTATCATCATTTAATCTCTTATTTATGAGCTATATATACTCATTCTCAAAAATAGTCATATGAATCTCTTTCTTTTATCACACATATCAAACTTATTTCAAGCTTATAGATAAGAAAATAACTATTTTAGAAAACAAATAGAATATACCTATTGTTCCAACTATTCACTACAACAAACCACCTCTTTAGAACTCTAGCTTTCCAATGCTTTATATTCCACTTTCAATACAACTACCCACTTCCTTAGAAATGTTTATTAGACCTATACTATGTTGCTAACACTATTTTAAAGTTTATATTTAAACTCTAATAGCTCAAGAACAATAAAAACAAACACTGCACTTATTTTCTCTACTTGGAAAACCAACCCAAATAATATGCAATATTTTGGTTTGTATAGATAAAAAGACTCTACATTCATGCTTCCCAATACTACAAATTATGGCACCTCTTTATGCAAGATTAAAACCACTTTTCTATTGATGACTACCTCCCTTAAGAGCCATTATGTAAACACTATTTGGATTATTAAAAATTAGATTTGAGAGTCTTAAATACCATGCTCTCCATGTAATGCCCCGCGAAGTAACCTTAAAGGAAGTTGCAATTAACATCTTAAGTGAACCAATTTTTTTTTTATAAAGTGCATTTAACATACACATTCACTTACTGATTAACAACCTCTAAGGCTACAAGGTTAGGATTACTAAAACCCACACATACATATTACATATAACCATAGCATTATAAACCTTATGAAATAAACATCATACATCATAAGAATACCAAATAACATAATAAGATAATCAACCAAGATACAATCTCATAATCATTATCTTAATCCAATAGATACATCACTCATTCCCAGAATGAGGCAATAGTGCATAAGGTTACAATTGCAGAATTCCACCTCATAAACATAAGAGGGATAAATAACTTATACAGATTGATATATTACAATGCAAGAAATTACAACAAGAACCGCGAGCTATCCATCTGGTTGTCTCGCCACCAGGTACTGAAGATAGATGGGGACCCAACGGTTTTGGTGCATGTTCCACCCAACCAATGTGGTACCCGAAGGCCCACCCCCCATGCTAGGAGATAGTAACAAAGTAACATGGACAAAGATCTACAACCACTAACCAAAGGTAGACTCATACTGACATAATCAAACAAATGCCATAAATAAGTACAAATCCAATACAACTCAAGTACAACATTCACATCATTGACATAGGTCACATTGCTTCTAGACATAAAATAGATCAAGTATGTTCAGAGAACCATACGCATAAAACAATTAACAACAGTTGTCCTAGATAGAGTGTCATCGCATAGTAGTCATGAGATCTCCTCTGGGCATCCTTCATAGGCTCTGGTAATCCTGGTGGCCTCAACTGAATCTCGACCCTCATACTCACTCATGCAGCATCAAATACCTCTTGTACTGACAAGATAAATGACTAAGCCATTCCAGGCCTTCTCACTCATCCCAAGTCTAAACGAGCCCTTGTGTCTATGAGTGAGGCTTCAATTATCTTGATTAATGTGGAAGGCATCCTAATCATCTAAGTATATTAATTTAATTATCACTTGATTAACTCACTTTTGAAGGTTATCTGGTTTACCACTTTGGGCTTCGGCCCCTAACAAAAGCCACCCGTCTAATGGACAACACACCATACCAAACTAATCACCAAGAGAATCACAAGTGCATGCAAACTAGGCATCAAACCACTCCAACTCGAGGAGGAAACAAATAAAAGAACTCACTCCAAACATCTTGGAGGCAACATAACACATAGACCACTCCTTTCACAGGAGGTACCAAAACACCCCGTTCGTGGAAACTGGGTAAAACTGAAAAGACACCATGCACTACCCAAGGAAAAACAACTGGATGGCATAAAGATTCAACAACACTTATCCTCTAAGTTCTTCTGGAAGACTTATAATTTAGGACTAACACTAAATCCCAATACCCACAATGCAACTTGACGACATAGCAACAAAAGCATTCAAGTCATTAATCAAATCTAATATTTGGATTTCCTATATCCATCTCCAATCATTAGGTAACATTAACAAGATCAAAAGCATATTTATAGGGTTAACTCAAATAATCATATACCCATATTTCTATTTCCATTATAGGAAGTCTTAAACAATTTAAACTTACATCCCTTTACGAAATACAGAGAAACTAGAACATTTAAGGCAATCATGAGAAAATTACTATTTTTGGATATTCTATATTCATATCTCTTTCATATTTCATTCACAATAAATTAATTGCTCTAATTGAAATAAAATAAATTAAAATAACTATTTGCCTCATCAATATAAACAACTTCTTAATTTACTTTTAAATCAACGCAAATCCATGCAAGTAAACTCTTTCCATTTCCTAACCAAATCTTACATCTCATTCAATTTTCTATTTAGAATATGCAATCACTTTAATATAATAAAATATTGTTTCTCTATCTACTTTTCCATATACACTAATCAATCCATTTTTAAATCTCTATTCAATAATATATGGCATACATCTTATTAAAATAAAATATGATAATGAAATTACACTTAATATATATATATATGCTCCATATTATATAGACACCAAATATATATATTAATAAATTTAATTACATATATTCTTTAATATTCTATTCACAATGAATAAATTGCTCTATGGAAATAAATAAAACATAATAAATATTTGTTTTTTTCAATATAATCATTTCCTAAATTTGCTTCTAATACAACATAAACTATTGCAAATACTATATTCAATTTTCTATGCTCTATGAAAATAAATAAAACATAATAAATATTTGTCTTTTTCAATATAATGATTTCCTAAATTTACTTCTAATACAACATAAACTATTGCAAATACTATATCCAATTTTCTATCCAAAATCTATATCTTTTCAATTCTCTATTTAAAGAAAACATGAATATCTTCAGTTTGTAAAATATCTTTTTTTTTTTTTCATAACTATTTGATCATGCATTCAAAATTTATCTTTTAAAATCTCCATGCAAAGCTTAATTACATGCACTAAAATAAATTAAATTAAATACTGATTATGCTCCTAATTGAAATAAACATGTCTATATTCATCAATATAATAAGATATCTTCTTCCTTATATAATCTACTATGCACTATAATCTTATCTAACCAAACACACAATTATTCTCATTACTTAAATAACATTCAATTTTAATTATTCCATACTACAACCGCACATATATATTTATATATTTAATTATATATATTGTAATACCCCTCCGTTTTGCTTCTTGTTCGGTTTGCTTTATGCTATGTTTGGTTGTAGTTACTTTGATTCTGGATACATTTTGTTATGATGTTTTGATCGTTACTATTGAGCGACAACTATTATTGTGTGATGTGTTCACCTAAATAGTGTTTCTCATGTTTTAATGGATTAATGATGTTGTAAAATTAATATGAGAAGTTATTATGAGATTATTGGATTATGATGGAAGTGTTAGTTTCGATGAGTGTATTGGTGAAGAAGACGAGTTCGCATCACTCGCTTGCGAGCGCCCTGCGAATCCGTAATTTCTCCTTCACGGTGTGTATTATATGTTGGATATATTGTATGATGTTATTTACTTAGTTGCAGGATTGCAGGTACATGACATCGACTCCACCTGGTTTCACAGGTTTGAGCGTGTCGATCCAACGGTTAAGTTGAACGGGACATAGTAGCTAGGTAACATGTGTCAAGTTTACGCCCTAGCCTTAGTGTGTCGTCAATTGTGTGTGTCGATTCATTGTCTATCTGGCTTTGATGTTATTTAATTCTGAAGAATTCTTGATTTGGAAATAGATATTTAGAATAATTGCATTTAAATCATGTGATGGTTATTTAATTTAAATAATGTATTGTGGATAAAATTTTATATTTAAATAAATTAATTATATTTAAATTATTTAATTAATTAAATTTAATCCAAGGGGGTTGAATTTAGTTATTAAATAATTAAATTAATTAATTAAACGTGATGCAAGAGAATGAAAGGAAATAAAAGAATTAAAATTAATTTTGGAATTTAATTTCAACGTGTGGGAATTAAATTAGAAATTGTAATTAAATGTTTATTTGGGAAATTAGTTGCATCTTTGGAAATTAATTTATTATTTTAAATTGCATTTTAAATTGAAAGTGGGTTTTCGAAAAGTGAAATTGAAATTGAAATTGAAATATCTAATTTGCATGTAATGTGAATTAGGGTTGTAAAAATTGAAATTGATATTGAAATATCTAATTTGCATGTAATGTGAATTAGGGTTGAATTAGGTAGTTTTGATTTATAAAGAATACATATTTTAATTTTAGGGCAAAAAAGTCTTGAAAAAAAAATTCATTTTTACAGCAGGGAAGAAATTTTGGAAAATTGGCACAAGGGTTTGAAGAAGGTTTTGATTGTAGAATTGATTGAAGGAAAGATTGTTTGCATTTGTTGGATTTTGGATTGGATTCATTGGAGGATTGAAGAAAATTCAGGAAATCTTTGGAGGGGGCTTGCATCAGAAATTCATCTTTTCCTGTAACTTCTTGTACCAAGTTTTCCTCTTTGTGTTTTATTGTTCTTGATTATTTTTTTTTAAATAGTAGTGATTAAAGATTTGTTTGTTAAATCTGTTTAGAAAATAAATTTGTTATTAGAAGAAAAGAATTAAATAAATTTACAGCCTTTGCTTGTGAAAATTCTTGAGTGAAAATTGTGAAAACCTTAATTCAATTTAAATTATTTGGGGAAATCGATTATGTTGTTATTGAAATCAAACATAGAGATTGAACAATGCATTTAGAATGTTTTTAAAAAATGAAACCCTCTGTTTATTATTAAAAATCGGATTTTAAAATCTGCAGGATAATTATATTTTTCATGGTAAAATGGTCTCATTGCGTCGCCTATAACTCCACTTTCACAAACTGGGCTTTTAGGAAATTTAAAGGGTTTTTGCATCTTGAAATTTTCTCATCCCTGTCAAAAAATCGTAAATACTCAAATCGTAGTTTTTGAGTTATGCCTAAAACACGAGACTGCTGTTAAGTTATTTTCCCATGGCTGCTCTGATAATAAAATAATAATAAATTGATATTTATAAATATTAATATTTTATGTATTGTATAATTATAATATTAAAGTATTATATTTATTTATATTATTTTAAATAAAATTTGTATATTAGATTAGTGGAATTAAAATTATAATCATATGGGAAATTATTGTTTATTTTAAAATGGCATGTTAAAGTTTAATTGAAGGAGTTAAATATTTGATTTAAAGAATGCATAATTTAAAATTTAATTGTGGAATTTAAATTCATGTGTAAAAGGTCCAATTATTAATTTGATTTAATTGGATATATATATATATATATATATATATTTTGGAAAATTGATGATAAGAGATATTTTATTTTGAATTAAACAATTTGATATTTTGTAAAGAATAGAAGATATGTTAATGATTAAATATATTTAAATATATTAATTTATATTTAGTATATATATATTGAGGGTATATATCCATTTGAGAGAATAAATAATATTTTATCTTATTTTATTCTGTTGTTTGCAAATTGGGTATTATTAGTGTTCTAAAAGAAATGATTAGTGTATATGGAAAATGGATAGAGAAACAATATGTTATTATATTAAAGTGATTTAATGTTTTAAATAGAAAATTGAATGAGATGTAAGATTTGGTTAGGAAATGGAAAGAGTTTACTTGCATGGATTTGTGTCGATTTAAAAGTAAATTAAGAAGTTGTTTTATTCATGAGGCAATCAATTATGTTTCTATTTAGATTAATTGAATCATTGTGATTGGATTATGAAAGAGATATGGATTTAGTATATCCAAAAGTAGTATTTTCTTCATGATTATCTTAAAGGATTTAATTCTCTGTATTCAATAAAGGGAAGTAAGTTTAATTGTTTTAGATTTCCAATAATGAAAAGGGAAATAGGGGTTATGATTATTTTAGATGATCTAGTTATCGTGTCTTTGAATTTGTCAAAACTACCTATTGAATGAGTATGGATTTAGGAAATCCAGATTATTAGATTTGATTAATGACTTGAATGCTTTTGTTGCCATGTCGTCAAGTTACATTGTGGGTTTTGAGATTTAGTGTTAGTCCTAAATTATAAGTCTTCCAGAAGAACTTAGAGGATAAGGGTTGTTGAATCTTTATGCCATCTAGTTGTTTTCCCTTGGGTAGTGTATGGCGTCTTTTCAGTTTTACCCGGTTTTCACGAACAGGGATGTTTGCACCTCTTTGGTTTAGGAGCGGATTATGGGATCCATGTCTCGTTGTATGGAGTGACCTTGTTATGTGGTTTTATCTTGTTGCCTCCTATTAAAGGAGTGTACTATGTGTTTGTTGCCTCCAAAATGTTTGGAGTGAGTTTTATTATTTGTATCCTCCTTGTGTTGGAGTGGATTATGATGCCTAGTTGGTATACACTTGTGGTTCCCTTGGTGGATTGTTTGGGTGTGTGTTGTCGAATAGAAGAGTGGCTTTTGTTGGGTGCCAGAGCCCAAAGAGGTAAACTAGATAACCTTCAGGAGTGATTTAAACAAGTGATAATTAAAGTAATGTACTTAGAAGATTAGGACTAACTTCTCACTAATCAAGATAATTTTACCTCACTCATAGACACAAGGGCTTGTTTAGACTTGGGATGAGTGGGAAGGCTTGGAATGGCAAGATCAACTATCTTGTCCGTACGAGAGATAGTTGATTCCGCATGAGTGAGTATGAGGGCCGGGATTCGATTGAGGCCACCAGGATTACTTGTGCCGGAGCCTATGAAGAATGCCCAAAGGAGATCTCATGACAAACTTTGCGATGACACTCTATCTAGGACAACTGTTGTTAATTATTTTATATGTATCATTCTTTGAACATACTTGATCTATTTTATGTCTGGAAGCAATGTGACCTATATCAGTGATATTGGAGTTGTGCTTGATTTGTACTTGTATGGTGATTGAGTTATACTTGTTAGTTCATTTGCTTGGTTATATCAGTATGAGTTAGTATGAGTCTGCCTTTGCTTAGTGGTTGTAGATTTTTGTCGATGTTACTTTGTTACTATCTCCTAGCATGGAGGGTGGTCCTTCGGGTACCACATTGGTTGGGTGGAACATGCACCAAAACTGTTGGGTCCCCATCTATCTTCAGTACTTGGTGGCGAGACATCCAGGTGGACAGCTCACGGTTCTTGTTGTAATTCTTTGCATTGTAATATTTTAACTTGTATAAGTTATTTTATCCTTCTTATGTTTATGAGGTGGAATTTTGTAATTGTAATCTTGAGTACTATTGTCTCATTCTGGGAATGAGTGATGTAACTATTGGATTAAGATAATGATTATGAGTTTATACCTTGGTCGATTATCTTATTATGTTATGTGGTATTCTTATGATGTATGAAGTTTATTTCATAAAGTACATAAGGCTATGGTGATATGTAATATGTATGTGTGGGTTTAAGTAATCCTAACCTTGTAGCCTTAGAGGTTGTTGTTAATTAGTAAGTGAATGTGTATGTTAAATGCATTTAAAAAAAAAAATTTATTTGGTTCGCTTAAGACGTTAATTGCAACTTCCTTTAGGGTTACTTGGCGGGGCATTACATATATCTTTCAAATATATATATATATTAAATATATATTATCTTTTATTATACTAAACAAATTATTTTAATCCTAATATAATATATTAAATATGACGTATATATATACAATATATATATACTATATATATATATATACACTATATATATATACCTTATAAATATATGCCATATTTATATTATTAAAAACCAACATTATATAAATATATATTATATCGGACGCCACTGTTCAGAAACAGTGAAATGAATTTAATATCTAACAAAAAAAATTCAAAGGGGTTTGGGGAGGGGTCGGCTGTGGCCGAACCCCCGCCCCATTATCTGTACTAGCAGTGACCTTCCCATGGGGGTTGAGCTGCCTTCAAAGACAACGCTCCCTCCACATAGTGGAGGGCGTTGCCTTTGGAGGCAGTCACACCCTCCATACAAAGGGGGCGGTGGGGTGTGAATAACACCCCCACCAAAATTCATGCGACCCACAAGTAAACCAACGAATGAAACAAGAAAAATTTGCTTAACCTAATTTTTATTTTGAAAAAAAAATAAAAAACGAAAATCACATCCTTTTCCTTACACAGAAAATCGTCGGTTGTACGGCAGTGATTTCGGATTTAAAATATTTTTTAAAATTCAAATAGAATATATATATGTATTATATATATTCTTATATAAACAAATATATATATAATATGTATATATATAAAAAAAGAATTTCAACAATAAATAATTGGGGAAATTTGTTAAAAATATTCCCCTGTAAGAGAAATTGTAAAACTCTTTTTCCAGAAAAAACCAAATTTCATAGAGATCTTAAGAATTAATTCTTTTAAACTATTTTCTCAAATTCCTAAACAATTAGAAGAAAAATCAAATGGATCTAAATTAAAAACAGAAGTTTCAAAAATCTCAAAGTTTCTCCACCTAATTTCTACAGAGGATTTTCAAAATAAAATTTGATTTTCTACAGAGGGTTTCATTTTCTAAAAAAACATTCTAAATGTATTGTTCAATCTCTATGTTTGATTCGAATAACCAAATAATCAATTTCCTCAAATAATTTAAATTCAACTGAGGTTTTCACAATTTTCACTGAAGAATTTTCACAAAAACAAAAGCTGTAAATTTATTTAATTCTTTTCTTCTAATAACAAATTTCTTTTCTAAAACAGATTTAATAAACAAATCTTTAATCACTACTATTTTAAAAGTAACCAAGAACAATAAAACACAAAGAGGAAAACCTAATTCAAGAAGCTACAGGAAAAGATTAATTTCTAATGCCAGCCTCCTCCACAGATCTCCCGAATTTTCTTCAATCATGCAACGAATCCAATCCAAAACCCAACAAATGCATACAGACTTTTCTCATATCAAATCTACAATCAAAAATTTCTTCAAACCCTTCTTGTGCAAATTTTTCCAAAATTTCTTCTCTGCTATAAAAATGAATTTTCCCCAAAACTTCTCTCTCCAAAATAAAACATGCATTCCTTATAAATCAAAAATATCTAATACAACCCTAATTCACATTACATGCAAATTAGATATTAATTTCAATTTCAATTTTCGAAAACCCACTTTCAATTTAAAATGCAATTTGAAATAATAAATTAATTTCCAAATTTGAAACTCATTTTCCAAATAAACATTTAATTACAATTTCTAATTTAATTCTAACAAGTTGAAATTAAATTCCAAAATTAATTTTAATTCTTTATTTCCCTTCATTTTCTTGCATCACATTTAATTAATTAATCTAATTATTTAATAACTAAATTCATCCTTTGGATTAAATTTAATTAATTAAATAATTAAATTTAATCAATTGATTTAAATAATACTTTTCAATCAACAAAATATAATTTTAATTAAATAACCATCAACATGATTTCATGCAATAATTCTAAAAATTGATTAAATAAATACGCACCTTTCAAGATCAAATAATATTAAAGTAAGGTAAACTATGACTCAACAACCAAGGCTGATGACACACAAGGCTAGGGCGTAGACTTGACACATGTTACCTAGCTACTATCTCCCGTTCAACTTAACTGTTGGATCGACACTCTCAAACCTGTGAAACCAGGTGGAGTCGATGTCATGTACCTGTAACCCTGAAACCAAATAAACAACATCATATAATATATCCAGCATATAATACACACCGTGAAGAAGGAATTACGGATTCGCAGGGCGCTTGCAAGCGAGTGATGCGAACCCGTCCTCATCACCCATACACTCATCGAAACTGACACTTCCATCATAATCCAGTAATCTCATAATAACATCTCATGTTAACTTTACAACATCATTAATCCATAATGCATGTGAAACAATAATCAGATAACTACATCACACAATAATAGTTGTCGCTCAATAGTAGTGATCAAAACATCATAACAAAATGTATCCAGTATCAAAGTAACTGCAACCAAACATAGCATAAAGCAAACCGAACAAGAAGCAAAACAGAGGGGTATTACACTCCATGTTTGTAGAAGGCTGCAAAAACAATTGAAAACAACTATCTAAAACCATGCATAGAGTAACTTACAAAGGTCACCTTTCTCGCTTCCAACACAGTAGATGAAAACCCTCCCAACTGAAAAACTTTAGCCTCATCAAACAACCTGAGAAAAAAATGAACATACAACATGAATATGATAGCTACACTTGAGTCTCCTCACAATAAATGAGAAGATGCAAATAGTAGTTTTTTATATCTCTACATTTTATGGGTTAATGTCTATTGTTTCTTGATGTCTGCACTTTGTGGGTTATTGTCTTCTCTTCCCTACTTTTGAACAGTTTTGTGGACCAGTCTTTGTTCTTGATTAGAAGACTTAACACCATAATTATTAATGCCATCTTATGTGATGAGAATAATAAAGACATGTATCAAATAAGACTGAAAATTAGCTCTAAGTAATTATAAAATGTCTAGATATAAATCATTAAATCTATGTACGTTGAAAGAATCTATGTCTATTGTATGGGGAGAGAAAGATAAAGCATTTGTAAGTTCATATATCTTTTACAACATTTCTCTATAGTTTTTTACATTCTTCCATTCTATGGCTTAATGTGTATTGTTTGTTGTTATCTGCATTTTGTGTGTTAATGTCTATTCTTCACTATCCTTGATTTTTTTTCATTGCATTGACTCTATTCTTGAGTTGCAGCTAGCATTAATCGATCCCTCCACCAAGTTTTAAGACTGTTGAGAAAAGCATTACTTGTACTGCCTAATCATCTTGAAAAATTATTCCTTCACAATAAAACCTGTCAAAAAGTAGACATTCGTAATCTCACATACCTTTTAGATTGTCTTTTATGTGTTGTCCAATCATTTTCTCAGATTGTTTGATGGGAGTGAAATTTGTTTCCATTGTTAATAATGAGCAACACATTATCTTGTTTGGTCTTTAAGTAAACAAGAAATACTAACCCATAAACACACTAACACAAACAATCTAACCAAATAAAGAAACAACAAAAACACTCAAAAATAGGAAATAGTGGACTTTAGCCCATAAAATGTAGAAATGCAAAAAGTCATGCAGAAAAAGATATAAGAACTTATTGTAATGCCCCGCCTCGCAACCCTAGAGGAAGTTTCAATTCACTAAACAAGCGTACTAATTTTTTTTTTAAAAGAAGTGAATTAACCCACATGATCAACTTTAATTGACAACATCCCCTAGGGTTACATAACTGAGATTACATAAATCCCCATTAACATACATCATCTAAATTACATTGAAAGTAAATAACTCAAGTAATAACATTCAATAACATAAAAAGATACGAGATAAAAATGAAGCATTCAGTACATAAATTTATTACATACATCTATTACAATCCTCATTCCCAGAATGAGTCAAAATACATATAAGTATGGTCATTACAAGGTCCACCTCATAACACAAGAGGGGGTAAATCAATATCATTACAATATGAGATACAAAGTACAAGAATTAAAAGTAAGAAATGCGAGATGTCCATCAAGAAGTCTCGCCACCAAGCTCTGAAGATCAAGGTAACCCAACGGTTTTGGTGCATGTTCCACCCAACCAAGTGGTACCCGTAGGCCCACCCCCCATGCTAGGAGATAGTAACAAGGTAACATGGATGAGATACCTACTACCTCAAACCAAAGGCAGACTCATACTAGTACAAGCTGACTCAACCACACATAAACACAATATAAGTCTATCTCTAATCATGGTTACATTGCTTCTAGACATAATATAATCAAGTGTGCTAAAGAAACCATATGCACAATATAACACAGTGTTATCCTAGACAGAGTGTCATCGCAAGGTTTGTCGTGAGATCTCCTCTGGGTATTCTTCATAGGCTCCGGAACTCCTGGTGGCCTCACCCGAATCCCGACACTCATACTAACTCAAGCGGAATCAACTACCTCTCATAAGGACAAGATAGTGATCTTGCCATTCCAGGCCTTCTCACTCACCCCAAGTCTAAACAAACCCTTGTTTCTGTGAGTGAGGTTAATTTATCTTGGTTAATATGAACTACTTCCTAGTCATCTAAGTACATTATTTTAATTATCACTTATTAAAAATACTTTTGAAGGTTGCCCGGTTTACCTCTTTGGGCTCCGGCCCCTAACAAAATCCACTCTTCTAATTGGATAACACCCTTCATAATCTAAACTCCAAGGGTTACTCAAGTGTTACAGAACTGAACCAATATACTCTCTCCTATCCTAGGAGTCAACCACATAGAAATCCACTCCAACACTAGGAGGAAACTAAAAACTTGTAACACTACCCAAGGGAAAATCAAAACAATAATTTAACAAGGGAATGACCCACGTTTTACTGGAAGACTTTACAACCCAACTACTCAACACTCATTCACAACATACTCATTAAAAGATACATAACTGAACTCATGCATTGACAATGAAAAATACTATATTTGGTTATCCTAAAACCATGTTCCTAACTAATGCTTTTCGTAGCAAAGTAAAATAATTCATTCAAGACTTTATATTAACGAATCAATATTTTATTAAATACGTAATCTCTACAACTAAATCAAATCATGAGCAATAATAAATTTGACTATAATTAATTGTCTAAGTTGTTGAATGTTCCTATGTTTAACAAGGTATAAAATACACACATTTACAAAGAAAAACACCTCATATTAATATGCACTATTAAAATCAATATTTTTCTTGATCCAATAAATCAATTATACAAGAAAAACTCTAAATAAAATTACATAAACAATATATATAATATTAATTACATTCTATATATATATATATTAAATATTATATATATTCATATATAATATAAAATACATATAATATATATATATAAATTAAATATTATATATATAAAATAAATCAAATCGAAATAAAAATAAAATTTAAAACGAATTTAAATAAACAAAAATCAAAATAAAAAAATAAAATAAAATTTAAAACAAATTAAAATAACAACAAATTTTTTTTTTAAAAAAAACAAAGCACACAGGTCCGGACGGTACCTCGTCCGATGGACGGTACCACCGGTACCCGCGGACAGTTCGCAGACCTAGCAACGCCTACGCCGACTGTACTCTATGTACAACTGCCGACAATAGTGGATGGAGGGGGCCGCAGTCCCCACTGGACAGTGCGTCCCCCCATGTGGTGGGCGCACTGCCCAGTGGGTACTGTGTACCCACATAAAACAAAAAAAAACAGTGGGGGGCCGAACCCCCGACACATAACATTTTTTCCTCAAATAAAATTTTCCAAGAAAATTTCGTACGCAGTACGAATTTTCGTATGTTCACCGTACCGGCGACAAAACAGAAATTACAACACAATAAAATAAAAATCTATATATATGTAAATATAGATTATATGTATCATATCTAAAATATGATATATGTAATGTATATTTACATACATATAATTTTATTTTTTCCAAAATTACATTTACTGGTGAAATTGAAGAAATAAATTTAAACCAGTAATAAAATTTACAACAATAGGCATCTCATGCTCAAGAGATTTTAAAGACCAAAAATATTAAAAGAAGACATCCTTCATGTTTTCAAATAATATAAACAAAGGAAAAGTAATACATTGATTTTGAATTTTTCAACAAAATTTTCTAAAAGGGTTTGTATTTTGAAAAACAAATCTGAATACCAAAATGTTGAAGTTTAACCTAGGGTTTCAAGAAAAATCACCCATTTGCAATTTCCTATTATTTAGAAAATAGATTAAACTAGGAACAATAAAGCAAGAAATAAAAGAAAACCTAGTTATTTGCAGCCACAGGAAATAGCCAAAATTCTTGATGCAGAGTTTCCTTTGAGCTCCTCACAATTCTTTTTCCACAATGCAAAGAATTTCCAGCAAGCTTTGATCCAATAGCTCCACCTTCTTCACATAATTTTCTCTCCTTTCAATTTAAATCTCCAAACAGAAAATAATTCCCAAAACTTTCATGTGCAAACCCTCTCCAAAAATCTCATACCTGTGAAAAAAAGAAGGAAGAAGAATCCCCAAATTTTTCTGCCCTAATCTTATAAAACATCATTTCCTCAAAATTCCAAAATAACCTAATGCAACCCTAATTCACATTCAATACAAGAAATTGAATTTAAAAGTTAATTTCATTTCTCCTCTTTGGAAGGCCCTAATTTGACTTTAAAGAAAAATTTCAATTTCACATAATTCCCTTTTTGATTTAATTTAATTTAACAATCAAATATACCTACATAATTATTATTAAATTATTTAAGTAACTAAATCCAATCCCTTGAGATTTAAATTTAATAAATTAAATAATTTAACTTTAATTAACTTACCTATAATTATTTAATAATTAAATTTAATCCCTTGAGATTTAAATTTAATAAATTAAATAATTTAACTTTAATTAACTTTCCTACAATTATTTAATAATTAAATTTAATCCCTTGAGATTTAAATTTAATAAATTAAATAATTTAACTTTAATTTCAATAATTTTTAAAAATAACCAATAAGCATAACATTAATATACTATCAAAATAAACATTTCTTCCAGCCAATGCAATATTCTAAAAGAACTATTTAATAAGACAACACTTTTCAAAACATTATTTAACATCAAATAAGAGACAACATGACTCAATACTCAAAACTGATGACACACTGAAGCTAGGGTGCAGACCTGACACATGTTACCAAGCTACTATCTCCCATTCAACTTAACCGTTGGATCGATACGCTCAAACCTATGAAACCAGGTGGAGTCGATGTCATGTACCTGCAACCTAAAATCAATTAAACAATATAATATATCCAACATATAATTCACACCGTGAAGAAGAAATCTCGGATTCACAGGGCGCTTGCAAGCGAGTGATGCAGACCCGTCTTCTTCACCAATACACTCATCAAAGACTGACACTAACGTCATAAACAATATTCACATAAATAATCACATGATAATTCTACTGACATCATTAATTCATCAAAGCATGTGAAATAAAATTAGATAATCACATCACACAATAATATTTGTCGCTCAAGAGTAGCGATCAAAACATCATAATAAAAGTGTGTCCAGTATCAAAGTAGCTGCAATCCAAGCAAAGCATAAAACAACATGAAACGAGAAGCAAAACGGAGGGGTATTACACTTATAGCTGGCTTCTTCTTTGCTTTCAATATGATAGGCATAAATTATTCCAACAGACATATTTTTTATGTTTACAGTGATTTAAATCTTTTTTACAATGGTCTACTTTATGTTGTTTCTTATCATTTAGTTACCTTATCGATTCATCAAACACTTTGCAATTTTGTTGTTGGCTTTGGATATTATGTCAATCTAGTTACAAGCCCATTTAAATTATTTTTAGCAGCCAACCCCAACAAAAAAAATTAGTGCACAGACCAATAGATATCAGAGCATGAAAAACACTATACAAAATTAAGACCAATGTAAGAAACTTCCAATCAGAAAATTATAAAAAAAAGGAAAAGTTCACAATGCACAAAATAATCCCACAAAATATACAAAATACCTTATCTTTGCATCACAGGATATGATAGGCTTATGCTTTCCTAATATTTTTGGCCCTAAACACATGTTCAATCCAATTTTTTTGGTTGATAAGCAACATTGTTCATAATAGTTGGCCATTGGAAATTGGAATGAATTCCTATACAAAATTTCTATTTATGATTAAGATTGATAGGTGCCTTGTTTTTTTTTCAAGTGCCAATTGCAACTCAGACCATTTGTGATGTATAGGAGTAGATATAAGATCAAGTTCATGGCATGCTATGATGCACATTTGTAAGTTCAACCTGGTCTTTAGTTTTATTCTATATTAACACAACCTATTCTTCTTGCAAGAGAATTGTTTTGGTTAGATATAGAAAATGTATTACATTGTAGTTATCTTTTCCTTGTGTTGTCATTTATAGCTATATTATTTTTTGTATGGTAGGATTTTCTTGCTTTGTGCTTTATCCCCTATTATTATGTTTTGCTTGTATATTATTGGAATGCCAATCAAGAAACATATTTTAGTTGGTATTTTCATTATTCAATGAATATTTCACGTTTTCTTCAAGTTATACATAAAAGAATTTGATTGTTTACTTCCAACCATTGGTCATAGATTTTGTTTCGCTACAAAAATGAACTACGAATTTATTTTTTTTGCAAGGTGCCATATCTTTTGTCCTTTGACATGTATTTTGTCAATATGGTCACAAAAAAAATTGGTAAATAACATAAGCTATTACAAGAGCCAATTGTGGTGGGAACTTATAAAGAAATTGCAAATTCATCTCTAACACAATTGACGGAGCTCTGCATTTTGCACATTGTTTTCGATAGGAATTTTTTGATTGGAAGCTTGGTGATTGGATGATTGAAATAATCCCTATTTTCCTTAATTTCCATTATACATTTTAGCAGCTACACAATGGCTTCATGTACCATTACTTAAATTCTCTTCATAGTCATTATCGTATAGCTTGAAGGCTTTCCAATTTTGGCTTGCACTCGATAATGCTAATGAATTTGCATAATTTGGTTGACTAGAAATATGTATCTACGAAGAACAAGGTCTCTATTGCAAAAATTAAAACTAGTTGAGAAACTAGGCTTTCAAATGACACAACTTGCCTAAACTGGATAGCATATTAACTAAAAATTAAAATATGCATTTGTGCTTTAGTAAATAGAATGAAGCATTTGCATTTGATGAATGTTGCATGTAATATTGCCATATCAATTCCTTTGCACGACAAATCTTTTGTTGATTCCCACTATAAAATTGCACTAGGAAAATCCACCTACACTTGCATACAAACATTACATAGTCAATATTTTGTTGGGAAGTTCGTACAATTAATTCCAAAAAAAAAATTACATTAGAATGCTTCGATTGATGTTGCCATGCAAAAAAAATATCATGACAATGAATGAAGGCATTGTTGACAAACTTGAATTTTGCAATAGTGTCAACAAATTCTACTTGACCACTCTCCTTACCATTTTGAATTTTTTTTCCAAGCTTCATTTTTTTACCCGGGCAACTACTGAAAAAATCAGGTCTCATCAGCCACACTATGCTAAAAAATCTCTTTGATGTTATTCTAGAAAAGAGACCCTGTGAATATAGTGCATGGTTTTCAATTAAGCCCTTTGTAAGAATTCCATATCTTTGAATAGCTACTTGGAGAAAAGATGCTTTGGGAGAGCACAACTCCATCCATACTCGATGGAGGTCATCAAGCTTGAACTAGTGTGTGAATGATGTGGGCTTTATGCAAAAGAATTAATTCAAAACTGCACATTATATTGTCAAGAACTCCCTTCTAGAATAAATCCAAAGTGCTTTTCAACATATCATATTTGACAAGACCAAACTTTCTCAATTCCTTCCTGGACAAAAAGCTCGAAGCTATATTGAGTGTATCCTAAAGTTATGGCTATGAACAACAGCTACAAACTCGTTGAGGCCTTCATCGATAGAATTGGAGATAAAATTCATGATGCAAAGGACAGTGAAAAAGTCCAACTAGTTGAGACTTATGTGAAGCTCATGTTAATGGATCATGCTTTTGTTCACTATTATGATGAGAAGGTTCTTAACATCCTTCCTATATTAAAGTTTTTTACTGTTATTTTTAGACCATCTTCTATACAGTAGAACTTTTATCAACATGGCCTTCTCTAAATTGCTTTATCACATGTGGGAGACACTGATTCACTATATCTGATGCAAAAGCTCTGGGAATGAAACTTCAGAGTACAAAAACGTAAAAAAGAAAAATGCAATGCCTTATGGCTTTTGCACAATACAAACAAGAACATAGCCTTTTGATTTTGTGTGCAATTTTTTTTCATATGCACAAACTATAACCCAGTATCATGGTATTGTTCAAGCTATTATCCTTTTCTTGCAAAAAGCCAAACATATTCTAGTCAATAGCATTGGCTTTGTAGATGGAATATATAATTGTTATACTACAACACACTTTCATGCATTTGTAACTACTTAGACAATAACTGTTGCAATGCAAACAAAATAGAATTCTACAACAAAATATATAGAATCAATAACCATTGAGCTATTGTATATACATATTACTATACACACCTTCAAACTGTACTTGATATCAAAACCATATTTTTATAATCTGCCTAGTTATATACAAACTGCTATTATCCCATTGCCACCTAATCAAAATTACATATTTCCTAGAAGACTTTAACATTGACATCCTAGAATCCACAAGGATAGAAGCAATTATTTTCATTTGGAATTTTTATCATGTCAGTGAGTAAAGGCATAAGTTATTAGGTTGAACTTTGCAACAATGTCATCAAATTTTACTTTCCCACTCTCTTTACCATATTTTAATTTTTCTTGTGCTTCAATTTTTAAGCCAAGAAACAATTGACACAATTAGGCCTCATAAAATATAATTTCTTGAAAATCTCTTTGAATTTATTCTAAAAAATAATTCCTAGCAGTGTGATGTGTCGCTTTGAATTACACACTTTGCATGAATTCCATATCTTTGATTGACTACTCGGAGGGAAAACTGCTCTTAAAAAGCACAAGCCATCTAAACAGTGGAATTTCTAACAAAATAGACTTGTCTACATTGCTTTTTCACATGGGTATGTGTAGAATCATGATGGGCCAAAAAGTGGCAATATGTAAGTAATATGATGACCCATGTGGTTGACGAATTTTTTTACCCAAAATTGATGAAACAAAAAGGGTTTTTAAAGGAGATTCTCAGCTTTCCACCCATATAAATTATGCTTTACTTTGAATTTAATAAATAATTATTATTGATTTTCTATTTGAATTATGAAAAGTGTCCTGATTGATAGGCTAATTGAAAAACATCTATAACTTTCAAATGGTATCACATTTTTTGAATCCAAAACATGCATCACATTTTTTGAATCCAAAACATGCATCACATTCTATGCTTCACATATTATAAGATTAAAAAAAAAATGAATTTCATGAAGTTTTGACCAAATTAAGGTTGTTAGACAAACGAGTTTTTATATTTTTTAAAAGTTGTAATAAAACATTCATAATTAATTATTTACTTGGAATTTTTTTATAAAAAATATGCATCACCTTGAGACATGAGTCCTCTACTTATATCTAAAAGATTATTAAAAAATATTATCATTTTATTATGGTTAGGGTTGTCAGACAGACACCTACTTCTTATTTTTACCTTGAAATTTAAGTACTACTGCATTGAAATTCCAAATTTTGACAAAATAGTTTTTTTTTTCAAATAAAGGTCTAGTAGTTTAGAAACTAAATTCAATTTTCTACAAATTCAATTTTTACATGTTTTTGAAATAATATAGATAACTTCTTCAAATTTTTACATCAAGTTTCCTAACTATGATTTTTTGAGTTTTCATTGCCACTTAAGGGTTTGTTTTTTCAATGATGATCTTGCACATACCCACATGCGGGTTCAAAAATGCAAAAAATGAGCCCGTAATTTCAATCACTATAAAAGAATTGTTGGGTCAATTGTTGTTCATACTATCTATGTCTCTAATAAGAATGAATACTATTCCATTGTATTGGTTATTTAGATCTTCACTTTGTTATTATTTTGAGACAACAATATCAACCCTATTTTGGGGAATATCTTGCATAGCTACTTTGTTGCAAATCAATTCACAGCCCTTCATGAGCAGATATGTTACTATGCAAAAATTCACTAAAGCATCGCAGAGCATAGATTTCTTTATTGGAACCAGATTGGAAAATCAAAATTATTATGTATCATTGAACTAGGTTGTAGCTAAATCATGTGATATTTTTTACCTGCATTTGAAGTTTCTAAATTTCTCCTTGTAGATTACAAATCTATTGCAATTTCATCCAACATATAACTTAGCAGTTCCCAACATGCACCATAGCATCTAAAGCAACTGCAAATAGATAGATACCTGGCTTTTGACATCAGAAAACATCAAAAACATATGAGATCTTAATAATGTTTTTTCCCTCTTTATTTTAAGACATGCTTGACATAAATATCTTGTAATACCCCTCCGTTTTGCATTTTGGTTGAACAGTGCTCTGCCCTGTTGTGTTGTACTTTCTGTTTGTACCTTGACTTTGGTACTCGGTTGTTATTTGGTCGCTATCTATAAAGCAACATTATTGTAATCTTTTGATGTAATGGTATTTTAATATGATGTTATCTTATGACATGTTTTGGATTAACAAAATGGATATTTGAATTAATGATGATTATGTTTTGGATTATACTAGCATGTTAGAACTGTCAGTTATTTGCAGTGTATTGGTGAAGGGGACGGTATCATATCACTCGCTTGCGAGTGCCCTACGATTCCATGATTACCTCTTCACGGTGTGTATTTTATGTTGTTCATATTATATGTTGTGTTTACTTAATTTGCAGGTTGACAGGTACAGAACATCGACTCCACCTGGTTTCACAGGTGAGAGCATGTTCAATACCCAACGGTATTCGATTGGGAGATAGTAGCTAGGTTTCTGTGTCAGGTCGTCACCCTAGTCTTGTACGTCGTCAGTTGTTTGTGAGGTTGTGTTGCTTTGGTTATCGTGTTCCCCTCTTCGTTATTTAATTGTAAACTAAATTGGGTGATTTAAATAGCTTGATGTATTTAAGTTGTGAATTATTGTGTTCGGGAATTTTGGTTGAAATATAATTTATTTTATTGTTAATTTAATTTAATTAATAAATAATTTAATCTTTGATTAAATCTATTTATTAATTGATTAAATTTATTTGGTTGAAAGAAGTTAATTTATCTTTGTTAAAGTTATTGATTTAAATTTGTTGAAAATTGGAAATAAGAAAATATATGGAAATCATTTGAGAAAATTGAAATTTGAAAAGAAATGAAATGTTTGGAAAGTCAAAGTTGAAATTTGCATTCAAAATTGAAAATATGAGATATTTTGGAATTGAAAATTAAAATTATTTAAAAATTGGATATTTTCCATTTTCTGTTTTAGAGAATTTATGATGGTGGTTGAAGGATTTAGGGCAAAATCCTTATGTTTTGAAATTTTTGCTTCAATTTTTGGATCTTGGAGTTTTTGGCAAAATTGAATTTGTGGGAGAAATATTTCTTCAACTTTGTGGGTTTTGGATTGGGTTTGTGGAAATTTGTGGGGTTGGATTTGGATGCAAGGTGGGAAGCTTGGCATCATCTGGACTACTTCAAACTCAAGGAAAAACTAGGTTCTTTTGCTTATTATGCTTGTTTTGAAATTATGAAATTTAAATATCAATGGTTGAAGATCTTTTGGAAAGAAATTTTAAGTGTTGTTGCTTGAATTCAAATTTGACAAATTGAAATTGTGTTCTTCAAATTGCATGAAAACTCTTTGAAAATTTAAATTTGTCTTCAAGAAAATGATGTAATTTGGAATGAAAATCATTGTTCTTCAATTTTTTATAATTCTGGTTTTCTCAATTAATTCTAGTTTTTTAAACCAAAGATGCATATATATATATATATATATATATATGCATATAATAATGCTTTTAATAAAAAGATTATTATCAAAAGTTATTTGAAAATCCAAAATTTTATTATGGGCGGATTTCATATTTTATGAAATCGTGTTTTAAAAAAAAAACGCAGGTCTGAATTATTTTTAGGGTTTTAAAAATAAAATTTTGAAAAATTTTCATGGGAGGCGGTTGGGGGCTCAACCCCCACCGCGCCCCATGGGAGGCGGGCGGAGGGAGCCGTGCCCAGCGCGCCCTCCCCTTCTCCCCTTACCTTGTGTGTTGAGGCGTCGCCGCCCACCATGGGAGTGACGACTGTGTTCACACACAGTCACCGCCCCCATTAATGGGGGTCGGTTGTGTGTGAACATAGTCGGCCGACCCTGTGGGGTGCGCGACTCTCCTTTACAACCGCGGTTTGAAACCTAAGCGGTCGATGCGCGAATCGATAACTCAACTTCATTTTTTTTTATTATTATTTATAAAAATATATATATATTTTTAATATATATTTAATATTATAATATATATAATATTTATATTATTATATTATAATAGTATTTTTGGAGGAATTGAACTTTTATTTGAATAAATATATGTAAATTTGTGAAATGAATTTAAAAAGTATAGGGGATTATTGTTTTCCTATTGGCTTGAATTAATTTTAATTGGAAAAATGAAAATATAATGACTTTGGTTAAATTATTGTTTAGTTATAATCAATATTTTATTGGGAATATCGTGGATTTAAATATTGTATCTATGCAAAATGAGTTAGTTATTTTATTGTTATTGAAATGCAAGTAGGAGATTAAGTATTAAATAGTAACTTTCTCCCATGTCTGGAAAAGACGTATTTTCATGTCGATTTATATAATGCAATGAATTCTTGAATATTGTATGAGGACATGGATTTAGGATATCCAAAGTAGATTTAATTCTTGTTTGACTTTATCTGATTCTTGTCATCATTTGGAAATGAGTCTTTACATTGGCAGTTTTCAATTGAGTTTTCCATTAGTGGTTGTCGTCAATTATGTCAACCTGTTTTGTACTCCCTAGGTGGGGCTTGTGTATTTACCTGTTACTACTCGGTTTCTATGAACAAGTATGTTTGTACCTCCTTAGTTTAGGAGCGGATTATGGAATCCGTGTCTCCTTGTAAGGATGGACTTTACTATGTGGTTAGTGCCTCCTATGTTGGAGTGGTTTTATCTCTGTCACCTCCTGAGAAAGGAGTGGATTTTGTTATGTGTGTCTCCTTGTCAGGAGTTGTCGAGAGCAGTTTGTACCTTGTTACCTCCAGTGTTTGGAGAGGGTTTTGACTTAGGTTGCCTCCTGAGATAGGAGTGGTTGTAATACCTTGTCTGTCGCTCCTTGTACCCTTGATGTTTGGATGTTATTTGTGTGTTGTCAAGTAGAAGAGTGGCTTCCGTTTGGGGCCACAACCCGGAAGAGGTAAGACTGGGTAACCTTCGGAAGTGGTATAATTAGGTGATAACTAAATTAATATACTTAGAGTTTGGGTAGTACTTCACACTAAAAAGATAATTATACCTCACTCATTGATGCAAGAGCTTGTTTAGACTTGGGATGAGTGAGAAGGCCATGGGATGGCAAGGTCATTTATCTTGTCTGTACGAAAGGTATTTGGCTCCGCATTAGTAAGTGTGAGGGCCGAGGATCGGTTTGTGGCCACCATCATGACGATCCGCAGTGGGTAACTCATGACGAGCTGTGTGATGACACTCTGTCTAGGACAACAGTTGGGTTTTGATTTCGTATTAGTGTGTATGAGGGCCAAGGATCGGTTGAGGTCACCATCTTGACGATCCGCAGTGGGTAACTCATGATGTGATGTTTGATGGCACTTTGGGTGACCATAGTTGGTACTTGTTTATTGTGGGTATGGTTTCCCTAACATACCTGATGTGACTATGGTTAGTGCTTGATTCTATGTGGTATGGTTCTCGTAACATGTTTGTTCTACTTTATTCGTGGAAGCAATGTGATCATGTAGTGTTGTACTTATGTTGTACTTGCATGATATTTGATGTGTACTTTGGGATGTACTTGTGATGATCATGTGTCTGGTTGTTTCAGTTTGATCCAATCATGTTAACTTGTGTCTAGAGGTAGATGGTCTTGACTAGGATTCCTGGTTACTATCTCCTAGCATGTGGGTGTGGGCCTTTTGGTTCCACTTGGTTGGGTGGCGTGCACCTTAATCCGTTGGGTTCATCTTCATGTTTGTGTGGACGAGACTTTCAGTTGGAGAGCTCGTTGGTTTCAATATCAGTTCTTGCTTTATTTAATTCAGTTATCTTATGTTTTATTTACCCCTCATTTGTTATCGAGGTGGAAGTTGTAATTATAATTATGTTATTGGACTTACCTCATTCGGGGAATGAGAGATGTAACTGTATTATTTAATGATGGATTAATGCAATGGAAAGTTATCTTTATGCTTTGATGTAATTCTTCTTCTTTGGATGTATGTGCTTTAATTATTGGTTAATTAATTGACATGGTTTAAATCATGTTTTTTGTTTAGGTTCTATTTAACCTTCGTCTCGTAACCTTAGAGGTTGTTGGCATTAGTTAGCGAACTTGGTTATTAATTATACTTTTAAAAATAAAAATAAAAAAATATTCTGTTTAAGTTGTTAAATGCAACTTCCTCTAGGGTTGCGTGGCGGGGCGTTACATATCTCATTGCATATGCTTGCTAAAGCAATTGGAAAATGCAGAGTGCATTTACTATACAACAAAAAATGGACCAGTCGCTTGATAAACAAGATGAAAAAGGACAAGCACAATATCTTGCTTATGTCACACATAGGTTTACTCTTCATATGTTTAATTATCAATCTACTTCTTCTCATTGTTCAATCTGCAATGTACAGATTGGAAACAGATACCACAGAGTCATCAAGCATTATCCACATATGCACAAAACAATCAACTCTACAGTTTGAAGGAAACAATATGGTCATTTATGGTTTTGCTATTACCATAATTCATGGAAAACCAAAATAAGCAACAATCATGCATGTCTATTTAGTTGGGAGCCATAGTCAAATGACAAAAATTGTCAACAACAACAACACCAAACTATTTGACACATTTTTGCCATTGTTATCACCTCATCAAAGTGTCATTTCTATAATTTTTTCATTGGGAAAAAAACACAATATGAAAGAGGCAATTCTGATTATCCCCTTCTTCTAACTTCTAAAAGAACCATTGAGCACATTGACAAATTTATTTGTAAGTTCCTAAACCTTTTATGGTTTCATTTTTTGCATAGTTTATTTTCTTATTTAAACAGTTTCATAATAGTGAAATCTGTGTCTCACAACAAGATTTATATCTACATGTTTATAACAAAAAAAAAATCAATTGTAGCCTATTATATAATTTATATTGTTATGTTCAAGTACTTTGCAGGTCTACATTTTATGTATTAATTTCCACTAATCATTGTTCTCTACATTCATAATTTCTCGCCCTTCAATAATTGCAGGTGTCTTTGATAGGTAATGCTATGAAGCTTTAAGTCTTTTGAGCAAAGGATAGTTGTGATTGTTCTCACCAAATGAAAGAACAACGTAAATAATACTTTGGTTGACAAGCTTAAAGTCACAAAGACAAGAAATATTATAAATATGAGTTCAATTCTCATTTTTATCAAATAGGTTGAACTATAAGTAGCTATTTCCAATCTCAATCATGGTTAGTAGATAAATCAACATTGAAGTTTAAGGTCTACTGGCCAAACTATTTTTTGCATTTTTTTCTCATTGCCTTGGGTTGTTTGATGAGACTAGAATTTGTGTCTCTTGAGAGGGTTTATATCTACTATGTAGCAAACAACAAAAAGTGGAATTTGTAAGTTCCTTTGACACTATCATTTTTTGCATTGCTTATACTCTTGATTACATTATCTAATGGAAGTTGAATCTATCTATTGGCATTGTTTATGTCTATTTTTCTCAAAATAAAGAACATGACACTTGTAAGTTGCTATAACCTTTATTTTGTCATTTTATGCTTGTTAATATCTCTGCATTGTATCTGCTTGTTCCTACTACTTTTTGCTTCTTCCATTTTACCATCTAATGTCTATTTTTCATTGTCTTTGAATGTTTATATGATTCACTCTCTGTTATTGAATTAAACACTAAACACTATGATTCATTAATGGCACCTTCTTTGTTGCCAACAATTAAGGTTGGAACTAATATTATCTCTCAATGTAGAGATGCAAAGAACTATAAAAAGAACACTGTAAAAGATACAGGAACTTACAAACACATGAAGCTAGGTATTTTCATTCTTAATCATGGATAGAAAATAAATTGACATTAATGAATTATGGTGTTCAATATTTAACTCAACAACATATGCTAACCCACACAAGCAATCAACACTAGTGAAGAATAGAAATTAACACATAAAATGCAAACAACAACAAACACTAGGCATTAACCCATTAAATGCTAACTTGTAAACCACTATAAAACATTACTGTAAAAGACATAACAACTTACAAACGCCTCATTTCAACTGACATCAATTCTTATGGCTTCTTAATTGTCTTTTATATACTTGTCCTTTTCCATCCATTCTCACTACCAATGCATAGCATCATAATGAAACCCTTATGCATATATAGTAAATCAATTTCATTCTTTCTCAATATGTTGCAATGGAATAACCATTAATGTGTTATGGTATAAATGTTTGACTTTTTTGAGAAAATAACGATTTGCAATGTTTATTCTTTCTGATCAACAAAGAAAGAGTCAACTGTATATTTGTACGCCTATGAAATCCATGTTTGTTGACAAGGTATAAATCCATGATGTTCGTACCATAAATTCAAAAAAAAAAACCTACATTAGAATGCTTTGATTGATGTTGTCATGCAAAAAAAATATCATGACAATGAATGAAGGCATTGTTGACAAACTTGAACTTTGCAATAGTGTCAACAAACTCTACTTGACCACTCTTCTTACCATTTTGAATTTTTTTTCCAAGCTTTGGTTTATTACCCAGAAAACTACTGAAAAAATCAGGTCTCATCAACCACACTATGCTGAAAAGCTCTTTCATGTTATTATAGAAAATAGTCCCTGTGAATATAGTGCACCATTTTCAATTAAGCCCTTTCCAATAATTCCATATCTTTGTTAGATACTTGGAGAAAAGATTCTTTGGGAGAGCACAACACTATTTGTACTCAATGGAGGTCATCAAGCTTGAACTAGTGTGTGAATGATGTGGGCTTTATGCAAAATCATTAATTCAAAACTGCACATTATATTGTCAAGAACTCCCTTCTAGAGTAAATCCAAAGTTCTTTTCAACATATAATATTTGACAAGACCAAACTTTCTCAGTTTCTTCTTGGGAAAAAAACTAGAAGCTATACTGAGTGTCTCCTAAAGTTATGGCTATGAACAACAACTACAAACTCATTGAGTCCTTCATCGATATAATTGGAGATAAAATTCATGATGCAAAGGACAGTGAAAAAGTCCAACTAGTTGAGAATTTTGTGAAGCTCGTGTTAATGGATCATGCTTTTGTTCACTATTATGATGAGAAGGTTCTTAACAACCTTCCTACAGTAAAGTGTTTTACTATTTTTTTCAGACCATATTCTATACAGTAGACTGTTTATCAACATAGCCTTCTCTAAATTGCTTTATCACATGTGGGAGACATTTAGTCACTATATCTGATGCAAAAGCTCCAAGAATGAAACTTTAGAGTACAAAAAAGTAAAAAAGAAAAATGCAATGCCTTATGGCTTTTGCTCAATACAAACAAGAACATAGCCTTTTGATTCTATGTGCAATTTTTTTTCCATATGCACAAACTATAAACCAATAACATGGTATTGTTCAAGATATTATCGTTTTCTTGCAACAAGCTAAACTTAATCTTCTCAATAGCATTGGCTTTGTAGATGGAATATATAATTATTATACTGCAACATAATTTCATGCATTTGCAACTACTTAGACAATAACTGTTGCAATGCAAACATAATTGAATTATGAAACAAAATATATAGAATCAATATCCATTGAGCTACTGTATATACATATTAGTATACACACCTTCAAATTGTACTTGATATCAAAACCATATTTTCATAATCTGCCTAGTTATATACAAACTGCTATTATCCCATTGCTACCTAATTAAAATTGCATATTTCCTACAAGACTTTACCACTGACATCTTAGAATCCATAAGGATAGAAGTAATTATTTTCATTTGGAATTTGTATCATGTCAGTGACCAAAGGCATAAGTGATTAACTTGAACTTTGCAACAATGTCATCAAATTCTACTTTCCCACTCTCTTTACCATATTTTTTTTTTCCTGTGCTTCAATTTTTAAGCCAAGCATCAATTGACACAATTAGGCCTCATCAAATACAGTTTCTTGGAAAGCCCTTTGAAGTTATTCTAGAAAATAATTCCTGACAGTGTGATGTGCCACTTTGAATTACACACTTTGCATGAATTCCATATCATTGATCAACTACTTGGAGGGAAAAATTCTTTTGGAAAGCACAAGCCATCACATTCTTGGTCACAATCAATGACATCAATATGGGAGATCAATGATATGGAGTTTACGCAAAAGTGTTAACTCAAATCTAAACATCATATTCTGAACAACTCTTTTCTAGAGTAAATTCAAAGTGCTTTTCAACATATCATATCTGGTGAGACCAAATTTTACCAACTATTGCATGGGTAAAAATTTGAAAACATACTTGACAAATGATGAAGTTATGGCTATGGGTGGAAACTACGAGCCGAGGAAGTTATACATGGATGGAATTTGCAATAGAATTCCTAGTGAGAAGGACAATGGAGAAGTAAAATTAGATGGAACCTCTGCAAAGTCCATGTTAGTGGCTAATGATTTTGTAAGTGTTATGATGAAAATATTTTGAACAGTCTTCCTACAATAAAGGGTTTAATTCACAATTTGAACCCATCTATACAGTGGACTATGTAACAAAATGGACTTGTCTACATTGTTTTTCCACATGTGGGTTCAAAATTGCAAAAAACCAGCCCTTAATTTCAATCAGTATAAAAGCATTATTGGGTCAATTGTTGTTCATACTATCTATGTCTCTAATAAGAATGAATACTATTCCATTGTATTGGTTATCCAGATCTTCACTTTGTTATTGTTTTGAGACAGCAATATAAATCCTATTTTGGGGCATATCTTGCATGGCTACTATGTTGCAAATCAATTTACAACCCTTCTTGAGCTGATATGCTACTATGCAAAACATCACTAAAGCATTGCAAAGCATATATTTCTTTATTGGAACCAGATTGGGAAATAAAAATTATTATGCATAATTGAACTAGGTTGTAGCTAAGTCATATGATATTTTTTGCTTGCATTTGAAGTTTCTAAATTGCTCCTTGCAAATTACAAATCTATTGCAATTTCATCCAACATATACCTTAGCAGTTCCCAACATGCACCATACCATCTAAAGCAACTGCAAAAAAATAGATACCTGGAATTTGACATCATAAAACTTCAAAAACAAATGAGATATTAATAGTTTTTCCCTCTTTATTTTAAGACATGCTTGACATAAATATCTTATTGCATATGCTTGCTAAAGCTATTGGAAAATGTAGAGTGCATTTACTGCACAACAAAAAATGGACCAGTCGCTTGATAAACATGATGAAAAAGGAAAAGCATAATATCTTGCTTATGTCACACATAGGTTTACTCTTCATAATTTTAATTATCAATCTACTTCTTCTCATTGTTCAATCTGCAATGTATAGATTTTAGCACCCCTCCATTTTTCTCTTTTGATCAGACAATGTTCTTCTTCGTTATGTTTTATTTTTTGTTAGTACTTTGACTATGGTACTCGGTTACTATTTGATCGCTAACTATACAACGATATGATGTTACATTTTGATATGATGGTATTTTATTTTGATCTTATCATTATGACATGCTTTAGACTAGCATAGAGGATATTTGAATTAATGTCTTTTTATGCCTTTGATTAGATTATTGATGTTAGATTTGTTAGTTTTGTAACACTGTATTGGTGAAGGGGACGAAATTGCACCACTTTCTTGCGAGTGCCCTACGATTCCATAATTTCCTCTTCACGGTGTTTTTTTTTATGATATATATATGCATGTTCGCAAAACAAATTGGAAAACCCTCTGTATTCAAACTGTTTTTCTCAAAAAAATTGGATTTGGATATAGATGGCCATTTTTTAAAATTATTTGTTCAACTGGATTTATAATTTTGATAAATCTGTATAAATATATATATATATATATATATATATATATTTGTATATGTTTTTCTTTGTTGAAATGACTGAGAAAAATGCAAGGAAACCCTGTCAAAAATTTGTCAGGGATTTTGAAATCCGCCAAGGAGATGCTTTTGAAATTTTTATAAAATAAATTAAAAAATAAACAAAAAAAAATCAAATTTTGGGGGTCGTTGGGGGCTCACCCCACAATCGCCCCCATGGGAGGCACTATGGGGGAGGTCGTGCCCAATGCGCTCCACACACAACCGCGCCCATCCTTAAGGGGGTTTGGTTGTGTTTAAACACAGTCATGCCCATTAATATGGGGTGCGACTATGTTTAAACACATTCAACCCATATGGGGGTTCAACTGTGTGTAAACACAGCCACCCCCAACACCAAACATGGCACATGCCCCCAAAAACCCTATGTGGGTTCACTTTTCTAAATTCATTTTTTGTAAAAAAAAATATAATATTTTTTTATAATATTTTATATTATTAAATATATATAATATATATGTATGTATATAAGTATGTATTTATATGTATATATATATATATATATATATGTATATTTGTGTGTATATATATATATTTATATATTTAATTATATATTATTGTTTTGGAAGTGTAATATATATTTAAATATATATTTAATTGATGTTTTAAATAGTGGCATGCTTTAAATGCAATTGGAGGATTTTAAAATAATATGTTTTAATAGAACCAATATTTGATTTTAAAGTAATTTGTTTTAACAGAGGAATTAATTGATTTTAAAATAATTTATTTTGAAAAGAAGAAATAGATTATTTGAAAGTAATATGATTTGAATTGAAGAAATAAATGTTTTTTTTAATTAATATTTAAAAGTAATTAAGGAATTGAAAGGTATAATTTAAATTCCCTCCTTGGTCTGAAAGAGACATTATTGAGTTAGTTTATTGAGACAATAAATTACTATATTTTATTGAGGGAAGTGGATTTAGGAAATCCAAAAGTAGATTTAATTCCTGTTTAAATAACTCTTTTACATGTAAATTTCTTCTGTTTTCATTTTGGGGGAAATTGTTTAGAAGCGTTAATAAGTCTTCCAGATGGGGTATTTAAATCTTTGGGGTTGTTATATTATGATAGTCAGCCTTTGAATTGCCTTGGGTAGTGTGTATAGTTGTATCCAGTTAATTACCCGGTTACCACAAACGCGATTATGTTGTCTTTATGTTGTGGATAGGGATTTAATATCCTTAGGTCGCACTAGTTTACCCTTGGGTTATGGAGTTGTTCCACGTGTTGTCTTAGAGGAGTGGATTTTAATGAGGGCTGACACACAAAGTGGTATCAGGATAACTCATTATGAGTTAGTTAATTCAGTGATAATATAAATAAACTTATTTGAAGAATAGGTAGTATCAAACACTTAATAAGAGTAATTGTGCCTCATTCATGGATGCAAGGGCTTGTATAGACTTGGGATGGGATGAGAAGGCCTAAAATGGCAAGATTGTTATCTTGTCTCTGTGAGAGATAACTGATTTTGCATTGGCTTGCATAAGGGTCCAAGAGTCGTTAGAGGTTTCCAAGAGATCTCGACATGGGGGCCAAGGACTAAGAAGACTTACCAGGATATCCCATGTAGCATTGTGATGACACTTCTCCTAAGTCAGCAGTATGTTTGTATCAGTGATACAATTGATTAGTTAACTCTGGAAGTATTGTAAGCATTGTGATATTGTTGTATTTGTATTTGATTAAGTTAGGTTATGTTTTAGCCTGTGTCTAGAGGTAGATGGTCTTGTCTAGGAATCCTTGTTACTATATGATTACAAATTGCAGAATAGATCTCACCTTCAAAGCTATCATTACTCTAGCTCGCAGGGAAGGAATATATGGTATGAGTATAATCCTGCATGCCAATACCGAGGGGAATACAAGTTTAACAATCATGTTAGGCAGATTCATTCACGCAAGGATCTCATCAATTGTACATTGAAGGATTAGCACTCCAACCCTAAGAATTAAAGTCCATGCTTTCCCAAGTCTCCCTTTGTATCTCATATCTACAATCAATGAAGGCTGCATGCGTAGAGGGAAGGATATGATGATGGGACTTGATGCAAAAAAAGGAGACGCACTACCAAGTTTGCAACTGTCTTAAAATAATTCTACCTCATCTGAGTGATATGGGTGAACAAGTGATGGTCGCTAATGCAATAACAAAAAAAAATTCACAGGAGAACAAATCTACGAGGGCGATCAATGGTGGGGCAGTTAATGCTTAGAGGTGTTGCAAGCTAGTTGAGGCAAAGAGTGACCCTAACTACATACAAAGAGGAAGTGGATAGAAGACGATATGTTGTGTCGGTTGTACCTATTGTGATGCCAATGCTGCATAGCTTAGTTTCACATTTATTTTTATTCTAGAAATTTCTTAAGTAGATGCACGTATACTCCTCCTTGTTTAAGATAAATCTAAGAATGAACTTTCAAAATAACTAGAGATAAAATGCTCTCAGATTCTATAGATTAAACAGTGCTAGTCTACACAAAGTTTTACATCATTATTTACTTTTATTGTTTTCTTCTATATTCTCTATGGCACAAATGCATAACTATAATTAACCTAGTTAGGCCCCAAAACTTATCCTTTTTAGAGTGATAAGCCTGCAGTAGAAAAAATCAGACAACAGTAGCACCCTGCATCAAGGGCTCTTCCCATTTGAAGTATTTATATTAATATATACGTATATATGACTCCTTTAAATAAGAGATTTCTTGACGAAGGAATTATATCCTCCTGAAATTACTTTGTAACATAAGTACCATGCTCATATTCTTATGTGCCCATTTATCCACTGGTGTTGATTTAACCAGTCATTTTCTGAGGTAGATAGCTTTAGGAACTAGGGATATATTCCTTCTAATAACATGGGTTATTATTCACACTCTTTCACGGATTTGTTCAGATTTCAAAAAAAACTTGTATTACATCTTTTTAAACAAGTGAAATAATATGGTTTTCATATTCTCTAATAGATTTATTCACGAGTCAAATATTGAAAAAAAAAAAATAGAAAACCATGAACTCCTACGTCTATTCTTTCCTCACACTTAGTTCCTTTTTCTGAGAAAACTATTTGCTATCAATAAAATGAAATTACATTACATTCATCCTTTTTTTTTTATCCATACATTTACTGGTATTTATTCATAAAATACATCACTGGTAAAGTACTTCCTAACCTCCCATTTATAACAATTATAAATAACATTATATGGTATTGTTCTCATACATTATTACCCTATCAATTAAACTCCATACAACTTATAAGAGTGTTGTTATAACTTATTCTAAATATCTAGCATGCATAGAAAATAATAACTTTGAAATTTTCACATCTTTAAGTGAGACAATAATGATCTTTTCAAGCCTGCATGTTTATACAAGCATCTACAACCTACATAAGAAATACACAATGATCTTCTCCCATGGCCAAGGTAGTGATCACCTCCCAACCTTGGGTTGGAAAACCAACAACCCCCAAGCTAGGAGGTAACCAAGCATAAAGGTACACACAAAAATAGCATAAGCAAGCCATCCAAAACCATAACACACAAAAAGAATATTCCCAACCAAGATTTACACATTACATAAGGATTCTATAAGAATCTAAAGGTGGGGATAGAGGTGGACATCACTTCTATATGGGGAGACCTATTAGCAAGTAAAAATAACCAGCAACACAATATTTCTTCTTCCCCAATCCACCCATTCATCAAATCCATTCATATCATACATCCTCTATAAAAAAATCTCCCAATACATCATAATATCATGGAACAAATTTGGGTACTCATACCCCCCCTTTTTTTTTGTTTCTCCTTCTCAAAGGAGGAACAATCTCCCCATAGAGGTTCCTACTCATTCCTATCCCCACAAGGATTCTCTTCAAACAAACATTCCACATAAACCATCTTCTCACATTTCCAAACAAGAGATAAAAGAAAAAGAGAAGTATACATAAAGGTAGAATAAAACCTACCTCAAATCCAGGCCAACAATGGAGAAGGGTTGAATATGAACTCCAAATCTCTACCTCTCCGAGACCAAGCCAAATTTTCCTTCCCAAAAGCAATCCAACCACCAAAACAAGAAAGAAGAGCCCCTCCTTTGGATTTCCAAAGGGTTGAAATAGGATTCAAGGGCTGGAAACCCTTGGAAAAGAGAGTGACACATGTCAACCTCCTATTCACTCCTATGGACACACCTCCCCACATATTTTCACACATGTGTGAGAAATCTTGGGGAAGTGAAAGGCCAAAGAGTGTTCAACACTCAACAAAAGCCTTCAAATCTCATAAATGAGATTTTGGAGCCAACACTCCACTCCCATCCCCAAAATCCGTCACACTTCTTAATGGTTAATTAAGAAGGGTCACAACTTGCAATTTTCACAAGTTATGAGCTTGATTTGACCCCTAACCCATAGATAACCATCATAGGGGTTAAATTAGGGTCAATTAACCCATTCCAAGGACTAATTTAACCTTTTAAAAACCTCAAAATAAATTGAAATTGAAACATAATAAAATAATTTCTAAAATGCCCCAAAACCCTAATCAAAAGTTTGATTGACTTTAAAAAGAAACATAATCACAAGATTAAACATTAAATATTTTTAATCACAAAATAAAATACAACATAATGAGGTTATGGCCCATTCTTCAAATGGACCATAGTTGTTTCACTTGGTTGACACAATCGGGTACCCTTGGTCACCTCCAATCCCATTGGCCATGGGCATGTACCTACACACTCAAAGCCACATGTCAATATATCCAATGCATGATAATCGAATAAATTAAGTCAATAATCTCATATATACATATATTCAACAAACCTAACCTCTAATATTATTAAATGAAACATCAATATCCACAATTTATCAAATTTTCTCTATTAATTGACATATTTTATCGATTCACAACTATATCATTGAAATGTTATAGAATAAGTCGGATAATCATTCAACTCAATTATATATCTCATTAATTTAATATCATAAGCACACTTATCCATTAATTCCATGACAAGAATATTAACATGAGCATATGTAAATATAAAGAGCATAAAATATATCTATAATCATCAAGAAATATCATGAACAAGAAGCAAGCATACTATTGAATATCCATATCATCCAAAATAGTCTAAACACATAGCATATCCAAATGCTCTAATAAAAAAAAGTCAAACTACGTGTCAAAATAGTAGGCCTCATAGTGGTCCTCACATCCTCCTCCCTTAAGATTGAACTTCCTCCTGGAAGTTTTCATGGTGGTGGGGGGAAGAGTACCACCAATACTAATTACTTCCTCAAAATATTCATCATCATGTTTATATGTTCCAGTACCACGTGGACATTCTTTAGCTTTGTGCCCCACTTCTCTACATATAAAACAAGAACCTCTAAACTTTACTTGAACCAATCACACCTGGTTATCTTGAGTTGACTTGGGTCTACCAACATCAAGTGGTCTATTGGAAACTTTTTGTGCCCCTGATGGACCCACACTTGGTCCATGGGCCCTATAATCAATGCGAACACCTAGGAATTGACTTTCCTTTGAATGAAACTCTTGGCGATTCCCATGAAGTGGTCTTCGAGTCCCCCTTGCCATATATGTTTTCATTTGAAAACTCCTAGGATGAATCATAGGATTCAAGCCTTTTAACCTTGTGTTTAGGCTTCTAATGACTTGATTTTTCCTAAGCCTTTCATTATGAAGCTGATTCACTTGTTACATTACTTCCATGTATCGTTCCTCGAGTTGAGAACCTATTAGTCCTTGTTGTCCCAAACCATGAGGCTCATCCATATTCCTCCTTTGGGTATCAAAATCAGGAGCCAAAAAAGTGTCTTTTCCACTTCCATGATGCTCTCCACCATTATCTCCAAAAGAGGTTGAGGTCGTTCAGCCTGAGGAGCCTCGACTCTTGGAGGTAATCTCTCTCAAAGCACTTCAATCATTTCTTGTAGCACATGGAGAATTTGAGAGTTTTGACTTGATGGGATTTCTTGAGGTGTTTTCCCTAGAGTAGGAGGCCTAAGATGAGATGGAGGAGGTTGTGCACCCCTTGTAGCCCTACCATGTCGATGTTGTCTATTAGGCATCCTATATAAAAAGAGTAACTTTGAGTTAATCCACATGTATCCATAACCTATTGTACCAAAATTAATCATTTTTATTTCATTAGTTACCTATCTCCTGCTACGTAATTTACAACCATGCCACATCATGTTCATTTGTAATAATGTATATAACATGAATGTAACTATCTACAACAAAAATTTAGAAAGAAGAGTGTTTATAAGGATGACTAGTGCAAAGGTTTAACAACCACCCATACTCCATTCATCAGAAATTTATTAAGGCATGTTGCTTAAGGTGAAGATCTATTGAACCCACTTCAATATTATCCATACAATTATTCTAATAATTTTTAATCCTTTAATAGGATGTTTGCATGAGACCCACACACTTAATTAAGTTAGACATGTCTTAGTCTTAAAACAACTTTGCTAATCTTATAATAAGATGAAAGCACAATTGGCTTCTCTATTGGGTGATTGATAATTTCCAACCATTTATCATGCCATGATCATGCATCCTACTCTATATTTATAGAAAATTCAATAGGCTATCTCTATGTCCTACTTTGGTGGGTCTTCCAATTGTCTATTATGTACCATTATAACATCTTTCATTGAAATAACCAAACTTAACATACATGTTCATATTTAGAGGCAACTGTCTTGAAAAATCTACTCCTTTGGTAGTAATTATAAGCATTAGATGTAATAAATTACCATTCCTATATACACATCATAAGGTGAGAATATAAATATATAATAGAAATCCATACATAGCCATAGATCATGAAATAAGTAGCATCTATTCATGAAAAACATGAAGAGCTCATATATCATAGATCAATTTTAGTCCAAAAAGGGTCTTGCCACAAATTGCATTAATGTAATATTCTTTCATTTATGCCTCACTAACTAGGGTAGCCATGTCTTCTTCCACTGTATAAGTAAATTTTTTTTATTCAATTGGATTTTTCCCTTGCGATTACTTTCCTTCATTCTTCTCTTTCTTTAGTTTTTTTATAGCCATAGCCAAGGTTTCAGTGTCTGAAATCACTGGTTCTTCACTTGGTGGCCTCTTCTTAATTTTGATCCTCGGTACGTCTGCAATCTTAGTCTTCTTGGCCCGCTTCCATGTTCGTCCTGCTAAAATATCTCCTAACATTTCTGGAACCAAGAAATGACAAACCTAAATTAGGTGTAAACTTTTGACTTCAAGGGTTGTGACATCACATTCAACTTATAATCCATTATTTAAGGGTTTACAACATAAATATTTTACATCCATACAACTAGATACGATAGATATACATCAAATACATGAAGTTGATAACACCTAGACTTTCTTGTAAAATATTGTTACCCCTATGTTTATACTAGTGCATCTACTACTTACAGTACACTTAGTGTGAGTAGGTTTTAATGGTTAAACCACCTATATATTTTAAGGGGATCATAAAAATAATTTGGAACCTCTTAATTTCTTGTCTCCTAAGTGGTGGTAAAGAATATCATCTTTTGTAACCCATAACAATGCCCGACACGACACACCCATATTATTATCTAGGGTTTAGTTAAATAATTAAAGGTATTTGTAAGAGGTGGAAATATTATAACAACCTTAACATTAATTAAAACTTGGGGCAACTTCTAAATGATTTTGAGTCTTAAGGGTTCTTAGAAAGGATCAAGTTCAAGCCCATTCATGATTGTATACCATAGCCTTAGGGTGACTACAATGTAATAACCAATTTCTATGTTCCTCCTAGTTGATTTTTAAATGTGTACCTCCCTGTTAGGAGTATAACTGCTTGTACAAAAACAAATAATAACAAAATTGATAAAGTTGCAAAACAAGGAAATTTTATTAAGGAAACAATTAAAATTTTAGATCCAAATCAACCAATCAAATTTAAAATAAGAAGATAAAACTTTCAACGGTGGCCACCATGAAACAATTTCAAAATTTAAAACATAATTAAGTTGTATAGTCGTTGAAGAAAAAGGAACAATTTTGGGGTCCAATAAATCAAATAACTTTAACCATTTCAAACATTTGAATAAATAATAACAAAAATAAGTAAATAAATAAATAAGATCAGAATAAATAAATAATAATAAATAAATAAACAAATCATCAATGGAATAAATTTTTGCAACAAAGTCACTAGGGGACTTCAATCAGGTCACCCATGGGGGAGAAGGAATAGTTGTTCAACATTATTTATTATCAACGAGGTCATACTATGATCAAGACCAACTTGTTCACTCAAATCCTATGTCTCCTGAATTCTAGTTTAATAACATGGTACCAAACATTCTAATGTGATCCTTAACTATGCCCAAAGTTCCCATAGTTGGAACCTAGGCTCTGATACTAGATGTAATGCCTATAATTTACCCTTAGGTGAAAAATGCAAAAAAAAAAATCCGGTAACAAGACTACCAAATATGCTAGCTAGGCTAGATGCATTAGCTTGACTTACACATTGAGTGATGTTGTTCAAAAAAAAATATAAATGAAATAGCACCCAAGAGCAGGGAACGAGATAGGATAAGCGGTTGTATGAAGTTTAACACAGACCCTTTTTGATGATAACAAGTTTACTAGCCATCGTGGGTGGAATTAGGTGAAAAGAAATAATGTTCAATTTATTTATTTGTGCTAATAGTGGGTGCTTGGTTTGGGTCTAGTCTTCTTGGGTAATTGAAGATTGAAAAGAAAGTCTAGCTCATTCCAAAAATGTGGATTGTTGATAGTGATGATGCCTAATCCTATAGAGTACGAACATACAATGACTACCCAAATCCTATCTAGATTTTATCTTCCCATACCTAATATCTTAGGTTATTTTATAAATCATGATTACTAAACAAGTAAGTTTCCCCCAAAATTTTCCTCATATAATATAAAAAATAGATTCATACAAGATTGAGTATTCACTTAGCAATGTTAAATTTTTCTAAAAACATAAAATAATTTGCTTGAGCCAATTTTATTACTAATACTAAATTTTATTAATAAATTAATCATATTAACATATTCCAAAAATTATAACATCCTAATTCCTTACATTTAATACCAATATTACATATCATCTACATATTATGTGTTAATAAATTAACAACTCTTATTTATTATTTTATTTTTTTAAAGAGTAGATACTTACATAAAAAAAATTAACGATAATTTAAAATAAAAAGAAATTAACTCAAAATCTAATAATTGACAACCTTACTTTTAAAAAAAATTATTTTAACCTATATAAGTCACGTAGCTCTTCCTTCAACTCTTATTTTCTTTCTTTTTAAAATTTACTTGGACCTGTTTCTTTTATTTTCATGGGAATTTCCACCACGCCTTTTAGTTTATATTAAATATCTACAACCATAAAGAGTCGTGGTTATTCCTTTAGTGTATATTTTATTTTATTTTAAGAGTTTCCATTTCACGTGAAAGATATCTATGATTTCGTTATTGATTTTTTTTAAACCTAACACCACTATGAATGGAATTACCAATAGAGGCCTTTATTTTGAGAAGAATATAATACTGAACTATAGGTTGAGCCATCTTTTTCTGTTTACTGATTTCAAGGAGAGTTTACATTAATCTTTTTATTGAAGATCAAATCAGGATTGCAGATTACCTAAGGATAACATATGTGGTTAATTCATTATTTTGGCTACCTATACTACCATCAAAACACATCTAAGATCTCCCCTGCTGATTTACTGTAGATATCTATCAGAAATTTTCTGCTCATTACAATGGTTTTGTGGGTGATGCAACTGACAGAGGCTTGAATTATTTTGGCAGTGAATAAATTTGGTTAGGTATATCGATATCTCCACACTAATAATTATCATACAACTTAAAGACTTCCTATCTCAACGTCCACACCTATCTACATTAACCTCCATTATATCCCATGGATGGGAATGACACTAGACGTGATTTGAAACTTTATTGCTGAAATTTCTCTAAACTTTAACTGCTGCAAAATGGAATATGATTACAAATTGCAGACTAGATCTCACCTTCAAAGTTATCATTAATCTAGCTCGTAGGGAAGGAATATATGGTCTAAGTATAATCCTATGTGCCAATATCAAGGGGAATACAAGTTTAACAATCATGCTAGGCAGATTCATTCACGCAAGGATCTCATCAATTGTAAATTGAAGGATTAGCACTCCAACCCTAAGAATTAAAGTCCACGCTTTCCCAAGTCTCCCTTTGTATCTCATATCTACAATCAATGAAGGTTGCAAGTGTAGAGGGAAGGATATGGTGATGGGACTCGATGCAAGAAAAGGAAACACACTACCAAGTTTGTAACTGTCTTAAAATAGTTCTACCTCATCTGAGCGATATTGGTGAACTAGTGATGGCCGCTAATGCAATAACAAAAAAAAAATCATAGGCAAAAAAATCTATGAGGGCGATCAATGGTGGGGCGGTTAATGCTTAGACGTGCTGCAAGTTGGTTGAGTCAAATAGAGACCTTAACTACATACAGAGAGGAAGTGGATAGAAGACGGTATACTGTGTTGGTTGCACCTGTTGTGGTGCCAACGCTGCATAGCCTAGTTTCACTTTTTTTTTTAATTCTGGAAACTTCTTATTTAGATGCACGTATACTCCTCCTTGTTTAAGAGAAATCTAATAATGAACTTTCAGAATAACTAGAGATAAAATGCTCTGAGAGTCTATAGATTAAACAGTGGTAGTCTACACAATGTTTTACATCATTATTTACTTCTATTTTTTTCTTCTATATTCTCTATGGGACAAATGCATAACTATCATTAAACTAACTCAGGCCTCAAAACTTATCCTTTCAAGAGTGACAAGCATGTAGTGGAAAACTCAGACAACAGTAGCACCCTGCATCAAGGGCTCTTCCCATTTGAAGTATTTATATTAATATATACGTATATATGACTCCTTTAAATAACAAATTTCCTGACGAAGGAATTATATCCTCCTGATATTACTTTGTAACAAAAGTACCATGTTCGTATTCTTATGTGCCCATTTATCCACTGGTGTTGATTTAACTAGTCATTTTCTAAGGTAGATAGCTTTAGGAACCAGGGATATATTCCTTCTAAGAACATGGGTTATTATTCACACTCTTTCACAGATTTGTTCAGATTTCAAAAAAAACATGTTACATCTTTTTAAACAAGTGAAATAATATGGTTTTCATATTCTCTAATAGATTTATTCACGAGTCAGATATTGAAAAAATAAATAGAAAACCATGAACTCCTAAGTCTATTCTTTCCTCACACTTAGTTCCTTTTTCTGAGAAAACTATTTGCTATCAATTAAATGAAATTACATTACATTCATCCTTTTTTTTTATCCATACATTTACTGGTATTTATTCATAAAATACATCACTGGCAAAGTACTTCCTAACCTCCCATTTACAATAGTTATAAATAACATTATATGGTATTGTTCTCATACATTATTACCCTATCAATCAAACTCCATACAACTTATAAGAGTGTTGCTATAACTTCTTCTAAATATATAGCATGCATAGAACATAATAACTTTGAAATTTTCACATCTTTAAGTGAGACAATAATGATCTTTTCAAGCCTGCATGTTTATACAAGCATCTACAAGCTACACAAGAAATACACAATGATCTTCTCCCTTGGCCAAGCTGGTGCTCACCTCCCAACCTTGGGTTGGAAAACCAACCACCCCCAAGCTAGGAGGTAACCAAGCATATGGGTACACACAACAATAGTATAAGCAAGCCATCCCAAACCATAACACACAAACAAAATATTCCCAACCAAGATTTACACATTACATAAGGATTCTATAAGAATCTAAAGATGGGGATAGAGGTGGACATCACTTCTATATGGGGAGACCTATTAGCAACTAAAAATAACCAACAACACAATATTTCTTCTTCTCCAATCCACCCATTCATCAAAGCCATTCATATCGTACATCCTCCATAAAATAATGTTCCAATACATCATAATATCATGGAACAAATTTGGGTACTTATACCCCCCTTTTTTTTTGCCTCTCCTTCTCAAAGGAGGAACAATCTCCCCATAGAGGTTCCTACTCATTCCTATCCCCACAAGGATGCTCTTCCCACATTGGGTGAGTTTATCCTATACAACCCCAACCCAAACAGATGGAAATGAAAAGGCACATACAATGAACAAACAATCCACATAAACCATCTTCTCACATTTCCAAACAAGAGATAAAAGAAAAAGAGAAGTATACATAAAGGTAGAATAAAACCTACCTCAAATCCAAGCCAAAAATGGAGAAGGGTTGAATATGAACTCCAAATCTCCACTTCTCCAAGACCAAGCCAAATTTTCCTTCCCCAAAGCAATCCAACCACCAAAAATCAGAATGAACCTCCAAATAGGTCATCTTCAATTGGCAGGTGTAAAGCCAAATTCCTTAACCCTTTCCAGCATCCATCTTGCCTATTTTAAAACATGTGCTTTGGAACAAGGCATGAAAATCGATCTAAGTATAATGAAAAGGAGATTTTTGTCAAATATTATACTACAGTAAGTTGAATGAATGTAAGTAGAGATATTTTAGCATACCTGCAAATGGTACAAAATTTCATGGTTAAGTGGAAGCCTCCCATCAACAAAAAGATCCAAATATCTGTGTATCTATCTCAATCGAGCCTCTAAACCCTTCAAAGCTGTCAAATTTTCCAATAACTTGTTATGCACAAAAGTCAAATTTTAGAGACCACTAAAACAAAAATAAAAATAGAGCTTTGAAACCAAATCCACACACAACACAATGTTCATAGTGAAAATTTAGCACTTTCTTTCATCTTTTCATATTGGTTTGATGCTTCAAACGATGCATTTATTATATTGAAATGTGCATTACTTACCTTATTGAGCTTCTCTTTGTTTTGAGAATAGTTTAATATTCTCTACTTAACAGGGCCAATCACGTGAAGGTGGAAGCTCATTTGGCCCCTCTCGCCCCCTCACATCACTCTCAATTCCCCATACCCGATCATATAACATTAATCATTCATTCATCCATTAATAACATATAACATTTATTCATTTATCCTGCATTAATAACATATAACATTCATTCATTAACATATTCACATTCATTCATTCATCCATTAATAACATATAACATTCATTCATTAACATATAACATTTATTCATTAACATATTCACATTCATTCATTTACATATTTCATTTTTTCAGTTTTTACATGTTATCAAAAATATGGCTGTCATAATGATTACAATCACTTTTTCTTTTTTTTATAGCTAAAAAAAGCTGAAGTGGAGTATCGTTTTCAAAATCATTTGTCCCCCTTTGAGTTTTTTTGACCTCTGCTCATGATCTTAATGTATTCCTAGTCGTGTACTCACAACATGGACGTGGTTGCAAGGGGGGGTCTACTGCAATAGCAAAAAAATGTTAAATTGATATGTTATATTATTATTGTTACACATATTTCATTAATTAAAAGAACATCAGAGTGGTGCTCTTTACCTGATTAGGCCACATCATGTTCCTGATATTGTCTTATAGCCTCATGCTCAACATGCTGAACACCCTCTAAATCCTGATCTGGAGTTGAAACACGAAAGATTACATTAATTAATACACCAATTGCAATTAAATATGTTTAAAAGAACATTAGAGTGGTCCTTTTTACCTGATGGAGCCACATCATGCTCCTGATCTTGTCTAGCCTAATCATGCTCAACATGTTGATCACGCTCTACATGCTCTAAAGTTGAAACACGAAAGGTTACATTGATTAATACACCAAATGCAATTAAAGATGTTTAATTGTATTATTCCATACTGCATTTTGTATAGCACATGAATATATCCAGTACCGGGATGCACAACATGGCCTTCATCGTCATGTTGTGCTCCACCCTCACCAGGTTACATTCCAATGTCATGTGCAGTATTATCATTTCTTATCTATGTAAAACAAATAGGCACATTATTATGGTGGGAATTAATATTGAACAGATTGCACAAGTATTCAATTTGAAATAAACTTTATTAAGTTTATTTACCTGTGTGTTGGATGCAGTGGAAGATTGTGTTTGCCCAGTCGAGACTCTTAGTTGTTCAGTCAGGGCTCCATAGCCTTGGTATAAGGCAATCTTCAGGTCCTCTTCTGTGGGAACTCTGTTGAAATCAAAGCCCTGCATTTTTGCATGCGATCATGAATTTTGCTTCTATGGTGTGATAAAACCAAAATTGTTTGCAATTTATTATTTGGATGCAATATTTCATTTATTGATACTTACAAATCGTGCGGCTATTTTCATATAACCACTAAAGCCAAGTTTGTGTTGCTCGTGTTTTTCTAGTCTTGCCTTTGTTGCCTCCGATGTGTCGAGAAACCTATGAAAATTTTGAAATACTTTTGATTATGTAAAAAGAAAGAGTAATCAATATATAATTAAATTGTTGATACTATCACATACCTTCCTTGGCCTGGTGGTGTCTTTCCTTTCTTCTTTTCAGCCTTCTCCTTTTTATCTGACACTAAGTCCTTCCACTCCCTTTCTAGAATCATGGGGGATGCTTGTACTTTATGTTCTCTAAATGTAACCTACATTGGTCCCTCACATACTTTAGATAGGTACAATCTTTTTTAAGGACCTTGGTTCAGTTGAATGTTTTATCACCGAACAACACAACTAAATGGTTAATGAGCTCATCTTTTAAATCTTTATTTTGGGTATTCCACCCTGTACGTATGGTGGGCCCGAAGAACTCCCCTGTAATATAACTTAGATGTTTATAAAAAACATCATTTCCTGCAAAATGATCATGGGATCATTAGTCTATAAAGAGTGATCAATAAGTAAATTTCAATTGGATTATATATAATAATAATTAAAACATTTTAAAGTATCTAGGACCTTCTCTATCTTTATGGGAAGGAAATCCTTGGTCACCAAAAATGTGACCAGTAATGTTCCCATACTAGTAATACGGAAAGATCTAGGAAATGCTGCTAAAACATCACCAGTACTAGTGGTCTTTGCATCCACAGGTACAGACACATGTAGTGGCATGTGTTCATAGCCAGAGGGTAGACTACCGAATGCCTGCATGGTATGTGTTGCCGACATTTCAGTCAACAATATAGACACGGATGATGGGGTCAGATGATGTGTTGTACGGGCAAGAAGATCAGGATTGACACTTGTACCATCCCCTACTTCCTGGGAAACACTTGCAGTACCTTGATCATGGCCAACAGAATGATGAGGACAAAAATAATTTGAAGAAACAACACATATTTTAGTTCATGACATAAAAGAGTATAAAATATAAAACCATGAATGAACTTATGTTATAATTAAAGATCTCATGACAACTTACTTGCAAGTTTTCTGCTCTCTCAGACAATATTTTAACCATTTCTCTTATCTCATCTGTTTGAGGCACTACGAATACCAACTGAAGGATTTCTTGATTGCATTTTTTTTGGGGCTTACTCATCATATCCACAGGGTTTGTGGAAAATGTGATGTCATCATCGCATAATAGTGAATGCACCTCCATATGGATGTTCTCCTGTATTGCTGGTGCCTTTCCCCGATCAGCCAACTGCAACAAGGGTATTAAAAACATTATCAAAATTAACCCAATAAACTCGTGAAAAAAAATAATAATAAAACATTTTGCTCATATCTAGTTTGTACAATTACAATGAGGTAAACCTGTTGGATAGAAGCGCCTGAAGATGGATCATGATTTGCGCTTTGGGTCGGAGACTTCCTTGTATGATCAATGTCCCGCTGTGACAAAAATTAAATATAAAAAACATTACCGAAATGAAACCAATAGACTTACAAAGAAAAACATAATAATAAAATGGTATATTGGAGTCATTAATTGCAGGTTGGGTAAAATGATATATAGTACATACCACCCCCATAGTAATTGTGTTTGTATCTAAGCGATTCAAATTGTAATCGATTAACAACTCTTCCCCTGCAGTTATTGATTTTATGGCACATACGAATACACAATTTCCCTCTCACACCTCGAATATATAATTGGGTTGCTTATTTTTTGACCCAAGTCATGTACTATTTATAAACCCTGCAATATTCCTCGATGCTTTTGGCCTCCCGTCAATGTACCTAGCCACTTCTTTATTTTGATCCTTATCTTTTAGTTGTATATAATTTTTTGATAGTGCATACCTACACATACTTCATGTATATGAAACCAGCTGCATCCAATCTTTGTAATTATAACAGGGTCCAGCATACTCCATCAACTCAGTAACTTTTTTGTAATAGACCTTTATGTCGTACATGCAAAATAGGCCCAAACCATGTAATGATGATGGTGTTATGCGATATATCCTCTTGTTTACACAAATATCAGTGTTTATTGGAGGAAATTCCTTGGGTACCCATTGTTTCCGTAGATGTTTGTACCTCAAGGGAACCTTGATGTCACCTATGCTCTCATCATCATAAGAACATGACCCCCCTTCAGCAAGAAAAAATTCCATGCGTTTACAGAATTTTCTTCTAATATTTTGACCTCTAGTTGATCTCCCTCTTTTAGACCTACTACATGTCTCGCTTTCCTCTTCTCTTCCTGAATTTCCCTCGCTCGAGGAAGACAAATCTGACAAATACCTATTTTGTGGTACCTGCACTCATAAGGATGTTGGATGAAGTTCTTTCATGGTGATGTGATCCGAAGGTGACATTATGATTAATCTATCATTTCATCTCTAGAATTTGATAGGTTATAAGGTAATCAAGTCTTGATAGATTGCAAGTTATTGTTACTACCGTCCAAATATGTCCATCACAAATCAAATCTACTTAACATTTTAACTCCCAAACTTTGTAACAATTGTTAAATGTGACTATGGTCCACCAGTTACACAACCAAGGCATCAAATGTACTCTCTTATTGTAATCAAAGGACTTTTTCTCTTCATTCAAGTAAATAAACTTGAAGGGAAACACCACCAAGTAGTTTATTGGACACCTACATGACTAAAAATAGCAGAAAATTTACATTTAATTTCCATATGTCTAAGTGGTTAATGGGGAGGGAGTGTGTACTAGGCCTAGTAAAGTCATCATAATTTTATGCTTTGGCAATAAAAAATGTTTAAGTCATCTTAAATCTTCCTATGTCTAATTTCTAGAAGACTTTTGGTATGTTTTAAGGTAGGATGATTGGTCGCATCAATGTTCTAATTCTCTATGACAAGGTTTCAACATCTTCAAATAGTGAAAGTTAGTGCTCATAGTCATTTGAAACAACAAAATTTTGATTATGTATGATGGTAGGATTTGATAACTTAAAAGAATTGGTTGCCCAACAAACTTAAAGTTAAAAGAAACTTTTTCAGTTTAAGGGGTTAGCACTTTCTTTCATCTTTGCATATTGGTTTGATGCTTCAAACGATGCATTTTTTATCCCACTTCTATCATATTGTATTCCCATCCCATTTGAATTGTTGGAGGAGTTGATACCAAAGTTTCATACCAAATACCACATTCTTGAAGCAATTTTCTGTGTTTTTATAATTTTTTTGAAGTTATTTTATGTTGTATGGATCCATACAAGCTTGAAATGCTCTGAGATCATTGGTGTAGATAAATATATGTGTTCCCTTTCATTTGCATTTGTTTTGAAGTTCTCAATCACTGTTTTGTGGGATTAAACAATCAAATACAGAGACTTCCATGTTGTGCCTATGTAAGGGTTTGAGGGCTAAATAGAAATGGCATCCACCAATCCACCCACTATCTTGGAACTGTAACTCGGTGGATTGGTGTGCATCATGGTGGATTTGATGGAGTTTCAAATCTTGTTCTTTGAATTCCATTTATGTTTTTCCCTTGTCTTGGCTTGTTACATTGTTTGGGAGGAACCTAAGGTTGGGTTTTACCTTGGCTTTCATAAAAATCCTAATGTTCCATGTAAAACCTTGGGTGAGATAAATTCGGTTGTTACCTTTTTGGAGTGGGTATTAAAATGACTTATGTCTCATTGTTTCATCTAGGTCAGGCCCCTTTTTATAACTTGAGTTAAATATTTTGCCTAACTTTATTACTTCTTAAGTTTAGGATGGCTCGTGCCCTATGTTACTGATATTAGCCCAAACCTAAGGGGAGGGTTAATAATCAAAAGAGCTTTTGAAATTTAAACTACAAAAGCTAAAAACTTGACTGTAAATGTTGCAAAAATTGGCCCAAAAGATAGCTAAAAGAGAGGAAGCTGAGAAGAAAAATTTGATGGAGAAGTATAACACCATTATTGGAGAGTATAGTAGAATGCAGCAAATGAATGTTGAGCTGCAAACTGAGGTAGACAATTTGAAGTACAGACATGTGGGGGAGTCTTCTAGTTCTCCTGGTACCTTGTCCATACCTTCTACATCAAGATCAATGCCTCCAACTTCTCCAATTGTTTCTACTCCTGGGTCCCCCATCCAGACTCCTGCTCCTAGTCCTTCATTAGAGCCAGTTGAAGAGGAGTGTAATGCCCCGCCATGCAACCCTAGAGGAAGTTTCAATTTACTACAAAAGCGTACTAAATTTTTTTTTATAAAAGTGAATTACACAAACATGTTCACCTATAATTGACAACCTCCCCCTAAGGCTACGTAACTAAGATTACATTTTATTAATTAACTCAAGTAATAACATTCATTCAACATAAAGAAATACAAGATAAGAGTAGAATTGCATAAATCCATTACAAGATTACAATCCTCATTCCCAGAATGAGTCAAATTACATAGATATAATAATTACAAGATCCACCTCATAACAACAAGAGGGGTAAATACAACTCATAACAAGTAGAATTACAACAGTGCATGAAAAGAATAACAAGATCCGCGAGCTATCCAACTGGATGTCTCGCTTCCACGAACTGAAGAACAAAGGGGACCCAACGATTTTGGTGCATGTTCCACCCAACCATGTGGTACCCGAAAGACCACCCCCCATGCTAGGAGATAGTAACCAAATAACATGGAAAAAGATAAACATCCTCTAACCATAGGCAAACTCAAACTGACTCAACCAACAAAAGTACAATACAAGAAGAACATAAGTACAACAATTATAATACAAGTACAACTCTCACATCACTGACATAAGTCACATTGCTTCCAGACATAAAATAGATCAAGTATGTTCAAAGAACCATACACATAAACAAATACCAACAAATCTGACAATTGTCCTAGACAGAGTGTCATCTCATAGCCCGTAGTAAGTTACCCTCAGCGGATCTTCATAGGCTCCGGTAATCCTGGTGGCCTCTACCGATCCTCGGTCCTCATACGTACTAGTGCGGTATCAAATACCTCTCGTACAGACAAGATAGATGACTGCCATTCCAGGCCTTTCCACTCATTCCAAGCCATAACTAGCACTTGACTATGAGTGAAGCTAGAACTTATCTTTTTAGTGTGTAGTACTTCCCAATATTCATTTCAATTTTAGTTATCACTTGATTAAACTCACTTCCATAGGTTACCCAAATCCAACCTCTTCCGGGCGCTGGCCCCTAATGGAAGCCACTCTTCTATTCAACAACACACAAACAAACCTAATCACCAAGGGACTCACAAGTGCATACAACCAAGGTATCAAAACCACTCCATCACAAGGAGGAAAGAAATAATGAAATCCACTCCAACAAATGGAGGCAACCTAAACACGTAGTCCACTCCTTTCACAGGAGGTACAAACAACATAACCCCGTTCGTGGAAACCGGGTACTACTAGTAAGACACCATGCACTACCCAAGGGAAAACACTGGTTGACATCATGAATCGACAACCCTCTTAGATCCTCTAAGGTTTTCTGGAAGACTTACAAATTGGACTAACACATAATCCCATATCCCAAAATATAACATGATGACATAGCTACAAAAGCAATCAAGTCATGAATCAAATCTTATATCTTTGGATTTCCTAAATCCATACTCAAACAATAGTTAACGTTTACAAGACAAAGGCACAATAACAAAGTTTACTCAAATAACCATATACTCCTTTTCCATTTTCATAATAGGGAATTTAAACTATTTAAACTCACAACCCCTTTTGCAATATACAAGGAAAACAATTATAAAAGACAATCACGAGGGTATTGCTATATTCGGATATTCTGAATCCATATCTCAATCATAATTTCATTCACAATAATTAAATTGCTCGAATAAAAATAAATAACTTAAGGTAATTAATTGACTTTTCATTAAATACGACTTCCTAATTATCTCTTAATACAACATAAAGTATAGACAATAACCTTTCTATGTTTATATCCAAAAACTAAATCTCCTCAATTCTCTATTAAACATGAATATGTTCAATTTGTAAACTATCATCTCTTATATCTATTAGTTCATGCATTCATCACTTATCTTTACAAATCTCCATGCAATACTAAATTACATGCATCTATCTAATAAAAGACAAAACATTAAACTATGTATATATTTAAATATACCTACTCATATTACTCATGCAATATATATATATATATATATACCTCAATATTTTCGTCAATCATGTTAATAAAACACATATTTCCTTTACATCAAATAATTACTTCCATATAATTAAATATCTTAAAATACCCCTGTTCATTAACGATCTAATCTTGCATTCAACCTTATCTTTTTAAAATATCCATGTTAAACTCATCTACAAATGTCTAAATACTACGACATAAAATATTGCTTATATTCTCCATATTAATTACTTATGTAATATATTTGTTAAATGTACCCAATATGCCATCAATACATAACACAACTATTCTTATATATATTAACATATAAATATTCTTTTATTTATACGTTAAATATATCTATTTTAACCATAACAAAAGAATTACATTATATTAATAAAATATAATAATATTCCTTAACTAAATTTTTCAATTGTCTATATTATCCAAATATTTAATACAACTAAAATATTTTATACTTTTATTTCACAATATACAAGTTTACAAAATATCCATATTATTCATTTCTTTAAACCACTGACTCAAATGATATATATTTATACCATAATATACATTCACTAATTGTAACTAAGACAAATCCTGCACTGAAACCGAAGCAAATCGCATAGATCGAGATCGAGGCGAATTTGCACAGAATGAAGCCGAGGCGAATTCACAGCCGAGGGTTTCCAAAAATAAATAAAAAATTAAGGTAAGGGAGAGGGGGCTGTGGCTGTACTTCCGCCGCTCCCCATGCTCCCACGGGAATGGCGAGAGAAGGAAGTGTGGAGAGGGTCTCCCTCCACACAGTCGCTCCCAAATGGGGGCGGCTGTGGGGAGGAAGGTCCTCTCTATACTTGCCCGCGTCCAACAAGGGACCTGCCTATCACATGAAACATAGAAAACAGCGAACACAAAATTCGCTTAAACTAAAACATTATAAAATAAAAGAAACCCCTCTTCAAGTTCGAAATTTTGTCCGCTTTACGGATGGCAAAATAGATTCTAAAACCAGAATTAATTTAATATATATAAATCTATTGTATATATATATTATATATATATATAAACATATATATATATATAAACGAATTTTCACAATATATAAATGGGAAAATTTTATAAAACATATTCACCTACAAGTGAAATTGTGCAAATTACATCAGAGAACAACAATATTTCACAGAAACTTAAAATGAATTCCTTTATACCATTTTCACGAAATCAACGCAATTAAATAATAAGAAATCTATTGGAGAATTAAAATTTTCTACAGAGGTTACGAATTCTGAAACAAATCTGATTGTTTTTCTAAAGGAATAAATTTCCTCAACAAACTAAGGTTTAAATCTAACCATAATTTCTTCAATTTGCTCAATTTACAAAATTCAATCCTACAATAGATCTATTCAATCCTTCCCAAATTATAGATAAATTTCAATTCTAACTCCAATAATCCAACTCTACAATTCTTACAAATTCAACAACCAAATTAATTAACAATCTCCATATTTGTTTGAAAATAATCAAGAACAAGAAACAAGAACAAAACCTGAATTTTGAAGCTTCTGGAAAAGATTAATTCTGATGAAATTCTCCTCCAAAGAACTTTTGAGATTGTGGATGTGAAAATCTGCATGTGGTTAGCACAATAACAAAACAACATAAACGAAAATTCCTATCCCTATGAGATAATATTTCATGATTCAAATGCAACCAAACAATAAGATTAAACAAAGCATCTAAACCATGAAATAAACCTATCCCATAGTGGATTGGTGCAACCTAGTTGTGTAGAAAGCTGCCCTTTCCCAATCCATGATAAGCAAAGTGCCAAATGATGAGCAAGATTAGTTCTCACAAGTGGAGAGTAACCTTGCCATGAGAATGTGTTGTTGCTAAGCAAATGGTGTTGTGATGAGCAAGATTGATTCTCAAATGAAGAGAGTAACCTTGCAATGAGTAAGTGTTGTTTGTTGTGAGTTGTAGATGATTTGTGTTGAAATGCTTTGCATTTTATAGATTCAAGATTAGGAAGAGTGATAGATTTGGATAAATGTGGGATCATTCATGAGCCAATGACAAGATGCCACTTGTCAAAGTGTGAGAGGGTGAGGAATGTGCAAGTCTTGGCCAATGTGCCAATTTCAAATTTGAATTTTGGATGAAAAGACATGTTTAGGGGGGATGAAAGGTGCAATAAATGCCATGTTTGACTTGTGCAAATAGCATTTAAAACCTTGTTGGAAGGGACAAGTCCCTTTTGGGGGGAAGATTCAAATTGAAAGAATATTCCATTTTGATTCCATTTTGAATGTAATTAGAAGAATTAATAAATCAAATAAATGATTTATTGGTGCAAGTGTGTGGGTTAGTTAAGAGTTTGGATTTGACTCTAGTTGAGTCAAAAGCTAGAGAATGATAATCATGATTAGAAGTTAATTAATGTAGATTAATTAAATTGGATGATATTAGGAGGTGACATTTGATAAATCAAATGAGAAGAACTTTAAGGATTTGATTAAATAATTTTGATTTATTTAATGAACCTTAGTAAATTAATCAATAAATTGCTTTAATTGATTAATAGCAGGATTTGATATTAGTTAAAGCGAGATGTATGATGTCAGTTTTGCATGTCTATAGAGATATCTTCACAAGTGCAACCAATCCAGATAATGCTCAACCAATGTAAAACAATCTTCTCTCAATTCAAATCCACAACATAAAATTTACTCCAAATTCTTCTCTGTGCAATTTTCCTAAAATTATCTTCTCACACCAGAAGAAGTTTTTCCTCTACCAGAATTCTCTCAATACATGAATTTTTGCCAATATTAATTCCTAAATTTCCACTCACACATGCATACCTAATTGAAAATATCATGCACAACCAAATCTGATTTTGCATGCAAAACACTGAAACTTAAAATATCCAACTATCAATTATCTTCAAAAATTGAAAACCAACTTTGCTTTTAAAAACCAATTTCAATTTCTAAATTAATTTCAACTTAATTGAAATGAAATTCCAAAATAATTAAATCTCACAAATTGAAATTAAATTCTAAATTAATTTTAATTCTTTTATTTCTTTTAATTTTCTTGCAACAGATTAATTAATTAATTTAATTATTTAATAATTAGATTCAACCCCTTGGATTAAATTTAATCAGTTAAATAAATTAAATATAATTAATTAATTTAAATCTAAACTTTTATCCACATTGCATAATTTAAATTAAATAATCCTCAACATGATATGATGCAATTATTCTAACATCTATTCCCAAATCAAGAATATTTTAGAATTAAATAACATTAAAGTAAGGCAAACAATGACTCGACACAGACGACTGACGACACACTATGGTTAGCGTGTAAACTTGACACATATTACTTAGCTACTATCTCCCTTCAACTTAACCATTGGATAAACACGCTCAGACCTGTGAAACCAGGTGGAGTCGGTGTCATGTACCTGCAAACCTGAAACATAATAACCAACATCATAAAATATAACAGCATATAATACACACCGTGAAGAGGAAATCACGGAATCATAGGGCGCTCACAAGCAAGTGATGCGAATCCATCCCCTTCACCAATACACTCATCAAAACTGACACTTCCACAATATATCGAATATTCTTGTAAGCACTAACATGTTATATCACTAACATCTTCATTACACCAATAAAACATGTAACATATATCATCAGATAACTCAAATCACATCACATAGAATAGTCTATCGCACAATAAATGGCGATCCAATACACACACAAGACAAAATATCTGAATATCCAAAAGTATAAATCAACACAAAACAAGGACACACTGTCTAGTCCATAAAGCAAAACAGAGGGGTGTTACAAGGAGGTTGAGTACTTTGTAGATCCCACCAAAAATCAGACGCTTAATAAGATTAGAGAGCTACAAGCAGCTCTAAAAGCAAGTGAGAAGGGAGAAGTTGCCAAGAAAAATGAAGTTGTAGACACAGTTTTTAGGCATTTGAATTAGGGAGTTGATGGTAGATTACCATTAGTTTATTCTTTATATTCTTTATTCTTAGATTCAATAAGAAACACTACTAGGGATCGAGAATTAGTTTTGCCTTTAGTTGAGAAGTGGATCCCTAGGGCCAATGACCTAGATGTTATGTATAAGGCCTCTAGATTCGATGCAGACAACAAGCCCCAATCATGAAGGCCTACTCAAGTTTTTGTAAAATCATTGCAAGGTTTTCAAGCCTTACCTGATGATTTGAGTAAGAAGATTAAGGAACTGGTAAATAATTTGATGACTGGAGTGGCACGTCTTTACTAGATTTATAGAGACTGCCCTGTTTTGCCTATGTAAGGGTTTGAGGGTTAAATAGAAATGACATCCATCAATTCACCCACTGTCTTGGAACTATAACTCAGTGGATTGGTGTGCATCATGGTATGATAGAGTTTCATTACATTTAGGGGTCTTTTAAAGCAAGAAACTTGGCATTGAATTGATGCCCTAGGGCTAACAAAGACAATTTTCTTGTGAATTTGTGGTTGTTAAGTCAGGGTTTATCAATTTGATGGATATCTTGGTAGAGTCATGGTGACACTATTTGATGGTCCAATCTCTACTTCGAAACAAAAATATCTCTAACAACTCTAAGAGCTATAATGGGATAGCATTAAAGGAACCTTCATATGAAGGATCTTCTAATGAAGGACCTTTGAATTAAGGTCTTCATTTGAAGGTCCTTCATGCCAAGGTTCCTTTAATAATTTAGGGTTGAAAATAAATCCATTTGATCCTTTTAAAAATGAAAGGACATTTAATGCAATCATATGCCTTGTCAAACCTTTAACTTAATAGTAAGGGCATCATGAGTAGTTTTTTGGGCCCATTCAACAATCTCCGATGCAAGGATTGAATTGTCTAGAATGTATCTACTATCAAGAAATCCAATTTGTTTACCTCTATGACTATATCTCAAGCAATAGGTTTAATTGTGATGGGAATGATATTCACAAGGATTTTGTAATCTAGATGTTGAGAAGCATAATTGGCCACCATCCTAGGAAAGATTCTTCATTCTCACTTTTAGGTGTTAAAATTTAACAATACGTAGATTGATGAAAGAGCCCAAAGAGCCTTTCTCCATGTTATCCAAGTACACATAGCAGTAGTCTTCTCTTATACAGTTGGACATGATTTCAAGAACTTAGCTAGGAATTATTCATTTAACCTAAGGTTTTCTCATAATGTCATCATTGGAAAAGTATGATCAAATTCTTCTATTATGAAGAATTGGTCTATGTGCCTCTAGTAATCACTATAAAAATGTGAAAGACTAAGCTATTTTATTTTTTATGTCTTATCTTATACCATTTTATGAGAATGGGGGGCCAATGTACAAAAACTAGGCAAGAAAATTACAGGTTAATGAGAATGGGGGTGCCAAACTTACAGTACTCATTGTCCCTTGGTCATCGATTTTCCCTGAGTGCCCTCAACCTCTTCGTCGGCACTGGTATTGACCTTGTTTTAGCTCCAAACTCTTCGTCGGCACTGGTATTGACCTTGTTTTCACTCCTCCAAACTCTTCCTCAGCACTGGTATTGACCTTTCACTTATCCAATTTGACGAGCTACAACCTGGTTTAGTTAGGTTTTAGAATATGTTAATTAAATTCAAAATTATGGCATCATTTAGAGTAGTGAATATAAAGCAAGCAAAGCCTATTATGGCGCCATTTAGAGTAGTGAATATAAAGTAAGCCAACCCTATTATATTCATGAGGGAAATAATAAAACTCCTAGGATACTTTGTGAAACCATTTTCCTTGGTTAAAGGGAGGCCATAAAATATACCTTTGGTTTTTTTCAATCTTCAAATATGAGGAGTTGCAAGGTTCTTAGCAACATGAGTAATGGAAATGTGTGCAACAAGAATTTTTGAACACACATGGAATCTCCTTGTCAAAGAAAGGGGCTTCATAATTTAATATCATAATTTTTCTTAGCTCTAGAAATGATATGTTTCCTTAAAGAAGAAGGAGAAACCTAAAAGGTAAAAGAGATGTTTAGGAATCTCAACACTTCCATATGATCAACCCCCTTCTATCCATAGGAATTGAACCAATTGGGCTTGGCTAAGAATTATTTCCTATAACATTGAGTTTTATGCCACTATATATTTGACCTTAAATATTTCCATAAAATATCTAGACATTGAATATCCTAAATAATGTCATGTTTGTCCTCCAAGAGAGTGAGAAAGGAGTCATTAGAAAAATGACCATTGAATAGTTGGGCTATAGATTTACGAAAAATCACCTTTAATAAGGTTCCATGAAATACTATTAGCCAAAAGATATCCAAAGGCTTCCATAGAAAAACACACATAAAGTAGGAGCTAAGGGGAAAACATGAAAAATCGAATGAAAACACCCAAAATCCTCAAATTTATGTCCATTCATTGTAATACAATTATAACCATCATAATTGTTTTTTGAAAAAGGTAAAAAAAATTGAGGAACAAATCCTAGATGACATAACTAGTCCAATTCAACACCAGACGTAGCAAGAGATTAATGAAATTACCACAAGTTTTAAGTAGTAGTAAACTACCATTTACAAAGTTAGTAAGAAGTAGTGATATTTAGTTAATATTTTTAGATGATGATAATAATAAACAATCAACAAGAAACAATAGTTACAAATAAAAATTAATTACAAATAATAATGAATTATTCAAGCAACCTCTACCCAAAGAAACTCATTTCATCTATTAATATGTATCTGACATGTGATATTTCTTCTTGGAAAGTTGTAAGTCTTGTCCCTTCTAGTTCATTGAAATATCTTATTGGAATTCTTAGCTTTGAATGAATGGTTGAAGCACCAATGTTGAATGTTGCAACTCCAGTAGGTGTGAATAGAAGTAGAGGAAATTGTTTGGGAGAAGAATTTTTTTCTAGTGCTAGGTTATGTGTTAGGTTATATAGGGTTAGGTTATATAGTGTTTGATCCTATCCTCAAACAATAAAATTAGGGTTAGGTTATGTGTTTTCTTTAGGGTTAGGTTTGGGATTAGGTTTATGGTTATGGTTAGAGTTTAGGGTAATCTCTAAATTTAAGTTTAAGTCGTAGTTGATTATTTTCCTACAAAAGGAAATTAGATCCATTTTTTATCATGTTCATTATAGCCAACTATGGCTTAATCTTAAATTTATACCTTATCTTGAAACATAACATCATATCCCTAATCTAACCATAACCCTAACCCTAATCATAAGATTGACTCATACCCTGACCTTAACCCTAGCCCTGACAATAAACCTAATCCTAACCCTTACTTGAAAAGTAAACCATCATTTTCTCATTAATGTAACCCTGGCCATAACTTTAACCCTAACACTATTTCTCAAAACCATAATCTTAACCATAACCCAAATCCTTTTTATCACAACCCTAAACATAAACATAACTCTAACCCTAAACCCTAAACCATGATCTTAATTGTAACCCTAAACATAAACACAACCCTAACCCTAAACCCTAAACCATGATCCTAATTATAATCTAACCCTAACACTAACCTTAACTTACACCCTAACCTTAACCCTAATTGTAACCTTAAACTAAAGACAAATGCTACACCCTAAACTATAATCCAAATCTTAAACCTAGCCCTAACCCTAATCATAACCTAACCCTTTTTCTTGAAACCTTAACCTTGACCCTAACCCTCACCTTTATCCTATCTTTATAACCCTAACCACAACCAAAACTCTAACCCCAACCCTAACTCGAATTACCTAACCCTAAATATTTTTTCTTTTATTAATTAGTTGCCTTCACTCTAATAACCCTAAACCTATCCCTAAACCTAACCATAGCCCTATCCTTGGCCCTAATCCTAACCCCGACTCTAAGCCAAATATAAAAACAACCCTTAATCATAACAATAACCCTAAAACTTAGTTCTAAATATAACCCTAATACTATAATCGCTAATTGTAATCATAAACCCTAACCCTAATTTCATATCTAATCCCAAGCATAACCAAAACTCTAAATCTAACCCTAACCATAAAACATAAACCCTAATCCTAACATTATTTTTCCTAACCCTAACCCTAACTCTAAATCTAACATTAACCCGAACACTAAATCCTAACCCTAATTAAATACCCAATCATAACCCTAAATTGTAACATGATCCTTTGAATTGGATACTACATACAAATTTATGTGTTACAATCATTTCTTCCATTGTTGGCATTTTTACATTGGGATGCATATATTTTTAAAATCAACAAAATCTTTTAATGTCTTGCCAAAATTAATATTATTAATTGTAATATCAAACTTATAAACATTTATGCAAAATAAGAACATAAATAATAAATATATGGTAATAGTTTCTTCAAAAAACAAAGTGATGTGAACTACAAGGACTATAAGATATCCACAAAAGAGATCTACATTGAAAATATTGTAGGGAAATTCAAGAAAATATAATTGGTAGATGCAAAGCCAAATAAATGTGAAATTGTGTACTATAATGATTTTAGAATATACACATAATGGATTTGTTGAAAAGGTTTTAGAAACTTTCAAACAAATGCAATTGGTAGATGCAAAGAAAAAATCCACAAACTTCACCAAAATCCTTATTGGTTTCCTTAATATGGGAGATTTGGAACAAGGTATAGACATCCATCAAAGCATAATATGAAGATGAATTTTTTCAAATGTTGTGGTTATAGATGCCCTTTTAAAATTTATATAGAATGTGGAAGGATAGAAAAAGCTTGTGAACTATTTGACAAAATATCTCAAATAATTGTAATCTCTCAATTTATTTTAGTGTCTATTTTGTTATACCCCATGTCCCAAATTGGGTATAACACAATAGACACTAAAACAAATTGATAGATTGTTATGAGGGTAGTGATGAGACTTTTCTAATTAGAGTGTATTCCATGAGATTACAATTATTCGAGGCATTGTGTCAAATAGTTCATGAGCTTTGTCTATCCTCCCAAATTTTGCATAGATTTCAAAAGGGCATCTACAACCACAAGATTTGAGAAAATTCATCTTCATATTATGTTTTCCTTATGATTGGATGACTCTTATACTAAATCTGAGTGATGTTTGTGTTTTGACAAGAGTAGATTAATATTTTTTTAATTTTCTCTATCAAGATCAAAATTGCATGCACATAGAATAAACCATAGTTTAGTTACAACACTTGGTCTCTTCAAAATAATCAGAGAAGATTAGGGAGAGGAAGGACTGCACACCAAACTAAAAAATATGGGTACTTGTGGATTTGTTAGTTTTCTTTATATACTCTACTTGTTTCCTATAGGGATAAATTAATCACTATACAAATGAAAGATGGTTGATTATCTACTGGATATTGTTGTGTGTTTTGAAATGGAAGATATCTATGTTGGAAAACAAGGATAGACAACTAAGAGGGGGGGTGAATCAGTTGTTACAAAATTGAAACTTGTTTAACCTTATTAACCTTTAATCTCATATCTGATGATTAACAGTGAAAGCATGAATCAACAACACATCAGAAACACATATAACATCAAGATTTTTGTGTACAAACCCTGTTAGGAGAAAAACCACGGTGGAGGTTAATCCACAATTTATACCCTGTTAAAAGTATAAAAGAAATGAATAAGGAATGCACATGCATTCAAGAACACTGCCTAGAGCTCACTGTTCAAAGGGAAGGCTCACTGCCTTACATAAGATAATCAAATTAAATCCATTTGATGAGGTTGAACTGATAAATTAGCTTCTTTAAAAGCTTGATGATAGTTTCAGTTAGGCACATAAATACATCTTCATACTTTGCTTAAAATTCTTCACACTCTGCTATGCCTTCGAATGATCTAATCTTTATTCACACATATCTCGCATACACTTCCCATACATTCTCTCTAAATGAATAAAACAATCACTCTTATATATCCACTTCATGAATTTACATTAACAACTCTGTTGGCCAAAAATAAATAATAGATGAATACAAACTGTTAGCCCAATTCATGAACAAATATCAATACGCACCAACCTAAATCGGTCACAACATAATGAAGACCTAAATCAACATCCTTGAACATGCCAAGCATTCAAAAATTAATCCACAAGGATCTACAACACGCTACCACCATCATGTCAACCAAGAACATTAAAATTCGAACATGCAAAGGAAAAATATTTGATCACAAGCACACTGATCAACGTGGATTTACCACAATGATAGAGTATGAGATCAAGAAACATCAATGAAATTCTCAAGAGCATACACAACAATTCAATTCACCATAGTGACATTCTCTTCTTTCAAAAACACCAACTATAGCAACAAAATAACTTTAGGAACACAAAAACACATAACTCGCTCCAATCTCTATGCACACCTCTAAAACTTCTAGAGGACATACTAGATAGGCTTAGCAGCAAACCCTTTAATACATGACTTCAGAATACCAATGTACACAAATTTCCACCACACTAATCTCCACAACTTCATAAACTATCTGAAACATATTTATTCTAATTTTCTCAATATCCTCGACATATACAACCTTTAAGACATTAATGCTAATAGTGTCGACATCAATGAAAACCACATATCATGAGCAACACAACCACAACATCGAACAATCTATATCTCTATGAAAATTGGTATATGTTAATAATCAACTTATTATCTTATTTATAGCATTCCTTAGCTTTTTATACTAAAAAATTCAAGGTAGAGGGTAACATGATTCTTTGAATTGGATACTACATAAAAATTTATGTGTTATAGTCATTGCTTCCATTGTTTTCATTTTCACATTAGGATGCATATTTTTTACAATCAACACTCTTTTAATGTCTTGCCAAAATTAATATTATTAATAATTTCAAACTTTTATAAACATGTATGGAAAATAAGTACATAAATAAGAAATATATTATAATAGTTTCTTCAACAAAGGATAAAAAAATCATGTGGACCATACAAGGATTGTGGTGGGACTTAAAATTTGCATGGATGGAGGCTAGGGCTTCGGGATTTAAGGTGGGTGTTTTCTACCCATGGGGTATTAACGAGGGAGATCAATGATAATCCTTCCTCGCAGATCTCGCACGATCAGATCAAAGGCCCCTAAGGGTACGGCGAGGTCTGTGAAGAGGAGACACGTGGCCTGGTTCTTGAAGCGACGAGGCTAGGTGGGACCTACTATCCAGTTGCAACCTCTTGTTTTCTTGGGTTGTGATTGGGAACGGTTCTCCCAAGGCACTGATGTGGATTTTCAAACAATTGTTGACTCAATCTGATTCATCCGACTTTCCATGTTCAATCCGCATTAATGGTTTGATTTTTGTTGGGTTCTTGTTCATCCGTGTTGGAAGTTCTTGATCTCTGCAAGTTGTTCTCATTAATGGTGCGGGTTTTTCAATGGATCCTCGCCTGATTTTCCTGCGTGCGAATAGTGTTCTCTTGATAAATGCAATGATGGGTTGTACGCCATGCCTTCGCAAGCCAGGAATAATTTGTGGTGGCTACATCAACCACTAAAATGCTCGAATGCTCATGTTGCATTCGAGCAATTAATATTCTCACACAAATTAACTCTATAAATGCTCATTGTGTTATCTAGTATTATCATCGCATTTTGAGTTGTCTTGTTTGAAGGTGGTCGAGTCTCTCCTATATTTTGTGAGGTATTCTTTGCAATGGACCATTCGGTTGTGCGCAGAAGTACCAGACTTAGGTTGAGGAATTTGTAGCTTGATGGGGTAAAACCTATCCTTAGCAAACTCAAGGTTGTCCATGATGCTTATAAAGCACTGGGGAGCTCCAAGTCCCCACTGGTTTTGTCTTCTAGTTCTGATGGTGATGGGTTTGAAATAGACTCAGACTACCGACATTACTTGGCGTCCATGAACAATCTGTTGGGGGCCAATGAAGAGCCCCTCGTAGTTGCCCCAATAACTATGATGGTGCCATGCCATGCTACCAGATCATGTGTTAAAGAGGATAAAAAGAAGTTGGTCTCGCTTCTTATTGAAGCAAGGACCAGTAGCGGTTGCCTATACCGGAGCTGTGTGTCTTGCAAGTAGTTGCAGTTGTTGGGTGTGTTACTTTTGGGTGGTGTGTTGATGTGGACGTATGTGTGCCTACCACACTATTTTGTCTTTAGGTCTGGTTGGTTACAATGGTATAACTGTTTTGATTCCTCGAACTGATTATAGTTTTTTCTAATGATGAGGAATGTGAATTTGATTTTCATTCTAAATGAAATTCAATTTTGGAATGAACAATGTAGCCTATTGCTTTGTTGCTCTCATGTCCTATAAAGGAGATTTGACAGCTCATTGTAATGGGTTGTTTGTTTTGGGTCTGAAGGCTTAGAATAGGTACAGTTAGTGGTAATGCAGGATTTTGAAGGTATTATGTAGGAAATCATGTTGTGTTGGGAATAGTATGAAATAAGTATACTATGCTTTTGTAATTACTGATATTGAAAGAAATATAAAAAAATTAAGGCATTTTTCTCTCTAGTGTATGGGCCATGGATTATGAATGGATTTATCAAGGGTTTCTTCATTCAGTTTCAATGGTGTAGTTCAAAGTGTAATTTGTTCTCTTGCTTTAACTTAATGAGTTAATCAAATGCTTGAACACAAATTGCATGTTTATGGTTGTATGCTCAGGATTCACTAAGGAGTATTGTTTTAATATACTGACAAATCTCATGGTAGCAAAGCACTATGGTGATAAGTTCATTTTCATCTGAATTATGTTTTATATGACTCCCACCCAATGGATCAGGCACTGGATAGTATTGGTAAATTCCTTTCAGGTATAGGACTGTGACTCTAAGCACAATGATTCAATATCTAAACATTTTAACAAATATCAATTGCTATCTCTTTTTGGGATATAGATCTTATGATAATTTTTAGTCTCCTTGCTTTGGGATATTTGTTATTATTCTTTGGTTTTTCCACAACCAAGGTAATGACTACCTGTTAGTGTTAGTGGGGACTGCATCTGTAAGAAGAAGTGTTCTTACCAATCATGAAAATTATAACAAAAGACAACTTTTCCAATTGTTTCTATTGTGTTACTCAATTTGAAACTTAATTGTGATACATTAAGTTCATTGTCAAATTGTCATTTGTGTGTCAATTTTTTCAAAATCCAAAATGATGAATTATTAATAAAATCATGGATAATGTAATATTGGGATGGGTGACCTCCTAGGAAGGCCTTGTGCTTCATCGATTTGAGAATCATTTAGATGCAATGAGTGCTAAGTGGACCATTCATTATCATGAGAGATGGTTTCTTTTGAAACACTACTCAAGAAACATGGGTCAATGAGTTTGACTTGTAAAACTACATAATTGAATCTTGATAACAATATCAAAATTTGACACAATGTGAAAAATACTTCCTACTTGTCAATAGTTCATGTTGTCAAAATCTAGAATTTCAAATTATGAATTCTTTGTATTTAATCAATAGATCATGTTGTCAATTGAACCTATTGGCATTTTTTTACTACAACCCACATGTGTTTCCTAGAATCTCCTATGAACTCGCCACATTCAATAATAAAAGACTAGGAATAGTATGGCCAACTTAACGAGAATAGAAATAAAGCTAATTCTCCTACACTTCAGAATCTGTAAAATCCAAGAGGGTATTCCCTAACATGTGCTCTTATCATACAACATTTAAAAAATTCATTTGCACATAGGTAAGCAACAAATAGATCCCCAATTAATGTTAAAGGACGAAATCCTTCAAGAAATTGGCTATTCCTTAAAAAAGACTCATGTCCATTTAACAGAGAATCGAAAACTTCACATAAAGTAAATTGATAGGAAATGTTCGAGTAAAATATCCTGATGCCATAACACAAAACATACGAGAATAAAATGTAATCAAAATTCCAGTGCCATATCCCAGTGCATGGAGTCAAAAGAGAAAACTGAATTACAGGGTAAATTTCATTTTGAACACTTATGATCTATTATGAATTGCATTACAACCCATATATCTATACCTGAGTTTATTACTCCTTTATGAATCCTATTTGTTATATTGCATGAATTTACTAGTTAACTGAAGCATTTAACCAATCCTTTGAACCAGAGTTGTTGTTAAACATAATTCATAGTAAAGAACAAATGAAAATCAATGAAAATCATCTTTGATCGATATTTCATTAATAATCCATGTAACATAACACAATAGGAGAGAAAATAAACTCCAAATATTCACGAGTTTGATACAAACATGCTCAAAAACCCCATGATTAACAAAGTTCTCCAATCTTACTCAAATTTTTTTTAAACTTGGACTTACAATTCATACTCTCTATATTACTAGACTCTTATTTCTCATATTTTGGATATTTCAACCGACCACTCTCTCAGCCCAGAATTCCCTTTTATAAAACAAGGGAGCCAACAAGCTTTAGGTCAAAGAGTACACATGTCCATTTGTAATTGGACCACTAACTCCTTATTCAGTTACAATTCTATTATGTGAGTGGAGAGCATAATACAAAGATCATCATTAGTTGATCAGGAGGAAAGAAAACATCGCTCCAAAGGCCGCTCCCCATACATCGAAGGCATGCTTAGTTGTTATAGTATTAACTCCACCTCAACACCCTGTACTTGGAGTCAAAAGGAGAATGCAATTTTAAAATATAATATCTAAGGCCAGACCTGTATTATACATGACAAGTTGCAATTCTTGACTATAACACTCATAATTCCAGTTCATCAGTGAACACATTTTTCCATAATTCAAACTCCTCCTTGGAAGGCCACTGGAAAGCCACAACCTGATCAACCTTGTTTTGATAGGGAGCATAATTTACCATTATCGATGTGGCCTTTTTATCAAAGTTCTCTATTAAACTTATAACAAAAGATAACTTTTCCAATGTATTCTCTAGCATGCGGATGTCAGCACTTTTGCATATCTCATGTGTTTGAAACATCATTATATTGTTCATTTTCTCCTTCCAAACCTGTAGGGTTTTGAATTCATCTTGACTATGTAAAATATGAGGCAATGGGGTCAGGTCCTTTCCATCATATGTAATGCCCCGCCATGCAACCCTAGAGGAAGTTTCAATTCACAATAAAAGCATACTAATTTTATTTTTTATTAAAGTGAATTAAACATACATGTTCATCTACAATTGAAAACATCCCCTAAGGCTACGTAATTGAGATTAATTAAACCCCACTAACATACAACAGTAAAAATTCATTGCATTAAACAACTCAAGTAATAAACTTTCATTCAACATAAATAAATAACAAGATAAGAAAATAACATCCATAACATATATCCATTACATGATCAACTGATTACAACACTCATTTCCAGAATGAGTCATATATACATAAGTGTTACAATTACATAAATCCACCTCATAAATACAAGAGGGGTAAAACCAACTTATTACATTTTGAAATACAATAGTGCTAGAAACGAAAATAAGATCTGCGAGCTATCCAACTAGATGTCTCGCCTCCACGTACTGAAGATCAAGGGGGACCCAACGGTTTGTGGCGCATGTTCCACCCAACCTAGTGGTACCTGAAGGCCCACCCCTCATGCTAGGAGATAGTAACAACGCAACACGGACAAAGAAACTACTATCTCTAACCAAAGGCAAACTCATACTGACTGAACCAAACACATGCACAATATAATTCTAACACTAACATGGTCACATTGCTTCCAGACATAAACCTGATTGAGAATGATAAAGAATCCATATACACAACACACATCTCAATGTTATCCTAGACAGAGTGTCATCACATGGTTTTTCATGACATCTACTATGGGAATTCTTCATAGGCTTTGGTAATCCTGGTGACCTCAACTGAATCCCGACCCTCATACTCACTCATGCGGAATCAACTACCTCTCGTATGGACAAGATAGTTGACCTTGCCATTCCAGGTCTTCTCACTCACCCCAAGTCTAAACAAGCCCTTGCATCTATGAGTGAGGTTAAATTATCTTGATTAATGTGAAATGCATCCTGATCATCTAAGTACATTACTTTAATTATCACTTGTTTAAATCACTTCTGAAGGTTACTCGGTTTACCTCTTTGGGCTCCGGCCCCTAACAAAAGCCACATTTCTAATGGATAACACGCTACACAAAAACTAGACTCCAAGGGTAACTCAAGTGCTACTGAATCAAACAACTCAATCTCTCCTATTCTAGGAGGCTACAATTAAGGAAACCCACTCCAACACTTGGAGGAAATAAAAACACTTATAGCACTACCCAAGGGAGAATGAATGATAGACTTAACAAGGAATTAACCCACAATCTCTGGAAGACTTTACAATTTATAACACAAATCACCCTTTCCCAAAATAATCAACATAAGGACATTTAATATCAAAATGCACTGGCAATGAAAAACACTATATTTGGATATCTTAAATCCATTTCCTAATTAATGCATCTCGCAGAAATTAAAATAATATCCTTCTAAATTTCCATTAATACAAATAAATTCCTTCATTAAAATAAATACTTTTCTCAACCTTATCTAACCATGCACATTATTTATTTCAGTTTAAATTATTGTCTAAAAAATTTGCATGCAACATATGTCTAAAACAAAATATTAAAAATATAAATACTTAAATATAAAAGTAGCATTCCTTATATATTTAATTACATATATTTTATTTATATACTAAACTATGTTTAAAAATAAACTTGCATTAAACATTGTTTATTAAATCTCTGGTTTTCTAAAAATTACCAGACTGTAATATTATTTATAACCTGATAAACTACAAACAGAATATATATATATATATATAAATATACATTTATCTATATATATACATAAATATATGTATATACATTTACATTAACACCGAAACATGTTGAAAACCTAATGTAATTAAAATTTAACTACAGGAAGTGGAACGGTGCGAACCCCGAAGCCATGGATTTCCACATGGGAGCACAAGAAATCAAAGAAATGACGAAGTCAAATCGTCGGACTATACATTGTACAGTCAGACAGCCAAATGCATTGGGCGTCGGCTGTACAATGTACAGTCGGTCCCATACGTAAAGGGGAGGGGCGGCGCTACCATGGGAACAATGCTCTCCCATCAATGGAGAGTGGGCGGTGGGGTACATCCATCCCCACCTACCACTGTCAACCTCAAGTTTATTTTTTAATAAAACATTCATTGGTATTTCAGTATTCAACAAAATGACTTCATAAAAAATTTCAATGAGTTTCATCGATATTCGTTTCACAGAAACGTCGTACGAACGGAATTTTTTTTAACAAATATAATAACTTAAATCTATAACATATATATATTTATATATTATATGTAAATATATTTAAGTACATATTACATATAATGTATAAATATATTTATATTTACACAGAATCATTTTTCTGGTAAAATTGAGAAAATAAAATAAAAATAACCAGCTACAGGAAAATGAATAAAATTTTCCAAAATCTTTTTTTAATTTCATAAAGATTTAAAAACATAATTCTTTTAAAACCTTTCCTTTAAATTCCTAATAATACAAAAAAATAGGAAAAACTAAAGGGGATCTAAATTTTTCCATTACAAATTTTCTATAGAGGATTTGTTTTCAAAACCAGATCTAATTGTTTTCCAAAGGGATAAAATCTCTTCAACAATCTACATGTGTTGCACAATCCAAGTTTTAATTAACAATGATTCTACAAATTCCTCAATTAAAAATTAAATCCTACAGTATATATATACAATCTTCAAAATTTCTGATTAATTTGAACCTAATTTCCATTAATAAATTATAATTCCCAATGAATTCAACAAACAGATTTCTTAAACAATTTATATTTGTTTTAAACATAACAAGAACAAAAATCACATAACAAAACCTAGATTTTGAAGCTACAGGAAAAGATGAATTTCTGATGCAAAGCTTCCTCCAAGGATCTCACGAATTCTCTTCTACCGTGCAATGAATCCAATCCAAAAGCTCAACCAATGTAAATAGACTTTCCTCAAATCAATTCTAAAATCAAAAATTTCTTCAAACCCTTCTCTATGCAATTTTTCCCAAAAATTCTTCTTTGCCTTCAAGAAGTTTTTCCCTTCCCAAAATCTTCTTTTTTAATCCATCAATTTTCAATCAACTCCTTTCATTAATTAAACATGCACTTGAGTCATAAATCAAAAATATCTTAAACAACCAAATCTAATTTTGCATGCAATATTGAAAATTAAAATATCCACTTAATTCGTATTTTCGAAAACTAACTTTAAATTTAAAATGCAATTTCAAATATCTTTCAATTTTTGCTTTTATTTAATTTAATTCAATAAAACTTAATTAATTAATTTTAATTATTTAATAACTAAATTCAACCCTTTTGAGATTAAATTTAATTTAATTTAATTAAATTTTATTATTAACTTTAAATATAACATCTAAGCATAATTTTAATTTAATATAAAATAATCACCACTTTTAACCAATGCAATCATTCTAAAAATTGATTAAATAATCACACACTTTTCAGAATCAAATAACATTAAAATAAGGTAAACTATGACTCAACAAACGAAACTGACGACACACTAAGGCTAGGGCATAGACTTGACACATGTTACCTAGCTACTATCTCATGTTCAACTTAACTGTTGGATCGATATAATCAAACCTGTAAAACTAGGTGGAATTGATGTCATGTACCTGCAACCTGAAAACCAAATAAACAACATCATACAATATATCCAGCATATAATACACACCGTGAAGAAGAAAATCACAGATTCGCAGGGCACTCACAAGCGAGTGATGCGAACCCATATCCTTCACCAATACACTCATCAAAGACTGACATTAACATCACAATCAATAATCTCATAATAAAATCTCATGTTAACTCTACTAACATCATTAAACCATTAAAGCATGTGAAATAATAATCAAATAAACACATCACACAATAATAGTTGTCACTCAATAGTAGTGATCAAAACATTATAACAAAATGTGTCCAGTATCAAAGTAGTTGCAACCAAACATAGCATAAGGCAATCTGAACAAGAAGCAAAACGGAGGGGTATTACATCATACACATCTTTCAACAATTTGATCTTGGATTCCATTAGGGCGGAAAATCCCTGAAACTTCTGCTCAACAATTCCCTTGACCAATTGATATGTTGTAATAACAGTAGGATATTTATCACCATGTTGTTTTGCCCCTACTGCCATGAATTTCAACTTCTCCATTCTAGGGCTCCATGTTTTTAGAAATGGGATGGCCAATTCTTTATCCCTTAGAAACATTTTTAGTGCTTCCAAAATTAGGACATAATTTGCATGAACATTGTTTAGCTTACATTGGACCCTTCTATTTAAATGTTTTAAAACAATGTCCACTATCACTGCATTCCTTCTCCTTGCTGCATCTTGGATTTGCTTTGCCATCTCCTTATATTATTCAACCTGATGAATTAGTTTCTCCCTAGAAATTCCCCCTCCAGGGCTAGTAGCCCTCTCAATAGCGATAGACACTTGTCCCATATTATATGGAACAATAGCCAAATATTGTGTTTGTGCAGGAGGTTGAGACTTCTCTATTGGTGGGTCGAGAATATTGTGGCTAGAACTGGCTTGCTTTTGAGATCTCATGGTATCCATTGGTTGCCTCAATAAAGCCAATTTAGTTTGTAACTATGCTACCTTTTGTTGACTCTTATTATATTCAATAATAATTTCATTATATTGGCCTCTCAGAGCATCCCGGTCCGTGGTCAAATCTTCAACAGTTGCTCTGGTGAATTTGGCAACATTCACAACCATATCAGTAGCTTCCAATGTCGGGGTGTCAGCAACTCTCCTCACAACCAAGTGACCACTGAAGTCAGAAGGTTTTGCAACAATTGGCTTTTTAGAGCCAGTGGATAGGGACCAAATTGTGAATGCATCTCGTTACTTACTAAAGGCTGATCCCTTGAGTGCCAATGTAGCCTTCTCTTCAGTAGCAAGAAGTGGCTTATTAGCCCTTCTTATTGTGTCAAACACCATAACATCAACGATATCCCATTCAAGGAATAGCAGTACTCCACTTTTTTGTACCAATTCCTGGCCCTGCTCTGGTGTTATTGCTTTGAATTTGTCTCTCATCTGTTCCCTGACCTAGCTTGAATTACCTTCTCTGGGAGATCTGGATGCAGACTTCTCTCATGTGCCACCTTCTCAACATATAATGTTGTATGTGCTCTCCACACAAAATCTTTAAAAGCATCGATTTGAATAAAAGAGTCATCCATCATGAACTCTCTGCAAGCTTCTATTCTCAAGTCATCATTGCTTGTTATTCCTTTGATTTCATCTTTTCCTAACCTCAAAGAAACTGTACATGAACCTGTTGCAATGTCAACTTGGTCCAATGGCATCTCAGGATGCATTTCATCTAGAGTGACAATAATGTCACCATCCTCATCACCATCACAATCAACAATATTTACTCTTTCAACCCTTTTCCTCTTTGGTGATGGTGGGCAAGCCTGTCCTGAAAAAATTGGAGGAGAATCCAAATCAACAACATTTGGTACTGACTGCCTTGAAGAAGATGGTGCAATATTTTTAGCAACATCTTCAACCCTACTTCCCTTTCTTCTATAAAAAAACCCTTATCTTCTTTTGGGGCTGATAAGTAGGCCTCTCCTCTTCCTTTACCTCAAGATACTCCTTGATGGTTTGTGATTTTACCCTTTCATCTTTCAAAACCCCAACCAAGCTCTCAAAATTATCAATAGCATACATTTCCCTGCTAAACTCATCTTTAGCATTAGGTATGGGATTGAAACCAGGTATTTTCTGCTACTTACTTTTCACCATTTTAGAGTAGACAATGTATAGTGTCTTTCTCTCATCTTGTAATTCCAAATCAAAAATATCCCTGATGGTGTCCTCAGGAAAGTAGAAGTTGTGGACAAAAGCTCATGTCTGATCTTTTGCCTTCATTTGAGAGATAAAACCCTCAGGATCATGATTCTTAGGGTGTACATTCATTAGTCTATAAGGCCCAAGTAATTTATGCAACTCCTTCCATCCTCCCTTTGCCATAACAAAATCAACAAATGTTGTATATTCAGGGAAGAAAGAATCTTTCTTATGTTTAGCTGGCAAGTGTAGTTCCTGAACGCCCCCCAACTGCCTCATGATTTCCAAAAATCCAGTTCTAAGGGACACCTCCCTTGGCAGAACCTTTGGATTGACACTAGTGTCAAAAACCCTGAAAACTGTGGTATTATGATAGGGAATAATGTCTCCCCAATTGTGCATTATGTTCAATTCAGGCCTTCTCTCCACTGGCCTCAAGAAGGCATGAATTTCTTTTGGGATCCTTGGGGGGTCATGAACCAGAGTCTCCCTTAATTTTGATCCAAAGACATTATGGAAAGTTACATAATCAAACTTATGATCATGCATGTCAAGATTCCTAGTCCAATATTGGATAGACATTTCAATGTTTCCTTCCTTCTTCTTTAATTCCATATCTTTTTCGAACATAGCCTAACCTCTATACAAAAACATGTGGATTAACAAGGAATACCATCTGAATCCAACCCAATTCTTCCCCTCCTTTAGGGATACCAGACCCGTGTGCATCTTCTCTGCCAAATAAGTGGCAAAATCATATATTACATCAAAACCTGGGTGTTGGAGATTTACTGCCATATACATAATATAGGTAGGTAACATTTTCTTTAAGCTGACTCCCAGAACTTGACATAAAGCACAAATAGTCTTCTTGAAATGACTGGAGAAATAGTCCACAGGAAAAGGTTCAGGCTCATTCCTGCCAATTACTACCTTCTTCTGATTTTTTCCTCTTCCTGAGATTACCAAATGAGGTATTAAAAAGGATGTTTTGAACAAACCCCTATTATTTCTATATCCTTGTCTGAAAACCTCCAAGTCGACAGGAACCATATCTTGACTCCATTCATGCAATTTGAAAATCTCTGCAATTTCTTCTTTGGTTATCTTAATCATCTGCACACCAGCATGTGTTCTAACAATTCGGGCCACGGGGTCATATCTAGCAGCAATGTCCTTTAAAATATCTACATCCATGTAAATATTAGAAACCGCCAATTTACCCAGGTCTAACCTCTAGGGGTTACACAAAGGAACGGACAAATTCTTGTTCCCAAACCAATTGGAGAACAACTGTGTAAGGCCCCGATTTGCATGTGATTGATACTAAATCTAATCAATTATATGTTTCCATAAATAAATGATAAGTGGTATTGTGGGAAATACATAATGTGACTGTGTGACAATATTCTTGAATTTCATCTTGACACTTGTTTCATTTTTGCTATCGTGAATTGTGAATATGAATTAAAATTGTAAATATAAATTGTTGTACAATTGAATTTTATTCTAGTTATCAAATTTATGTGATATATGATTATTCTTATAATTCATTGGTAATGTGCAGGAAAGGAAGAGTGACAATACAAGAAGGGAAGACCAATGGATAAATTGAAAAGGCATCTTCTTGCAGTTTTGAATTTGACCCCCCCCTTTTAGAGCTTAGAAAGAAATAAAGTTAATATGTTGAGGTGGTGAGGGTTGATATTAAAGGGAATAATCATTTTTGGTTTGTGAGGGTATATAATTATGTGTCATGTGGGTATAAGTGGGGTATCCTAGTTTGAAATTCGGATGGGTCCTTAAATAGACACTTAAAGAGGGTTGTTGGTCAATTTCCTTGGTTGGGATGGAAAAATAAGCCCTCTAGGATCTATACCACTATGGTAGAGGTCAAGTAGGCATACAATAGTGCCCCTAGGACATGATTTGACCCCTGAAAAGTCCTCATTATGGAGAGTGACGAGTTTTGAAGGGATGATGGGATAGAACGATAGAGGGGTTGTCCAAGTGAATGTTTCTTCTTCAATAAGAAAAGACTCTCATTGATGGAGGTAGGTACATACTCTACACCTCCCAATCCAAAGATTGCAAATTGAAACTCCTATATAATTTGGAGAGGAAGAATGAGTGGGTGTTACCCACTTCTCCTTATGGAGAACTTAGGGGAGATGGTAGAAAGAATGGGGAGAGGAGAGGAGTCCACCTCTTTGGAAAGATAGTGATCAAGATGGATAAAGGAGCTCAATCCCTTCACCTAAAGAAAAGAGATAAGTTTTCCTTACTTTCAACCTCCCTAGTTCTATTGTTGTAGGATGTAAGCATGATTATATGATTCATTGTTGAATATGGTGAGTGGAGAGCCCATTGTCATGTAATTTTATGTTATGAAATTTTATCATTTTTGTTAATGTTGAGAAGACTCCATTCATCATCTTGGGGTTAACATGTTTTCTTGCTCGGGGGTATGGCTAGAGCCCACAAGGCTCCATGACACCATTACGGTAGGGTGGAGAGCAAGCCTTATTCATTTAGCATGTATTTTTATTCAAGTTTTGATCTAAAAATGTTGGAGTTTGCCTCTTAAGGCCTCCACTTAAAATCTCTTGTTTAGCAAATGAAAGGGTTTGGTATTTGTTCATCATGAAAATAATAGGTTTTGTATTTAAACATTAAAGAAAGGTGTTTTATGTTTTGAAGCCAAGGATATGATGGATTATGTCAAAAATATAAAGAAAAGAAGGATGTATTAGAGAGATCTTTAATCATTGGCATGATAATCATTCTAAAGAATGTTTTTCTTTCTTTTAGAGAAATGTTGCAGCAAGGATCTCCTTGAATGCTTAGCTAAGATTTGCAGTAATTTATTATATTCACCTAAGAAAAGTATATGTTCAATTAAATTAGCAAGGTAAAGAAATGGAATCATAGAATTTAGCAATGAATGAAAAGATTAGTGTTCACTTCTTAACATAAATAAAAACTCTGCCCACTACTCCTTGCAGTATGATTAAGAGTTTAGGAGAATATATACCAGACATGCAAATTTTTATCCATTTATAAGGGGGAATAAGATTCCCAAATTAGGTCTTGCTAATAATTTTAACACTTAAAGTATGGTTCATAATTAATATACCATTTGTAGGAAACAGTGAGGATACAAAAGAAAGTGGCCACTAGTTATAGTCATCTATGCAGGTCAGAATAAGGAATCATTTGGAAAAGGGAAAAAATTATCAAGTAGGGCAGTACAGATATGCCGATACCATATATAGTCTTCAATAAGTCACCCACATCATTTTTAACCAAAGAGTTATATGTTTGGAAGTTACAGCTGTAATGTGCAAATGTTGCCAATGAAAATAAAAAAAACCAAAGAACATAAATAGCTCAATAGAAGGTGATCCGAAGGGGATAGGGGGATGTGCGATAGAAATCCCTCTACAGAAAAGGCTATGACTGTTAAATATGGAAGATTCCTAAATTCAAGAGCCTTAGTATGGTATAAGGGAATATGGGAAATTATTGACAATTAACGAACCTCCTTTAAGCAATAGCAATAAAGCATTATATAAATGTTTTTCAATTAAGGCATTATTCGGGTGTTGGGGATGTTGCAAAGGTTCATCACAGACACCATAAGTTACTGATAGTAGGTAAGAAAAAAAAAGAATAGATAAAGAAACCCAAAACTCAACGTAGATGCAAAAAATGTGAAAATTAGATACTCAAAACAAATTGCAGAATATATAGGATAATCATGTCAGAAGGTTCCTGTGTCTTAAACAATTCCTTTATGGTTTTGCACTCTCAAATTTTCTTAGACCATTCCACACTTGGATCCGTTGTAGAATGATCTGTAAGCCTTGACCAATACTTTCTTCTTCATGTTGTAAGTCCATAATCTTGCTTGCTTTGAACCGACAATACTTGTTTCCTGTTGCATTGATCTCCTTGGCTGTTAGATGACAATCTCAACAGAATGATTCGACTCCCATGCTTTGCAAAATTCTATGATAATTAAAAGGGGTGGCTGTATAATAATACAAAGTTGTGGAACCTATATTTAAAAAAAAAACCAGTATTAGTTTTTCCTATCAGAATTAATGGCTGGCATTTGTTATGTCAGACAATTAAGCTTGGACTTCTCCAGTGATTAATGGACCAGATGAAGTGTGCAACAGTGGTATACCTAACCATGCATATTCACTGCCAAAATAATTTAAGCCTCTGACAATATGCAGCACCATAAGTAGGTGATTGGCAGAGATCTTAAACAATAATATCACTGACACTTTTAAGTGGATTTGTTTGACTGAACTTGTATAAATTTTTGAAGCAAGATGCCTACCATTAATCCTTAGCGTGAACTCCTATTGCGTTCGTAACATATTCATATATTAAAATATGAAAAGATCAAAAATAATGTACAAATGATCAAATGAATACATACGATTTGTTTATAGGTAGAGAGGATATCTGATAGTATTTTCATGTGGGCAAGCAAGATCTATCATTATTTATAAATCTACATTGATATCAGAGGTATCAGGTTAGTGCCAGCATTGCTGATAGAAGTTGGTGTCCAACATTGATTATAAGTATGGTGTATTCTTCTGGAGTAGAACGTCTTGATTGGTTCTTTAAATAAATTTTGTTCACCATACAAAAAAAAATAAATAAATCAGTCATTGGATATCAATGAGATTGCTTCCCATCTTTGTCACCATCATTGTTTCAGATCCGCAAATGCAAAGAAAAATTTATGTCACACTTATTTTCTCTCCATGTATTCTTCATGGCAGTTTAGGGCTTTAAAAATTCTTTTAGGTCATGATATACTTTATTTCATGTAATTTATTCTTACTGCCATACAAAAACATTCTTTTACCTTTTATTGAAAAGGAGTAGTCCATTCTACGTAAGAGAGAATAAGAATGGAACAAAAGTTCTAAAGAAAAGATAAGAAACTTAGATTAGTTAAATTATACCTTAAAACAAGATGTTTATAAGTATTTTATTTCTTCTTGTATATGAGTATGGGTTAAAGGGCAAGAAACAATACTTACTTATTTTATATTTTATAAAATTTGGTGCTATTTCATTATAGGATATAAATATTATATATAAATTTATAATATGAAATTTAAAGAGATATTTGTTATATACTATGTTTATATTTATAATAAATATAATTATATGACAAATATTTATTATTATTATTTTTAAAATAAGATTTAGAGATTGTTTTTTAAACAAGGCATATGATGTTATTGATTAAGATAATGATGTTTTTTTTATAAAGAATTAATAATTGCAATTAAAGAGAATTGTTAATATTCATAATAAACAATAATATTAATATTAAGAGAAATTAGGATATAATGTTTTGGGAATTTTTATCATATGGTATGGGTAGTATTAATAAGGAAATAAATAAGGATTATAGTATTTATAGTACCAATTGCACAAGTTTTATTATTAATATTATCATAGTGGCACCAAAGTCATTCAAAGTTTAGCAATGTTGGTTTAGAAAAGAGGTCACTACTTCATTCTTACATTGAGGAGGTTCTCAAATTCGCAAATTGCAAATAGCATGGTCAATGAGTAACTTGAGAGTAAACCATAAGGTGTTTCATCACCAAGGATAACTTGTGGAATAGATAATAAATCTCATATGGAAATTTATGCTATTGAGACTTAAGCATTAGTAAAATATTGGCAACAATTGTAGTGCCCAAATGATAGTTGAAATAATCATAAAGTTATCATAGAAAATTAATAATGATAATAGCAATGGTTGGGAATTCTATACTAATATCATTAAGGAATTTCATTCAAGTTTAAAATTATAACTAGGGTTGATCATATCAGCTAGGTGGGTCCTACTTCCTTGTATGACAACTTTAAAGAAGGATCCTCCTTGTAGACGTCGTCATTATGGTGGCATAAATCATCTCAATGTAAATAAACATCACCGTCCTTGGACATTAATGACAACATTAGTACAATAATAATGTTAATGTCGAAATGAAGGTTAAAACAGAAACGTCTTGATTATAATTATGTGTATTGTTAATTAGATAAAAGTAGAAATATTTTGGGGTTGGTTAAAAAGGGATGCTAAGAACTTGAGTACTTATAATTAACTAACTTAAGTTATTGTAATAAAGACTTCTTTCGAAAACATACCTTAATGTTTAAACAAAAAGAAAAATTGGTTGCATTTTCAAGCTAAAATTTTTTGGGCATGACAAACTACCACCTGGTGCATGGTAACTTGGCATCTTGAATTGCACATTACTTTTCTATCAATCCTTCCAAGATTCGAGGCCCATAGAACAAAACCTTTACCTCCTGCTTCTTGGTAGTAGAGGGTTGTAACAAATCAATAATATCTTGGGATAAAGATCTGGTAGTGGTTTCAGAACCAGAACTTTGGGCCTTGGGTTCCATTTATACTAGACTAATGATAATTCGAACTACGGTTTGCTTATTTTCAAATAGAAAATAATTATAATTTTCTCCTTTAGCCTTAACAGAAAATTCTTCAATATTCAAAAATCCCTAGCAATTATCTAGACAAGCTCTAAAAGTGAATCTATTCAATCAATTCTTCAAGAACAAAAATAGGAAACAATCATGAATTGCCCAACAAGCAACCATAAAATCTTCTGAATTTACAAGAAATGGCATACGTGCTACTTATGGTTTCAATCACAGAACATCTAGGGCAACGAAATCGAGAAATCATAACCACGGCTTTCTTCACTCGATACCAAGCAATTCTTCCTCAATGTAGAGATACATCACGAAAATAGTAATTCACAAATTTTAGCATTTAATTATGCAAGCAAAGTCGAACTCGGCCATTACTATTCACTCACGCAAGATAAAATGGCTATAGTAAAATACTAGTTTATTTTTAAATATGATTCGTTGATCAATCGCAATGTTGTCCAGGAGAATGGCTTAGATTTAGTCAAAATAGTTTGAAAATACCACGTTCTCCCTCCAGTCACCAAACAAACAGGATATTCACCTATTGGGCACCACATCAGCATGAAAAGGGGCCCCACCTTTTTTATCAGCGCATAGCATCAGAGTCCACATGTCACCAAATTGCACACCTCACAGCATTATTGAAATTGCAGTTTTAATTGTGTGAGGTCAACAAGGAACGACCATGATGCGTTGGTATGGAAATAGCTGTCGACATCAGCCTTCATCATCGATCAGTGAGAAAAACTGGTCCCCACCATCAAATGTGACAGATGGGAGCATCTCGCATACCTCGCACCATATTTGTGACGTTAGTAGAAACCTTGTGAGGTCTGCAAGCAACGGTCAAGATTGAAATCACTTCATCCGACGGCCACACAATCTACACAAGCAAAAAGGTTATTCATAAAGAAAGGGACCAACTAGGTGGATGGGGAAATGACCCTCAAGGTCAAAAAAATTATTTAGAGGTTTAATCTAAAATAATTCAATAGCCCAACACTATTAAAATATAATGTAGTCATGATGCCAAAAGATCGAAAGGACGAGTAAACAAGGCTGGTAAAGTCATGACCAAAAAGGGATAAAATACTACTTAAGTGATCGACCACCATCAATAACAAGTTAACGCCAAAAAAGAAAACCCCTGACCCATAACCCTAACCTTATGACTCTGACATAACCCTAACCTTGATTGTAAACATAACTCTATCCCTAAAACTAATTGTGGTTATAACTATAATTGTAGCTGTACTTTTTACCCTGTTTTTAAAAATGACTTATGTCCCATAGACTCATCTAGGTCGGGCGCCCTTTTAATAAATAATGTTAAATATTTTGCCTAACTTTATTATTTCTTAAGTCTGGGTCAGTTCGTGCCCCGTGCTTTAAGAACAACTTTGAGCCATCGTTTGGCATTGTCCTAGGCGATATCCCCTTCTCCCTTTTAATAGTTTTTTAATTTTGCAGGGGGTGTTTTTAATGACCATCAATCTTCCTATGATTGATCCTGACCGCTTCTCACGATCTCATGATGACATCACCACTGGTTGTTTGGTGATTGTGATATCACGAGCGAGTGCCACGTGTCCCAAGTTGTTGATGACGAAAAAGGATTAATAAAGCATTTAATATTTGTGTCAGACTTAAATACGTTATAAAGTGACTAAAATAGGTGTGAGATGCACGTGCTTGAGATCGACGGTGATGTTATAATCTTGGTAAAAAGCTGCTCGACGTTTATATTTGGTATTGTTGACTATTGTGAGTGAACATGATCACCAATGGTAGGAATCAATGGTTGCCCACCATTGCGTGGTCCAAAGATACAAGATGTTTAGTGATCCTGATATCACGGGCGAGCATCACGTGTATTCCTTTGGTGTCGCCTTCTGTGGTGGGCCCTCAATGCTGATATGGAGATTTTGTCAGACCTTTTGAAGATGGTAGTTCAATGATCTGACAAAAATAAAATATCGACAGTTGAAGTTTAAATTCGCATCAAATGTGATTGGAGTTGTTGGTGCGGCATGCAAATGAGCTTTAATGGCGGGCGAGACATCTACTAGCTCAATTCAATCGACATAAAGTATCTGGTCTTTTTCAATCTTCATCACAAAAGCATTCAAGTATTTTCCAAGCAGTTTAGAGCCAGAAATTAAAAAAAATCGAGCGATCATCGTGAAGTTTAGTTTTCTGCAAAGCGTGAAATCTCGTGAGTTATTTTCTAAACTGCTGGGTTAATTTGACTGTGTCTTTGTAAAGTTTTCTATTGTGCTAGTCAAGGGGTTTTGTTAATTATTGTCATAGGGTTACTGGCTCGTTTGAATTATTGGAATTGCACAGTTACGTTGTGTTGTATTTTTGTGTTATGGGTACCCCTAGTTTCTTCGAGGATTTGATTTTTTTAAAGAAGCCCTAGTTGTTTAAGATGGCACCACCGAAGCAGCACACTGGCCATGTTGATTATTTGAAGAGGAATTTGTATGATGACTTCCTGGATCAACTCCCATTGTCAACAAATGACAGGAAGAGTGGTTTGGTTTTAATGAATGGAAAGACCCTAGGTGAAGGTCTACTGTGCAGAAATTATAACATTGCAGATGTCAGGATTCCTATGACTAGTCTTGAAATGTTTAGGCTATGGTATGGTTAGTGAAACTTACCTCACCCCTTCTCTAATGGCTGGAGATACGACATGGGGAAACTAACAGTGCCAAATGTGTTCCCTAATGTTGACTTGCTCAAAGCAGTGGTAGCACGGTATGATCCTATGACAAGGTTCATAAGGGATAATGATGGTGGAATTTTGCTAAGCATAATACAGATGAGATTCGGTAGATTTTTTATTTGACTGAGTATAGGGGTGATCCCACAATAGTAGTTTACAATTTTTGGCCAAACTAGACATTGAAATTATTTATTTTAACTAAACCTTCATATTCGAGCACATATAGCAGCTAAACTGTGAGGAATTTGAAGATAATGCAATCTAGAGTCTCGTCACATTTTGTCTATAGATTCAAAAAGCATTTTTTTCAAAATTTTTGGAATCATATTACATTTCCTTTTCCATCTCCCATGAAACCTAATTTTTTTTCAGAAAATAACATTTTTAAGGAGTGACGCTCACCGTATACAGCATAAATTTTTTCGTATGAAGGATACAATTCTAATCTTTTCAAATTTATATTTTTAAGTGTAATATCTAGCTCTTTCATTTGGTTTTATAGTGTTTTATTAAATATTTTTTCCTTAATCAAGTTTTAAAGTCAAACCAATTACAATTCAGACATAGGCAGACCATATACAACATAACTTTTTTTGTATGTATAAAGTTTTAATTTTTTTTTTTTAAATTGATTAAGAACATCAATACGCAACCCGAAAATATTTTTCAAAATTTTATTTTTATAATCTACTATTTTTCCCCATGTGCATAACAAAGAATTTGATTTTGTGGTGAAAACCCTATGTTTAATAAAACTTAAAAACACATACATAATAAAATCAAAACATATTAAAATTATATTCGTTGGATAGCTCATTCTGAGGACTACTCTAATCATTCAATATAAATTTTAAATGAATTGATTTGATACCCCAAAAGGTAAATCAAAAGTGATTTTTTATCAACATTTTGATAGGTGTAAAGGAGACTCATTTATAGGTACGGTTTAAAACTAGTAAGTTTATATCCAAGGGGGTTTTATCTAAGGTGGTTTGATCAAACCCTCTTTAATTGGAATCCTTAAAATGAAATTTTTTAAGGCTTAAATTATATATTCTAAAAATATGTGATTTCAAAAAAATCAGTTCTTCTCAAAAATTGTAAACCAACTTTGTGGGATCACCCATAGCCCTTTCTTAGTCCAAATAGATTTTGAGGAGATGAAAGATGAGTACAAAAGGTTAAAGCCTCTTTTCAGATTGAGGTTTCTTCCTCCTCAACTAGCCAGGGCGAGCAGTTCAACAATTCTTATCAGCCCAAATGACCAAGAGCCTTTCAAGCCGAGCTGTTTTGCTAGTCACTTCCTGACAACATTTTATTTATTGTGCCAAATTTTAGGGTTCAACCCTAATACTGTGATGTCAGTTGCGTACATGTTTATGGGAACCCAGATTCAGTATCCCAACTTCTCTATGGTATATGACTTTGCATCATTCTTGTCAGAGAAGATGCATGAGTGTTTGATGAAGCTGCATGTGGGGATACTGACACTCCTTTTTTTTGGTACACCCTGTTGATGCATATGTTCTTGTACAAGAATTTTATTTTCTTCTCATAAAAAATGGAGTTGAGATAGGAGGTGAATGGAGAAAGGTTACCGGTACAGGTGTGGAGTGCAAATTTGACTTACAACAGGGGAGGTGCCAGCTTTTTGCAGTTTGATAATTGATTTGCCTCTAGACTCTGGGCTCGGTTGGTGGTAAATGTGCCAAGAGTCCCTGAAGATTTGCATGATTTCCTCCGACTGAAGGTGAGGAAGCCTAATTTAAAAGTGTCTCACAATTTAGGTGATATCATCTTGTACCCTGTAAGAACTGTCTTGAGGGTGTATGGTTTCCAGGGAACCCTTCATATCCTCCCCTTTAATGTACCATCAAGGATAGGCTTTGCCGAAGTTATGTGGCAACTAGGTTGTATTCATGAGGACAACCTAACAAAGAAAGCAAAATGGACTTTGTTCCCTGACTACACTGTTGTTTCTGATTTTGTTTGTTCCAAGGGAGGATGGGTCCACTTTGGAAAGTTTTTTTATGACTTCAGTTTGGGGAATGGTCCAAGGAGACAACATGAATCTGAAGGATTCTTAGCATTGTTTAGACAACAAATTAAAGGTGGAAAATTTCCATATGAATTCAACTTTCCTGAGGACCTAATTAGAAATGAGTTTGATTTGAATAGGCAGGAGTTGAATAAAGAAAAATGGATTGCATATGAAAAGTTGTTGGCTATAATACATAAAATGGATCCAAAATATGATCCATTAATGGAGTTTACTCCATTTCACAATAGAATAAAATTCTTAATGACTAATTTTAAATATATCATGGGCACCTTCATGACCAAGAGGGTTAGTTTGGAATTAGATTTTGGTATAAAAAGACCGAATGTGAGGCCTGAAGAAACAAGGCCATCTTATCAGCCACCAATTGACAGGCCTCTATACAAGAGAAAGAGGAATGTCAACAGTGATGAGGATGAAGAGGATAAGAAGGGAAAACAAGTCATGCAAGCATCATCACAGCTGGGTCCAAGGATCAGAGAACCTAGAGGGATAAGGATTGTCGATCTAGATTCACCACCAAGAGGTGATCCTATAGTGTTACCATCAGAGTTAAGCCCTAAGAGGCAGAGAGTTGAGGAAATGCAGGAAACTTTGATGGATGAGATAATTGTGACTAACCAAGACATGCAGGTTGGTATCCCTTCCCCTCCTAGATCAACACAATTGGTTCTTTCTGAAATGGATGTAAAGGGGCAATTTGTACAAGATTCTAGGATGGAGGCCTGCAAGGCATTCTTGGACGATGATGCATTTGTAAAGACTCTTGTATTCTTGCAACTAGTTTGGAGGATGAAACTAGAAGAGTACTAGAACAAATGCAAGAGTAGGAGAGAATCAAGACCTGATAGGTCTGAGCAGGAGAATGATGATGAGGTCAAAGCGGAATTAATGAAAGAATTCAAAGGCATCACTGAAGACTTGTGACACAGGCTGGTGTCTTACTTTTTCTTGGATGGAATAAAAAATATCAATAGGGATCGGGAAATAGTTTTTCCTTTAGCTAACAAATGGATCCCTAGGGCCAATGATTTGGATATTATGTAAAGAGCTTCTAGGTTTGATGTGGACAATAAGCCCTAGTCATTGAAGCCTACTCAAATCTTTGTAAAATCAGTGAATGGATTTCAGGCCCTACCTAATGATTTGAGTAGAAGAATTAGGGAGTTGATAAAAAGCTTTGATGACTGGAATGATACATTTTTTCCAGACATTATTGACGCAAAAGGAAATTTTAAGACATTGCAATAGTGGTAGGATGGGGTAGAAGAAGTTATCAATGCACAAATCAAATCGATTTGTGATGATTCAAACTATGATTTGTTGGTAAATAGTATGGATAAGATAATTAACACCAGCACATTCTTAGAGTTTTTTGAAAGGGAAGCCAATCAGGTTGCAATGAAGTACACACCTTACAATACTAAGGTGAATGAGGTGGTGAATTTTGGCTAGCCAACGGATGAAGAGTATTAGAGATGGTTGGACAAGTACTTAACCAAAGAGGAGTAAAATAGTGTCTATTACCACGGGATGGATGAAGGAATGTGAGACGATGATGCAAACAATTCTAGAGACAACCACAGGAAATGATTTAACAATGGACAAGGCATGTGAACAGAATGAGAAGATGTTCAAAATGGAGATAGCCATAAGGAATGCACTAGAGGATGCTAATACACACAAGCGGCCAGCTTACCGAGATTATCTATCAAACATCTATTTATGGCTTAATATAGCATAATTTCTAGTTTGTTATTGCTGTTAAGGAAAAGACATTTCTCAAAGGATGCTCCCTTTCATAATTTTGATATATTTATATATGTTTCATAATGTAAAATAGATATAGGTGGATAGGAGAAAGATACAGTAGATAGTTTGCAATAAGACTTTCCTTTAAAAGACTTAGATGCATGTATGAATTTTGATGAAGTTAATGAAGATGTCTAAACTTGCGGCTTAATCTTGGTATCAACTATTTTTGGAATTATACAGTTATCTGGTTGTCTCCATTTTGATGCTTTTCAGTTGTTTAAATTGATATATCAAGCATATATATATTCAGTTTACTGATACACATTTTTTGTATTTGTGTGATGTGATTATTTGGTTCTTTCAAGTAAAGATTAAACCCTTCTAGTCAATCACAGTAACTGAAGAGTATTAATTGGATCAATGAGAAGAATCACATAACTAGGATTGTCATTCTATCTCAAGTAGAGTTTTTCAATCATTTACTTGCACATTATACAAGTTATAAACTGCATCTATGTGCCAAACACTTTGAATTATTTGCATCATAGATTACACTTTTATAGATCTTCATTAGACTCCATACACCCAACAAGGCAGTGGTCTTACACTTTCATATTTTGGTTTATCCATTTTATTTTTTACATCTGTTAACTAAAACATATTCTAATATAATTCAAATATAATAAAAATTAAGAACATCATAAATTAATTATGTAACCACATAAGTCAAATATAATTCTATCAAGAAATTAATATCAAATAGATAATACAATCACATAACTCATACATTTCAATGTCATTGATCTTCTTCTTCATCCAACTCTTTGTCTGTATCATCCGATCTAGATTCAACATTGTAAGGATTGGTCATATCATCATCATCGTCATTGATATTAGTTTCAATAATGTCATCATCCACATGGATATCATCTTCATGAACATTAACTCCTACATCATCATGATCTAGTTCCTCCTCTTCGACATCTTCGTCAGGCACATCATCAACTAACTGTTGATCCTGATCATCATCTACATCATCTTCTATTTCTTCAGTATCTTCTTCTTCCACCACATTATACTTTACCGGCCTTCCTCTTGGATCATGTCTAACAACATATGACCAACCCACTTTACCTGGAACCTCTGAGTAAAATACCTGCTCACATTGGCTTGGAAGAACATAGGGCTCATTTCCAGCTCGCTCAAAATACCTTGTATTAACCATGGTAAATCCATTATCATGTTCAATAATAGTTCTCTTGGGATCATTTTCATTCAATCGTAGCCTGTACCATAGGATGACAAACAAAACTAATTTGAAGGACTTAAAGTCACACTCAAGTATATCATCCAAAATCCCATAGTATTGATTTTCTGAGACTTCTGGATGTATGTCGCTTCTAGATGAAACATTAGTCACCTGGAAGACTGCAGTTATCCCAGAATCACAAGTTTTCTTTGTGTCATCCAACTTTTTGATTCAAAATTTATGACCATTGCACCACATAGCCTTGTGGTGTTTCACCTGCAATATGTCAAACATGTAAAACTTATTGCAATATCATCAGTTGATAAACATATTTATTCTTGGCCGAATGTATGCAAAGAAAAAAAATCTCAACATATATACATCAATATAATTGAAAATAATTAAATAATATGGGTGATTAATATATTTATACATACCTATTTATCTCTTAAACCATATGCTAAATCAATTTCCCTTGGTGTAACATTGGAATCTCCATTACGATGAGCTTCTTTAACCAATGAAGCCACACCTTCCCATGTTAATGCGCAACCAGATTGTTGGCATTGTTCAATCCATACTGTCATCCAATCAAGATTGTTTGTGACATACAAATGTAGTGCATCCCACTCTCGACCAACTGTATCAAAAAAAATTGAAATTCACAAATGACATATAATTAGTTAATTACCATGGTATACGACCTTAATTTATAATTGATGAATATTGAAGATTAATAATTAAATAAGTACAATATACATAAAAACCAAATGTAAAATGTATTCTAATTAATCTCCATGACCATCTTATAATTACTTGTCACTTTCCTCAATCTACCTTTCCCCATCAGGTACTCCCCTTCGAATTTGTTAATGGAGTTGGGATCCCAAATGCGATCTACATGGATCTTTGCTGCAAACTTAGGAAGATATTCAATAATGTACACCATGGTCTGGTATACCATGTATCCCTCCACCATAGAACCCTCGGGATGTGCTCTTTGTCTAACCAAAGCCTTCAAAAATTTCAAGTGCCTCTCAACCATCCACATTGACCTTGTGTGTACAGGTCCACACAATTCAATCTCCTCAACTTGGTGTATGAGGTAGTGTTCTTGTGCATTGAAAAATGTTGAAGGTAGACACTTTTACATTTCACACATTAGATGAGGAATTTTTCTCTTCCAATAATTTATATCTTCTTTATGGATTGCTTTAGATGATAGCCATCTACAAGTGATTCAAGGCACAAATATATTAATGAGATTTAACAAAAATATACAACGAATTGAACAAATATCGCTACTTACCTCATGTATTTTCCAAGATCATATATAACTTGTTTGACATTGTTGTCGAAGTTGTCTGGGAGAGATAGAGGTGGAAAGTACTGCAACAATTATAAAATGATCTTTTCATTATTTTCCCAAAAGTAGTAAACATAATACACTAAAAAGTACATGCAGTATACAAATATATATATAATATACCAGAATAATTACCTTAATGAAGGTATGCCAATCATGCGTTTTCATTCCTGACCCAAATTCTCCTTTCTTTGTTATGATATTGTTTATGTTCGCAGCAAATCCTGTGGGAAATCAAATTTTTCGTATGACTTCTTTTATAGCATTGCTTTGCGGCTCCATTAATAACCAAGGAAGGGCACTTATATTAATTTGGTCTCCATCGCTATTTAATTGAATGACATTTTTCATTGCATGATTGGCTTCCTGAATGTCACTACAAATTTTGAGAATTTTTTTTTTGTCATGCCTTCCATCCAATATTTTCCATAACATTTATGTCATATTCTTTCCGATATGCATTGTATCAAACAAATGCACAATTTGTAGCTGCTCATAGTAGGGCAACCTACTAAATTGTCTAGGATAACTGTTCAGTCCTTGTGGAAGCCAACCATTAATGCCTTGACGACCTTCATGAAGCATATAAGTTAAACAAATTAACAACGACAATCATTGTCAATTACAGCATGAGTAAACACAACACAATATAAAAATATAAATTCAAAACATATCATATATGATAGATAAACAATTTGATCTGATGTATAACCTTGACGATTAATTCTATTATATTCCAACTTCCATAGGCGAGGTGTCATTCTTCGTGGTTTTGATGTAGTCTCTTCTTTCCCATTGAAAATATGTTTTTCAGTAGTTCGATACTTATTATTTCTGTGGAAGAAGTGCCTATACTCATCAAACACCTACTTTCCTAAACTTGTTAAATGACGAGATTTCATCTTTGGACCACAAATTGGACATGCAAATTTTCCCTTTGTTTGAAGACCTGCAAATCATATATAATTGGATTAAATATGTCAATTTTTATAATTATATATAATGAATAGATTATTTAAAAAACATGCATAATATCTACTTCATAAAATTAAATATCGTTAAAGTGCAATCGAATGTTATAACATACCACAAAAATGTGTTAGCCCTGGGGCATCATGAATTGTCCATACAAGCATTGCATGGAATTGAAATTGTCTTTGTCCTATTGGTCTAGATACGTCATACATAGTGACGCCATTCCATAACTTTAGTAACTTGTTGATAAGAGGCTCAATATATACATTCATATCTTTAACTCGGTACTTACCTAGTTGAATGAACATAAACATTACATAATTATTATAACCATTTTACTGCAATATATATAAATTCATGTACATGACTATTAAATGAAAAAACATATAAGTCATTATGCAACAAATAAGACAAATGAGATGCTAGTACGTTAAAGAAAATTGATGTAAGCAAATACCTGGAACAATCATTGCCAACATTATGTGCTCCCTCTTTATTGACATCCATGGAGGAATGTTATTGTTGATAACAAAAACAAGCCACACCGAGTAAATAGATCTCAGCTCTCCAAATGGATTGACACCGTCCGCTACCAATGAAAGCTTGAGATTACTAGGTTCTTCTTTAAAGTGTGGCCATTTTTCCTCCATGTCCTTAAATGCAGAACCATCTGTAGGCATTCGAAGAATCTCATCTCCACTTCTATTTCATGCATGGTAATCCATAAATTGCGCTAAGCTTTCGCACCTAAATAATTGTTGCATACATGGAATAATGGGAATATAATGAAGAACCTTGTGAGGCACCTTTTTTGTTAGTTGATCTGTTTGATATCTACTGATATGACATTCCGGGCATTCTGTTGCAAATTCATGTTGTTTATGATATATAATATGATCATTGGGACATGCATTTATTGCTTGATACTCCATTCCAATATCTTTCATAATGCTAGATAAATCTTGGTATGAGCAAGATAAAATATTTGATGGTGGTAACAAAAATTCACCAATCAATCTACAACAAAAAATAATTTCTTAATATAAAGAATATTAATGGTACATACTTCATCCTTTATTTACTAGCGATGAACTAACAACAATTAAAATAGATGAAAAAAGATGACATATATGACATACCTTAACATCAGTAAGATTGCTATGTTGGATAAACCATTCATAACCTTCAAGTTCAACAACAACAATACAACAGAGAGAAGAGTTGCTTGGGAGCCTTCATAAAGGGGCTCATATGCCTTCTCAAGTACAGGTAAATCATGAACATCATCAAAGTCATCTCAATCAACATGATCGGATATGCCACTACATGTGTCATGGATCAATGTATTTGTACCATCATCTTCAATTGTGTTTTCTAGCACATGATCATCTTCTTCCATAGGATCATTAACTTCATCTTCCATATTCACAACTCCATGTTCCTCTGCTTGCAAAACCACATTCTCCAGGCCATGATAATCCATATCATGTGCCCTAGGGCGCCCCACCTTTATAATAATGAAAAACACAAATAAACCATGTTCATGATCAAGTGATTTTATAAATATATATCAAATGTTAAAACAATATACAAATTCAATCAATATAAAGTTATAAACACATATAATAAAAAACTTACCAATGGACGATAACCATGCCCCCCTTCAACATGACCATGCTGCCTACAATGTTTCTCAGTTGTTGTGATTAAAAGTCTTCTTGTCTAAAAGCCCTTGCAATTATTGCAAGGACAATAACCTTTCCCATTACCCTTTCTTTTCAATCTAGCCCACAATCTATCAAGTGACTCTTCATTTTGTTCTAGACTAATATTATCTGACATGATTTTTCTTTACCAAGGTTGAATATTTAGATCTTCAAAAAATATCAAACTCACAGTCCAATAATTTTTAATCATACACAGGTAATAAAATATAATAATTATGATATTTTACACCAAAAAAATTCGACATGCAACCACCCTTGCAAAAGAGAAGATAGTCTGAAGTTAATGACCCCAAAAAACACTTTCAAATGTTAATTCCAGAAATTATTAAATTCTGATTTTACTATGATTTCCAACTATTAGACTCCTAAAATCAGAATATTGAACTTGCACAACAAAATCTGGAAATGAAATTCTCAAAATGCAGCTAATAGGCCTCAACAATTAAGGCCTACTCAAGACTTTTTGAAGTCACTGCAAGGTTTCTAGGCCTTACCTGATGATTTCAGTGAGAGGATTAAAGAGTTGGTAAAGAGTTTTGATGACTGGAGTGACACATCTTTACCAGATATTGTAGATGCTCAATGAAATGTTAGATCACTACAGCGATGGCAGGACAGGGTAGATGAAACCATCAATGCACAAATCAAATTTGATTTGTGATGACTCATATTATGACATGTTGATGAGTAATATGGATAAAATCATTAACACTAGCACATTTTTGGAATCTTTTGAAAGGGAGGCGAATCAAGTAGCAGTAAAGTATACACCTTACAGTGCCAAGGTAAATGAGGTGGTAAATTTTAATTGGCCAACGAATGAGGAATATCAAGGATGGGTAGAAAAGTACTTAACTGAACAAGAATAGGATAGAGTCTACAACCAACAGTTAACAACTCAGCGGTTATGGTTATAACAAATTTTGGCTATGTCTTGGTGGTAGTTTTGGTGCAAGTTTTCGAAGTTTGGAAAATGCAACAGTTATTCTCCAGTGGACAGGATGAACAAGAAGATTCTCCAGAGACGCAGCTGTTGTAAGCAATTTTTGAAATGTCATAAGGCAGTCTAAGTGACCAGTGACAGGTATATTTATGGTTCGATGCTTGTTGCTCCTTCATTTTCCCTATAAAAAGGATTTTAGGACCAAAAATATGGGTTAGCAAGTTAGATATCTTTAGGTCGAGTCTAACTGAAGTTGCAGAGCGAATTTGTAAAGAGCCTGATATTATAGTGAAGATACTATTCTTAGGTTTGGTGTCATTCTGTTGTAGGTTTTAGTTTCATGGGTACTTAATTTTCAAGACAGTACTAGCATCTGAATGAAAATTACTCATTTCAAGGTCATGTATCTCCATTGTATGAATATATTATTATCTTGAATAAAATGATCAAGGGTTATTTTGTTCATCTCACTGATATGGTGTGTGTAATTCTCATTTTGGCTTTAATTCAAGGAATTAATTAAAATGCTTGAGTTAGGTTATAGGTGACTATGTTCATATAAGGATTTGATAAGTAGTATTGGGTTAGAATATAGATTGATAGTATTGTAAGGCAGTATTATCTAAAATTTTATATGCTATGTGTCTAGAAGATAAACTTGGTTACAGTAAAAAACAACCAACACCTTTGATATTATCTAGCTATGGCTCCCAAATCTATTGAAAATTGATCATTAGGGTTAAAATTGAAACCTTGCAAATATAATCTTTGTCCAAATCCATTAGTAATTTTCCATCAGTTATAAACAATTCCCAAATAAAGAATTTGTGAAGTCGGGTCTAAAATCTGGAAATGAAATTCTGAAAATGCACAAGACTAAAAATGAAATCTGATGAGATGTTGCTTTAAAATATGATTTTCAAACTTGGAAGTACAAATTTGACTTCACAAATGAATTCTAGAAAAAGACAATGACTACCCTCAACCTAGTGATATCTTCTTGAGTTTCTTATGATTTTCCCCAAGAAAACCATCAAGAAAAACACTGTCACAATAAATAGTCGAGCTCATTTCAATTTATGCCCACCATAATTTAACTTTGCAGGTCCGTCAAAATTTCGACAAAAGATCTTCATCGAAACGTAGATGGAAAAAATGGTTCATTGAAATTCCGACGAATGTCAAGGATAAAAAATTTTAAAAATGAAAATTTGCACAAGTGCCCGATGATGCATCTGATTATATAGCTTTCGTCGGAAGGTTTTGTCGGAAATTGGGG
>CM021104.1:556176600-556250056 GCA_007115665.2 Sequoiadendron giganteum | reverse complement strand
CCCTTACTTGAAAAGTAAACCATCATTTTCTCATTAATGTAACCCTGGCCATAACTTTAACCCTAACACTATTTCTCAAAACCATAATCTTAACCATAACCCAAATCCTTTTTATCACAACCCTAAACATAAACATAACTCTAACCCTAAACCCTAAACCATGATCTTAATTGTAACCCTAAACATAAACACAACCCTAACCCTAAACCCTAAACCATGATCCTAATTATAATCTAACCCTAACACTAACCTTAACTTACACCCTAACCTTAACCCTAATTGTAACCTTAAACTAAAGACAAATGCTACACCCTAAACTATAATCCAAATCTTAAACCTAGCCCTAACCCTTTTTCTTGAAACCTTAACCTTGACCCTAACCCTCACCTTTATCCTATCTTTATAACCCTAACCACAACCAAAACTCTAACCCCAACCCTAACTCGAATTACCTAACCCTAAATATTTTTTCTTTTATTAATTAGTTGCCTTCACTCTAATAACCCTAAACCTATCCCTAAACCTAACCATAGCCCTATCCCTGGCCCTAATCCTAACCCCGACTCTAAGCCAAATATAAAAACAACCCTTAATCATAACAATAACCCTAAAACTTAGTTCTAAATATAACCCTAATACTATAATCGCTAATTGTAATCATAAACCCTAACCCTAATTTCATATCTAATCCCAAGAATAACCAAAACTCTAAATCTAACCCTAACCATAAAACATAAACCCTAATCCTAACATTATTTTTCTAAACCCTAACCCTAACTCTAAATCTAACATTAACCCGAACACTAAATCCTAACCCTAATTAAATACCCAATCATAACCCTAAATTGTAACATGATCCTTTGAATTGGATACTACATACAAATTTATGTGTTACAATCATTTCTTCCATTGTTGGCATTTTTACATTGGGATGCATATATTTTTAAAATCAACAAAATCTTTTAATGTCTTGCCAAAATTAATATTATTAATTTTAATATCAAACTTATAAACATTTATGCAAAATAAGAACATAAATAATAAATATATGGTAATAGTTTCTTCGAAAAACAAAGTGATGTGAACTACAAGGACTATAAGATATCCACAAAAGAGATCTACATTGAAAATATTGTAGGGAAATTCAAGAAAATATAATTGGTAGATGCAAAGCCAAATAAATGTGAAATTGTGTACTATAATGATTTTAGAATATACACATAATGGATTTGTTGAAAAGGTTTTAGAAACTTTCAAACAAATGCAATTGGTAGATGCAAAGAAAAAATCCACAAACTTCACCAAAATCCTTATTGGTTTCCTTAATATGGGAGATTTGGAACAAGGTATAGACATCCATCAAAGCATAATATGAAGATGAATTTTTTCAAATGTTGTGGTTATAGATGCCCTTTTAAAATTTATATAGAATGTGGAAGGATAGAAAAAGCTTGTGAACTATTTGACAAAATATCTCAAATAATTGTAATCTCTCAATTTATTTTAGTGTCTATTTTGTTATACCCCATGTCCCAAATTGGGTATAACACAATAGACACTAAAAAAAATTGATAGATTGTTATGAGGGCAGTGATGAGACTTTTCTAATTAGAGTGTATTCCATGAGATTACAATTATTCGAGGCATTGTGTCAAATAGTTCATGAGCTTTGTCTATCCTCCCAAATTTTGCATAGATTTCAAAAGGGCATCTACAACCACAAGATTTGAGAAAATTCATCTTCATATTATGTTTTCCTTATGATTGGATGACTCTTATACTAAATCTGAGTGATGTTTGTGTTTTGACAAGAGTAGATTAATATTTTTTTAATTTTCTCTATCAAGATCAAAATTGCATGCACATAGAATAAACCATAGTTTAGTTACAACACTTGGTCTCTTCAAAATAATCAGAGAAGATTAGGGAGAGGAAGGACTGCACACCAAACTAAAAAATATGGGTACTTGTGGATTTGTTAGTTTTCTTTATATACTCTACTTGTTTCCTATAGGGATAAATTAATCACTATACAAATGAAAGATGGTTGATTATCTACTGGATATTGTTGTGTGTTTTGAAATGGAAGATATCTATGTTGGAAAACAAGGATAGACAACTAAGAGGGGGGGTGAATCAGTTGTTACAAAATTGAAACTTGTTTAACCTTATTAACCTTTAATCTCATATCTGATGATTAACAGTGAAAGCATGAATCAACAACACATCAGAAACACATATAACATCAAGATTTTTGTGTACAAACCCTGTTAGGAGAAAAACCACGGTGGAGGTTAATCCACAATTTATACCCTGTTAAAAGTATAAAAGAAATGAATAAGGAATGCACATGCATTCAAGAACACTGCCTAGAGCTCACTGTTCAAAGGGAAGGCTCACTGCCTTACATAAGATAATCAAATTAAATCCATTTGATGAGGTTGAACTGATAAATTAGCTTCTTTAAAAGCTTGATGATAGTTTCAGTTAGGCACATAAATACATCTTCATACTTTGCTTAAAATTCTTCACACTCTGCTATGCCTTCGAATGATCTAATCTTTATTCACACATATCTCGCATACACTTCCCATACATTCTCTCTAAATGAATAAAACAATCACTCTTATATATCCACTTCATGAATTTACATTAACAACTCTGTTGGCCAAAAATAAATAATAGATGAATACAAACTGTTAGCCCAATTCATGAACAAATATCAATACGCACCAACCTAAATCGGTCACAACATAATGAAGACCTAAATCAACATCCTTGAACATGCCAAGCATTCAAAAATTAATCCACAAGGATCTACAACACGCTACCACCATCATGTCAACCAAGAACATTAAAATTCGAACATGCAAAGGAAAAATATTTGATCACAAGCACACTGATCAACGTGGATTTACCACAATGATAGAGTATGAGATCAAGAAACATCAATGAAATTCTCAAGAGCATACACAACAATTCAATTCACCATAGTGACATTCTCTTCTTTCAAAAACACCAACTATAGCAACAAAATAACTTTAGGAACACAAAAACACATAACTCGCTCCAATCTCTATGCACACCTCTAAAACTTCTAGAGGACATACTAGATAGGCTTAGCAGCAAACCCTTTAATACATGACTTCAGAATACCAATGTACACAAATTTCCACCACACTAATCTCCACAACTTCATAAACTATCTGAAACATATTTATTCTAATTTTCTCAATATCCTCGACATATACAACCTTTAAGACATTAATGCTAATAGTGTCGACATCAATGAAAACCACATATCATGAGCAACACAACCACAACATCGAACAATCTATATCTCTATGAAAATTGGTATATGTTAATAATCAACTTATTATCTTATTTATAGCATTCCTTAGCTTTTTATACTAAAAAATTCAAGGTAGAGGGTAACATGATTCTTTGAATTGGATACTACATAAAAATTTATGTGTTATAGTCATTGCTTCCATTGTTTTCATTTTCACATTAGGATGCATATTTTTTACAATCAACACTCTTTTAATGTCTTGCCAAAATTAATATTATTAATAATTTCAAACTTTTATAAACATGTATGGAAAATAAGTACATAAATAAGAAATATATTATAATAGTTTCTTCAACAAAGGATAAAAAAATCATGTGGACCGTACAAGGATTGTGGTGGGACTTAAAATTTCCATGGATGGAGGCTAGGGCTTCGGGGTTTAAGGTGGGTGTTTTCTACCCATGGGGTATTAACGAGGGAGATCAATGATAATCCTTCCTCGCAGATCTCGCACGATCAAATCAAAGGCCCCTAAGGGTACGACAAGGTCTGTGAAGAGGAGACACGTGGCCTAGTTCTTGAAGCGACAGGGCTAGGTGGGACCTACTATCCAGTTGCAACCTCTTGTTTTCTTGGGTTGTGATTGGGAACGGTTCTCCCAAGGCACTGATGTGGATTTTCAAACAATTTTTGACTCAATCTGAGTCATTCGACTTTCCATGTTCAATCTGCATTAATGGTTTGATTTTTGTTGGGTTCCTGTTCATCCGTGTTGGAAGTTCTTGATCTCTGCAAGTTGTTCTCATTAATGGTGCGGGTTTTCAATGGATCCTCGCCTGATTTTCTTGCGTGCGAATAGTGTTCTCTTGATAAATGCAATGATGGGTTGTACGCCATGCCTTCACAAGCCAGGAATAATTTGTGGTGGCTACATCAACCACTAAAATGCTCGAATGCTCATGCTGCATTTGAGCAATTAATATTCTCACACAAATTAACTCTATAAATTCTCATTGTGTTATCTAGTATTATCATCGCATTTTGAGTTGTCTTGTTTGAAGGTGGTCGAGTCTCTCCTATATTTTGTGAGGTATTCTTTGCAATGGACCATTCGGTTGTGCACAGAAGTACCAGACTTAGGTTGAGGAATTTGTAGCTTGATGGGGCATAACCTATCCTTAGCAAACCTGAGGTTGTCCATGATGCTTATAAAGGGCTGGGGAGCTCCAAGTCCCCACTGGTTTTGTCTTCTAGTTCTGATGGTGATGGGTCCAAAATAGACTCGGACTACCGACATTACTTGGCGTCCATGAACAATCTATTGGGGGCCAATGAAGAGCCCCTCGTAGTTGCCCCAATAACTATCATGGTGCCATGCCATGCTACCAGATCATGTGTTAAAGAGGATAAAAATAAATTGGTCTCGCTTCTTATTGAAGCGAGGACCAGTAGCGGTCGCCTCTAACGAGCCGTGTGTCTTGCAAGTAGTTGCAGTTGTTGGGTGTGTTACTTTTGGGTGGTGTGTTGATGTGGACGTATGTGTGCCTACCACACTATTTTGTCTTTAGCTCCGGTTGGTTACAATGGTATAACTGTTTTGATTCCTCGAACTGATTATAGTTTTTTCTAATGATGAGGAATGTGAATTTGAATTTCATTCTAAATGAAATTCAATTTTGGAATGAACAATGTAGCCTATTGCTTTGTTGCTCTCATGTCCTATAAAGGATATTTGATAGCTCATTGTAATGGGTTGTTTGTTTTGGGTCTGAAGGCTTAGAATAGGTACAGTTAGTGGTAATGCAGGATTTTGAAGGTATTATGTCGGAAATCATGTTGTGTTGGGAATAGTATGAAATAAGTATACTATGCTTTTTTAATTACTGATATTGAAAGAGATATAAAAAAATTAAGACATTTTTCTCTCTAGTGTATGGGCCATGGATTATGAATGGATTTATCAAGGGTTTGTTCATTCAATTTCAATGGTGTAGTTCAAAGTGTAATTTGTTCTCTTGCTTTAACTTAATGAGTTAATCAAATGCTTGAACACAAATTGCATGTTTATGGTTATATGCTCAGGATTCACTAAGGAGTATTGTTTTAATATACTGACAAATCTCATGGTAGCAAAGCACTATGGTGATAAGTTCATTTTCATCTGAATTATGTTTTATATGACTCCCACCCAATGGATGAGGCACTGAATAGTATTGGTAAATTCCTTTTAGGTATAGGACTATGACTCTAAGCACAGTGATTCAATATCTAAACATTTTAACAAATATCAATTGCTATTTCTTTTTGGGATATAGATCTTATGATAATTTTTAGTCTCCTTGCTTTGGGATATCTGTTATTATTCTTTTGTTTTTCCACAACTAGGGTAATGACTACCTGTTAGTGTTAGTGGGGACTGCATCTATAAGAAGAAGTGTTCTTACCAATCATGAAAATTATAACAAAAGACAACTTTTCCAATTGTTTCTATTGTGTTACTCAATTTGAAACTTAATTGTGATACATTAAGTTCATTGTCAAATTGTCATTTGTGTGTCAAGTTTGTCAAAATCCAAAATGATGAATTATTAATAAAATTATGGATAATGTAATATTGGGATGGGTGACCTCCTAGGAAGGCCTAGTGCTTCATCGCTTTGAGAATCATTTAGATGCAATGAGTGCTAAGTGGACCATTCATTATCATGAGAGATGGTTTCTTTTGAAACACTACTCATGAAACATGGGTCAATGAGTTTGACTTGTAAAACTACATAATTGAATCTTGATAACAATATCAAAATTTGACACAATGTGAAAAATACTTCCTACTTGTCAATAGTTCATGTTGTCAAAATCTAGAATTTCAAATTATGAATTCTTTGTAATTAATCAATAGATCATGTTGTCAATTGAACCTATTGGCATTTTTTTACTACAACCCACATGTGTTTCCTAGAAGCTCCTATGAACTTGCCACATTCAATAATAAAAGACTAGGAATAGTATGGCCAACTTAACAAGAATAGAAATAAAGCTAATTCTCCTACACTTCAGACTCTGTAAAATCCAAGAGGGTATTCCCTAACATGTTCTCTTATCATACAACATTTAAACAATTCATTTGCACATAGGTAAGCAACAAATAGATCCCCAATTAATGTTAAAGGATGAAATCCTTCAAGAAATTGGCTATTCCTTAAAAAAGACTCATGTCCATTTAACAGAGAATTGAAAACTTCACATAAAGTAAATTGATAGGAAATGTTCGAGTAAAATATCATGATGCCATGACACAAAACATACGAGAATAAAATGTAATCAAAATTCCAGTGCCATATCCCAGCGCATGGAGTCAAAAGAGAAAACTGGATTACAGGGTAAATTTCATTTTGAACACTTATGATCTATTATGAATTGCATTACAACCCATATATCTATACTTGAGTTTATTACTCCTTTATGAATCCTATTGGTTATATTGCATGAATTTACTAGTTAACTGAAGCATTTAACCGATCCTTTGAACCAGAGTTGTAGTTAAACATAATTCATAGTAAAGAACAAATGAAAATCAATGAAAATCATCTTTGATCGATATTTCATTAATAATCCATGTAACATAACACAATAGGAGAGAAAATAAACTCCAAATATTCACGAGTTTGACACAAACATGCTCAAAAACCCCATGATTAACAAAGTTCTCCAATCTGACTCAAATTTTTTTAAAACTTGGACTTACAATTCATACTCTCTATATTACTAGACTCTTATTTCTCATATTTTGGATATTTCAACCGACCACTCTCTCAGCCCAGAATTCCCTTTTATAAAACAAGGGAGCCAACAAGCTTTAGGTCAAAGAGTACACATGTCCATTTGTAATTGGACCACTAACTCCTTATTCAGTTACAATTCTATTATGTGAGTGGAGAGCATAATACAAAGATCATCATTAGTTGATCAGGAGGAAAGAAAACATCGCTCCAAAGGCCGCTCCCCATACATCGAAGGCATGCTTAGTTGTTATAGTATTAACTCCACCTCAACACCCTGTACTTGGAGTCAAAAGGAGAATGCAATTTTAAAATATAATATCTAAGGCCAGACCTGTATTATACATGACAAGTTGCAATTCTTGACTATAACACTCATAATTCCAGTTCATCAGTGAACACATTTTTCCATAATTCAAACTCCTCCTTGGAAGGCCACTGGAAAGCCACAACCTGATCAACCTTGTTTTGATAGGGAGCATAATTTACCATTATCGATGTGGCCTTTTTATCAAAGTTCTCTAAGAAACTTATAACAAAAGATAACTTTTCCAATGTATTCTCTAGCATGCGGATGTCAGCACTTTTGCATATCTCATGTGTTTGAAACATCATTATATTGTTCATTTTCTCCTTCCAAACCTATAGGGGTTTGACTTCATCTTGACTATGTAAAATATGAGTCAATGGGGTCAGGTCCTTTCCATCATATGTAATGCCCTGCCATGCAACCCTAGAGGAAGTTTCAATTCACAATAAAAGCATACTAATTTTATTTTTTATTAAAGTGAATTAAACATACATGTTCATCTACAATTGAAAACATCCCCTAAGGCTACGTAATTGAGATTAATTAAACCCCACTAACATACAACAGTAAAAATTCATTGCATTAAACAACTCAAGTAATAAACTTTCATTCAACATAAATAAATAACAAGATAAGAAAATAACATCCATAACATATATCCATTACATGATCAACTGATTACAACACTCATTTCCAGAATGAGTCATATATACATAAGTGTTACAATTACATAAATCCACCTCATAAATACAAGAGGGGTAAAACCAACTTATTACATTTTGAAATACAACAGTGCTAGAAACGAAAACAAGATCTGTGAGCTATCCAACTGGATGTCTCGCCTCCACATACTAAAGATCAAGGGGGACCCAACGGTTTATGGCGCATGTTCCACCCAACCTAGTGGTACCCGAAGGCCCACCCCTCATGCTAGGAGATAGTAACAACGCAACACGGACAAAGAAACTACTATCTCTAACCAAAGGCAGACTCATACTGACTGAACCAAACACATGCACAATATAATTCTAACACTAACATGGTCACATTGCTTCCAGACATAAACCTGATTGAGTATGATAAAGAATCCATACACACAACACACATCTCAATGTTATCCTAGACAGAGTGTCATCGCACGGTTTGTCATGAGATCTACTATGGGAATTCTTTATAGGCTTTGGTAATCCTGGTGACCTCAACTGAATCCCGGCCCTCATACTCACTCATGCGGAATCAACTACCTCTCGTATGGACAAGATAGTTGACCTTGCCATTCCAGGTCTTCTCACTCACCCCAAGTCTAAACAAGCCCTTGCGTCTATGAGTGAGGTTAAATTATCTTGATTAATGTGAAATGCATCCTGATCATCTAAGTACATTACTTTAATTATCACTTGTTTAAATCACTTCTGAAGGTTACTCGGTTTACCTCTTTGGGCTCCGGCCCCTAACAAAAGCCATGTTTCTAATGGATAACACGCTACACAAAAACTAGACTCCAAGGGTAACTCAAGTGCTACTGAATCAAACAACTCAATCTCTCCTATTCTAGGAGGCTACAATTAAGGAAACCCACTCCAACACTTGGAGGAAATAAAAACACTTATACCACTACCCAAGGGAGAACGAACGATAGACTTAACAAGGAATTAACCCACAATCTTTGGAAGACTTTACAATTTATAACACAAATCACCCTTTCCCAAAATAATCAACATAAGGACATTTAATATCAAAATGCACTGGCAATGAAAAACACTATATTTGGATATCTTAAATCCATTTCCTAATTAATGCATCTCACAGAAATTAAAATAATATCCTTCTAAATTTCCATTAATACAAATAAATTCCTTCATTAAAATAAATACTTTTCTCAACCTTATCTAACCATGCACATTATTTATTTCAGTTTAAATTATTGTCTAAAAACTTTGCATGCAACATATGTCTAAAACAAAATATTAAAAATATAAATACTTAAATATAAAAGCAGCATTCCTTATATATTTAATTACATATATTTTATTTATATACTAAACTATGTTTACAAATAAACTTGCATTAAACATTGTTTATTAAACCTCTGGTTTTCTAAAAATTACCAGACTGTAATATTATTTATAACCTGATAAACTACAAATAGAATATATATATATATATATATATATATATATATATATATATACATTTATCTATATATATACATAAATATATGTATATACATTTACATTAACACCGAAACATGTTGAAAACCTAATGTAATTAAAATTTAACTACAGGAAGTGGAACGGTGCGAACCCCGAACCCATGGATTTCCACATGGGAGCACAATAAATCAAAGAAATGACGAAGTCAAATCGTCGGACTATACATTGTACATTCAGACACCCAAATGTATTGGTCGTCGGCTGTACAATGTACAGTCGATCCCATACGTAAAGGGGAGGGGCGGCGCTGCCATGGGAACAATGCTCTCCCATCAATGGAGAGTGGGCGGTGGGGTACATCCATCCCCACCTACCACTGTCAACCTCAAGTTTATTTTTTAATAAAACATTCATTGGTATTTCGGTATTCAACAAAATGACTTCATAAAAAATTTCAATGAGTTTCATCGATATTCGTTTCACAGAAACGTCGTACGAACGGAATTTTTTTTAACAAATATAATAACTTAAATCTATAACATATATATATTTATATATTATATGTAAATATATTTAAGTATATTACATATAATGTATAAATATATTTATATTTACACAGAATCATTTTTCTGGTAAAATTGAGAAAATAAAATAAAAATAACCAGCTATAGGAAAATGAATAAAATTTTCCAAAATCTTTTCTTAATTTCATAAAGATTTAAAAACAGAATTCTTTTAAAACCTTTCCTTTAAATTCCTAATAATACAAAAAATAGGAAAAACTAAAGGGGATCTAAATTTTTCCATTACAAATTTTCTACAGAGGATTTGTTTTCAAAACCAGATCTAATTGTTTTCCAAAGGGATAAAATCTCTTCAACAATCTACATGTGTTGCACAATCTAAGTTTTAATTAACAATGATTCTACAAATTCCTCAATTAAAAATTAAATCCTACAGTATATATATATACAATCTTCCAAATTTCTGATTAATTTGAACCTAATTTCCATTAATAAATTCTAATTCCCAACAAATTCAACAAACAGATTTCTTAAACAATTTATATTTGTTTTAAACATAACAAGAACAAAAATCACATAACAAAACCTAGATTTTGAAGCTACAGGAAAAGATGAATTTATGATGCAAAGCCTCCTCCAAGGATCTCACGAATTCTCTTCTACCGTGCAATGAATCCAATCCAAAAGCTCAACCAATGTAAACAGACTTTCCTCAAATCAATTCTAAAATCAAAAATTTCTTCAAACCCTTTTCTATGCAATTTTTCCCAAAAATTCTTCTCTGCCTTCAAGAAGTTTTTCCCTTCCCAAAATCTTCTTTTTTAATCCATCAATTTTCAATCAACTCCTTTCATTAATTAAACATGCACTTGAGTCATAAATCAAAAATATCTTAAACAACCAAATCTAATTTTGCATGCAATATTGAAAATTAAAATATCCACTTAATTCGTATTTTCAAAAACTAACTTTAAATTTAAAATGCAATTTCAAATATCTTTCAATTTTTGCTTTTATTTAATTTAATTCAATAAAACTTAATTAATTAATTTTAATTATTTAATAACTAAATTCAACCCTTTTGAGATTAAATTTAATTTAATTTAATTAAATTTTATTATTAACTTTAAATATAACATCTAAGCATAATTTTAATTTAATATAAAATAATCACCACTTTTAACCAATGCAATCATTCTAAAAATTGATTAAATAATCACACACTTTTCAGAATCAAATAACATTAAAATAAGGTAAACTATGACTCAACAAACGAAACTGACGACACACTAAGGCTAGGGCATAGACTTGACACATGTTACTTAGCTACTATCTCATGTTCAACTTAACTGTTGGATCGACATAATCAAACTTGTGAAACTAGATGGAGTTGATGTCATGTACCTGCAACCTGAAAACCAAATAAACAATATCATACAATATATCCAACATATAATACACACCGTGAAGAAGAAAATCACGGATTCGCAGGGCACTCGCAAGCGAGTGATGCGAACCCATATCCTTCACCAATACACTCATCAAAGATTGACATTAACATCACAATCAATAATCTCATAATAAAATCTCATGTTAACTCTACTAACATCATTAAACCATTAAAGCATGTGAAATAATAATCAGATAAACACATCACACAATAATAGTTGTCGCTCAATAGTAGTGATCAAAACATTATAACAAAATGTGTCCAGTATCAAAGTAGTTGCAACCAAACATAGCATAAGGCAATCTGAACAAGAAGCAAAACAGAGGGGTATTACATCATACACATCTTTCAACAATTTGATCTTGGATTCCATTAGGGCGGAAAATCCCTAAAACTTATGCTCAACAATTCCCTTGACCAATTGATATGTTGCAATAACAGTAGGATATTTATCACCATGTTGTTTTGCCCCTACTGCCATGAATTTCAACTTCTCCATTCTAGGGCTCCATATTTTTAGAAATGGGATGGCCAATTCTTTATCCCTTAGAAACATTTTTAGTGCTTCCAAAATTAGGACATAATTTGCATGAACATTGTTTAGCTTACATTGGACCCTTCTATTTAAATGTTTTAAAACAGTGTCCACTATCACTGCATTCCTTCTCCTTGCTGCATCTTGGATTTGCTTTGCCATCTCCTTATATTATTCAACCTAATGAATTGGTTTCTCCCTAGAAAGTCCCCCTCCAGGGCTAGTAGCCCTCTCAATAGCGATAGACACTTGTCCCATATTATATGGAACAATAGCCAAAGATTGTGTTTGTGCAGGAGGTTGAGACTTCTCTATTGGTGGGTCGAGAATATTGTGGCTAGAACTGGCTTGCTTTTGAGATCTCATGGTATCCATTGGTTGCCTCAATAAAGCCAATTCAGTTTGTAACTATGCTACCTTTTGTTGACTCTTATTATATTCAATAATAATTTCATTATATTGGCCTCTCAGAGCATCCTAGTCTGTGGTCAAATCTTCAACAGTTGCTCTAGTGAATTTGGCAACATTCACAACCATATCAGTAGCTTCCAATGTCGGGGTGTCAGCAAATCTCCTCACAACCAAGTGACCACTGAAGTCAGAAGGTTTTGCAACAATTGGCTTTTTAGAGCCAGTGGATAGGGCCCAGATTGTGAATGCATCTCGTTACTTACTAAAGGCTGATCCCTTGAGTGCCAATGTAGCCTTCTCTTCAGTAGCAAGAAGTGGCTTATTAGCCCTTCTTATTGTGTCAAACACCATAACATCAACGATATCCCATTCAAGGAATAGCAGTACTCCACTTTTTTGTACCAATTCCTAGCCCTGCTCTGGTGTTATTGCTTTGAATTTGTCTCTCATCTGTTCCCTGACCTTAGCTTGAATTACCTTCTCTAGGAGATATGGATGCAGACTTCTCTCATGTGCCACCTTCTCAACATATAATGTTGTATGTGCTGTCCACACAAAATCTTTAAAAGCATCGGTTTGAATAAAAGAGTCATCCATCATGAACTCTCTGCAAGCTTCTATTCTCAAGTCATCATTGCTTGTTATTCCTTTGATTTCATCTTTTCCTAACCTCAAAGAAACTGTACATGAACCTGTTGCAATGTCAACTTGGTCCAATGGCATCTCAGGATGCATTTCATCTAGAGTGACAATAATGTCACCATCCTCATCACCATCACAATCAACAATATTTACTCTTTCAACCCTTTTCCTCTTTGGTGATGGTGGGCAAGCCTGTCCTGAAAAAATTGGAGGAGAATCCAAATCAGCAACATTTGGTACTGACTGCCTTGAAGAAGATGGTGCAATATTTTTAGCAACATCTTCAACCCTACTTCCCTTTCTTCTATAAAAAAACCCTTATCTTCTTTTGGGGCTGATAAGTAGGCCTCTCCTCTTCCTTTACCTCAAGGTACTCCTTGATGGTTTGTGATTTTACCCTTTCATCTTTCAAAACCCCAACCAAGCTCTCAAAATTATCAATAGCATACATTTCCCTGCTAAACTCATCTTTAACATTAGGTATGGGATTGAAACCAAGTATTTTCTGCTACTTACTTTTCACCATTTTAGAGTAGACAATGTCTAGTGTCTTTCTCTCATCTTGTAATTCCAAATCAAAAATATCCCTGATGGTGTCCTCAGGAAAGTAGAAGTTGTGTACAAAAGCTCATGTTCGATCTTTTGCCTTCATTTGAGAGATAAAACCCTCAAGATCATGATTCGTAGGGCGCACATTTCTTATTCTATAAGGCCCAAGTAATTTATGCAACTCCTTCCATCCTCCCTTTGCCATAACAAAATCGACAAATGTTGTATATTCAGGGAAGAAAGAATCTTTCTTATGTTTAGCTGGCAAGTGTAGTTCCTGAACGCCCCCCAACTGCCTCATGATTTCCAAAAATCCAGTTCTAAGGGACACCTCCCTTGGTAGAACCTTTGGATTGACACTAGTGTCAAAAACCCTGAAAACTATGGTATTATGATAGGGGATAATGTCTCCCCAATTGTGCATTATGTTCAATTCAGGCCTTCTCTCCATCGGCCTCAAGAAGGCATGAATTTCTTTTGGGATCCTTGGGGGGTCATGAACCAAAGTCTCCCTTAATTTAGATCCAAAGACATTATGGAAAGTTACATAATCAAACTTATGATCATGCATGTCAGGATTCCTAGTCCAATATTGGATAGACATTTCAATGTTTCCTTCCTTCTTCTTTAATTCCATATATTTTTTGAACATAGCCTGACCCCTATACAAAAACATGTGGATTAACAAGGAATACCATCTGAATCCAACCCAATTCTTCCCCTCCTTTAGGGATACCAGACCCGTGTGCATCTTCTCTGCTAAATAAGTGGCAAAATCATATATTACATTAAAACCTGGGTGTTGGAGATTTACTGCCATATACATAATATAGGTAGGCAACGTTTTCTTTAAGCTGACTCCCAGAACTTGACATAAAGCACAAATAGTCTTCTTGAAATAACTGGAGAAATAGTCCACAGGAAAAAGTTCAGGCTCATTCCTGCCAATTACTACCTTCTTCTGATTTTTTCCTCTTCTTGAGATTGCCAAATGAGGTATTAAAAAGGATGTTTTGAACAAACCCCTAGTATTTCTATATCCTTGTCTAAAAACCTCCAAGTCGACAGGAACCATATCTTGACTCCATTCATGCAATTTGAAAATCTCTGCAATTTCTTCTTTGGTTATCTTAATCATCTGCACACCAGCATGTGTTCTAAAAATTCGGGCCACGGGGTCATATCTAGCAGCAATGTCCTTTAAAATATCTACATCCATGTAAATATTAGAAACCGCCAATTTACCGAGGTCTAACCTCTAGGGGTTACACAAAGGAACCGACAAATTCTTGTTCCCAAACCAATTGGAGAACAACTGTGTAAGGCCCCGATTTGCATGTGATTGATACTAAATCTAATCTATTATATGTTTCCATAAATAAATGATAAGTGGTATTGTGGGAAATACATAATGTGACTGTGTGACAATATTCTTGAATTTCATCTTGACACTTGTTTCATTTTTGCTATCGTGAATTGTGAATATGAATTAAAATTGTAAATATAAATTGTTATACAATTGAATTTTATTCTAGTTATCAAATTTATGTGATATATGATTATTCTTATATTTCATTGGTAATGTGCAGGAAAGGAAGAGTGACAATACAAGAAGGGAAGACCAATGGATAAATTGAAAAGGCATCTTCTTGCAGTTTTGAATTTGACCCCCCCCTTTTAGAGCTTAGAAAGAAATAAAGTTAATATGTTGAGGTGGTGAGGGTTGATATTAAGGGAATAATCATTTTTGGTTTGTGAGGGTATATAATTATGTGTCATGTGGGTATAAGTGGGGTATCCAAGTTTGAAATTCGGATGGGTCCTTAAATAGACACTTAAAGAGGGTTGTTGGTCAATTTCCTTGGTTGGGATGGAAAAATAAGCCCTCTAGGATCTATACCACTATGGTAGAGGTCAAGTAGGCATACAATAGTGCCCCTAGGACATGATTTGACCCCTGAAAAGTCCTCATTATGGAGAGTGACGAGTTTTGAAGGGATGATGGGATAGAAAGATAGAGGGGTTGTCCAAGTGAATGTTTCTTCTTCAATAAGAAAAGACTCTCATTGATGGAGGTAGGTACATACTCTACACCTCCCAATCCAAAGATTGGAAGTTGAAACTCCTATATAATTTGGAGAGGAAGAATGAGTGGGGTGTTACCCAGTTCTCCTTATGGAGAACTTAGGGGAGATGGTAGAAAGAATGGGCAGAGGAGAGGAGTCCACCTCTTTGGAAAGATAGTGATCAAGATGGATAAAGGAGCTCAATCCCTTCACCTAAAGAAAAGAGATAAGTTTTCCTTACTTTCAACCTCCCTAGTTTTATTGTTGTAGGATGTAAGCATGATTATATGATTCATTGTTGAATATGGTGAGTGGAGAGCCCATTGTCATGTAATTTTATGTTATGAAATTTTATCATTTTTGTTAATGTTGAGAAGACTCCTTTCATCATCTTGGGGTTAACATGTTTTCTTGCTCGGGGGTATGGCTAGAGCCCACGAGGCTCCATGATACCATTACGGTAGGGTGGAGAGCAAGCCTTATTCATTTAGCATGTATTTTTATTCAAGTTTTGATCTAAAAATGTTGGAGTTTGTCTCTTAAGGCCTCCACTTAAAATCTCTTGTTTAGCAAATGAAAGGGTTTGGTATTTGTTCATCATGAAAATAATAGGTTTTGTATTTAAACATTAAAGAAAGGTGTTTTATGTTTTGTAGCCAAGGATATGATGGATTATGTCAAAAATATAAAGAAAAGAAGGATGTATTAGAGAGATCTTTAATCATTGGCATGATAATCATTCTAAAGAATGTTTTTCTTTCTTTTAGAGAAATGTTGCAGCAAGGATCTCCTTGAATGCTTAGCTAAGATTTGCAGTAATTTATTATATTCACCTAAGAAAAGTATATGTTCAATTAAATTAGCAAGGTAAAGAAATGGAATCATAGAATTTAGCAATGAATGAAAAGATTAGTGTTCACTTCTTAACATAAATAAAAACTCTGCCCACTACTCCTTGCAGTATGATTAAGAGTTTAGGAGAATATATACCAGACATGCAAATTTTTATCCATTTATAAGGGGGAATAAGATTCCCAAATTAGGTCTTGCTAATAATTTTAACACTTAAAGTATGGTTCATAATTAATATACCATTTGTAGGAAACAGTGAGGATACAAAAGAAAGTGGCCACTAGTTATAGTCATCTATGCAGGTCAGAATAAGGAATCATTTGGAAAAGGGAAAAAATTATCAAGTAGGGCAGTACAGATATGCCGATACCATATATAGTCTTCAATAAGTCACCCACATCATTTTTAACCAAAGAGTTATATGTTTGGAAGTTACAGCTGTAATGTGCAAATGTTGCCAATGAAAATAAAAAAAACCAAAGAACATAAATAGCTCAATAGAAGGTGATCCGAAGGGGATAGGGGGATGTGCGATAGAAATCCCTCTACAGAAAAGGCTATGACTGTTAAATATGGAAGATTCCTAAATTCAAGAGCCTTAGTATGGTATAAGGGAATATGGGAAATTATTGACAATTAACGAACCTCCTTTAAGCAATAGCAATAAAGCATTATATAAATGTTTTTCAATTAAGGCATTATTCGGGTGTTGGGGATGTTGCAAAGGTTCATCACAGACACCATAAGTTACTGATAGTAGGTAAGAAAAAAAAAGAATAGATAAAGAAACCCAAAACCCAACGTAGATGCAAAAAATGTGAAAATTAGATACTCAAAACAAATTGCAGAATATATAGGATAATCATGTCAGAAGGTTCCTGTGTCTTAAACAATTCCTTTATGGTTTTGCACTCTCAAATTTTCTTAGACCATTCCACACTTGGATCCATTGTAGAATGATCTGTAAGCCTTGACCAATACTTTCTTCTTCATGTTGTAAGTCCATAATCTTGCTTGCTTTGAACCGACAATACTTGTTTCCTGTTGCATTGATCTCCTTGGCTGTTAGATGACAATCTCAACAGAATGATTCGACTCCCATGCTTTGCAAAATTCTATGATAATTAAAAGGGGTGGCTGTATAATAATACAAAGTTGTGGAGCCTATATTTTAAAAAAAAACCAGTATTAGTTTTTCCTATCAGAATTAATGGCTGGCATTTGTTATGTCAGACAATTAAGCTTGGACTTCTCCAGTGATTAATGGACCAGATGAAGTGTGCAACAGTGGTATACCTAACCATGCATATTCACTGCCAAAATAATTTAAGCCTCTGACAATATGCAGCACCATAAGTAGGTGATTGGCAGAGATCTTAAACAATAATATCACTGACACTTTTAAGTGGATTTGTTTGACTGAACTTGTATAAATTTTTGAAGCAAGATGCCTACCATTAATCCTTAGCGTGAACTCCTATTGCATTCGTAACATATTCATATATTAAAATATGAAAAGATCAAAAATAATGTACAAATGATCAAATGAATACATACGATTTGTTTATAGGTAGAGAGGATATCTGATAGTATTTTCATGTGGGCAAGCAAGATCTATCATTATTTATAAATCTACATTGATATCAGAGGTATCAGGTTAGTGCCAGCATTGCTGATAGAAGTTGGTGTCCAACATTGATTATAAGTATGGTGTATTCTTCTGGAGTAGAACGTCTTGATTGGTTCTTTAAATAAATTTTGTTCACCATACAAAAAAAATAAAAAATCAGTCATTGGATATCAATGAGATTGCTTCCCATCTTTGTCACCATCTTTGTTTCAGATCCGCAAATGCAAAGAAAAATTTATGTCACACTTATTTTCTCTCCATGTATTCTTCATGGCAGTTTAGGGCTTTAAAAATTCTTTTAGGTCACGATATACTTTATTTCATGTAATTTATTCTTACTGCCATACAAAAACATTCTTTTACCTTTTATTTAAAAGGAGTAATCCATTCTACGTAAGAAAGAATAGGAATGGGACAAAAGTTCTAAAGAAAAGATAAGAAACTTAGATTAGTTAAATTATACCTTAAAACAAGATGTTTATAAGTATTTTATTTCTTCTTTTATATGGGTATGGGTTAAAGGGCAAGAAACAATACTTACTTATTTTATATTTTATAAAATTTGGTTCTATTTCATTATAGGATATAAATATTATATATAAATTTATAATATGAAATTTAAAGAGATATTTGTTATATACTGTGTTTATATTTATAATAAATATAATTATATGACAAATATTTATTATTATTATTTTTAAAATAAGATTTAGAGATTGTTTTTTTAAAAAGGCATATGATGTTATTGATTAAGATAATGATGTTTTTTTAATAAAGAATTAATAATTGCAATTAAAGAGAATTGTTAATATTCATAATAAACAATAATATTAATATTAAGAGAAATTAGGATACAATGTTTTGGGAATTTGTATCATATGGTATGGGTAGTATTAATAAGGAAATAAATAAGGATTATAGTATTTATAGTACCAATTGCACAAGTTTTATTATTAATATTATCATAGTGGCACCAACGTCATTCAAACTTTAGCAATGTTGGTTTAGAAAAGAGGTCACTGCTTCATTCTTACATTGAGGAGGTTCTCAAATTTGCAAATTGCAAATAGCATGGTCAATGAGTAACTTGAGAGTAAACCATAAGGTGTTTCATCACCAAGGATAACTTGTGGAATAGATAATAAATCTCATATGGAAATTTTTGCTATTGAGACTTAAGCATTAGTAAAATATTGGCAACAATTGTAGTGCCCAAATGATAGTTGAAATAATCATAAAGTTATCATAGAAAATTAATAATGATAATAGCAATGGTTGGGAATTCTATACTAATATCATTAAGGAATTTCATTCAAGTTTAAAATTATAACTAGGGTTGATCGTATTAGCTAGGTGGGTCCTGCTTCCTTGTATGACAACTTTAAAGAAGGATCCTTCTTGTAGATGTCGTCATTATGGTGGCATAAATCATCTCAATGTAAATAAACATCACCATCCTTGGACATTAATGACAATATTAGTACAATAATAATGTTAATGTCGAAATGAAGGTTAAAACAAAAACGTCTTGATTATAATTATGTGTATTGTTAATTAGATAAAAGTAGAAATATTTTGGGGTTGGTTAAAAAGGGATGCTAAGAACTTGAGTACTTATAATTAACTGACTTAAGTTATTGTAATAAAGACTTCTTTCCAAAACATACCTTAATGTTTAAACAAAAAAAGAAATTGGTTGCATTTTCAAGCTAAATTTTTTTGGGCATGACAAACTGCCACTTGGTGCATGATAACTTGACATCTTGAATTGCACATTGCTTGTCTATCAATCCTTCCAAGATTCGAGGCCCATAGAACAAAAATTTTACCTCCTACTTCTTGCTAGTAGAGGGTTGTAACAAATCAATAATATCTTGGGATAAAGATCTAGTAGTGGTTTCAGAACCAGAACTTCGGGCCTTGGGTGCCATTTATACTAGACTAATGATAATTCAAACTATGGTTTGCTTATTTTCAGATAGAAAATAATTATAATTTTCTCCTTTAGCCTTAATAAAAAATTCTTCAATATTCAAAAATCCATAGCAATTATCTAGACAAGCTCTAAAAGTGAATCTATTCAATCAATTCTTCAAGAATAAAAATAGGAAACAATCACGAATTGCCCAGCAAGCAACCATAAAATCTTTTGAATTTACAAGAAATGGCGTACGTGCTACTTATGGTTTCAATCGCAGAACATCTAGGGCAACGAAATTGAGAAATCATAACCACGGCTTTCTTCACTCGATACCAAGCAATTCTTCCTCAATGTAGAGATACATCACAAAAATAGTAATTCATAAATTTTAGCATTTAATTATGTAGGCAAAGTCGAACTCGGTCATTACTATTCACTCACGCGAGATAAAATGGCTATAGTACAATACCAGTTTATTTTTAAATATGATTCGTTGATCAATCGCAACGTTGTCCAAGAGAATGGCTTAGATTTAGTCAAAATAGTTTGAAAATACCACGTTCTCCCTCCAGTCACCAAACGGACAGGATATTCACCTATTGGGCACCACATTAGCACGAAAATGGACTCCACCTTTTTTATCAGCGCATAGCATCAGAGTCCACATGTCACCAAATTGTACACCTCACAGCATTATTGAAATTGCAGTTTTAATTGCGTGAGGTCAACGAGGAATGACCATTATGTGTTGGTATGGAAACAGCTGTCAGCATTAGCCTTCATCATCGATCAACGAGAAAAACTGGTCCCCACTATCAAATGTGACAGATGGCAGCATCTCGCATACCTCACACCATATTTGTGACGTTAGTAGAAATCTTGTGAGGTCTGTGAGCAATGGTCAAGATTGAAATCACTTCATCTGATGGCCACGCAATCTACACAAGGAAAAAGGTTATTCATAAAGAAAGGGACCAACTAGGTGGATGGGGAAATGACCCTCAAGGTCAAAAAAATTATTTAGAGGTTTAATCTAAAATAATTCAATAGCCCAACACTATTAAAATATAATGTAGTCATGACGCCAAAAGACCGAAAGGACGAGTAAACAGGGTCGATAAAGTCACGACCAAAAAGGGATAAAATACCACTTAAGTGATCGACCACCGTCAATAACAAGTTAACGCCAAAAAAGAAAACCCCTGACCCATAACCCTAACCTTATGACTCTGACATAACCCTAACCTTGATTGTAAACATAACTCTATCCCTAACACTAATTATGGTTATAACTATAATTATAACTGTACTTTTTACCCTATTTTTAAAAATGACTTATGTCCCATTGACTCATCTAGGTCGAGCGCCCTTTTAATAAATAATGTTAAATATTTTGCCTAACTTTATTATTTCTTAAGTCTAGGTCAGTTCGTGCCCCGTGCTTTAAGAACAACTTTGAGCCATCATTTGGCATTGTCCTAGGCGATATCCCCTTCTCCCTTTTAATAGTTTTTTAATTTTGTAGGGGGTGTTTTTAATTACCGTCAATCTTCCTATGATTGATCCTGACCGCTCCTCGTGATCTCGCAATGACATCACTGCTGGTTGTTTGGTGATTGTGATATCACGAGCGAGTGCCATGTGTCCCAAGTTGTTGATGACGAAAAAGGATTAATAAAGCATTTAATATTTGTGTCAGACTTAAATACATTATAAAGTGGGTTACTAAAATAGCTATGAGATGCACATGCTTGAGATCAGCGGTGATGTTATAATCTTGGTAAAAAGCTGCTCGACGTTTATATTTGGTATTGTTGACTATTGTGAGTGAACATGATCACCAATGGTAGGAATCAATGGTTGCCCACCATTGCGTGGTCCAAAGATACAAGATGTTTAGTGATCCTGATATCACGGGCGAGCATCACGTGTATTCCTTTGGTGTCGCCTTCTGTGGTGGGCCCTCAATGCTGATATGGAGATTTTGTCAGACCTTTTGAAGATGGTAGTTCAATGATCTGACAAAAATAAAATATCGACAGTTGAAGTTTAAATTCGCATCAAATGTGATTGGAGTTGTTGGTGCGGCATGCAAATGAGCTTTAATGGCGGGCGAGACATCTACTAGCTCAATTCAATCGACATAAAGTATCTGGTCTTTTTCAATCTTCATCACAAAAGCATTCAAGTATTTTCCAAGCAGTTTAGAGCCAGAAATTAAAAAAAATCGAGCGATCATCGTGAAGTTTAGTTTTCTGCAAAGCGTGAAATCTCGTGAGTTATTTTCTAAACTGCTGGGTTAATTTGACTGTGTCTTTGTAAAGTTTTCTATTGTGCTAGTCAAGGGGTTTTGTTAATTATTGTCGTAGGGTTACTGGCTCATTTGAATTATTGGAATTGCACAGTTACGTTGTGTTGTATTTTTGTGTTATGGGTACCCCTAGTTTCTTTGAGGATTTAATTTTTTTAAAGAAGCCCTAGTTGTTTAAGATGGCACCACCGAAGTAGCATTCTGGCCATGTTGATTATTTGAAGAGGAATTTGTATGATGACTTCTTGGATCAACTCCCATTGTCAACAAATGACAGGAAGAGTGGTTTGGTTTTAATGAATGGAAAGACCCTAGGCAAAGGTCTACTGTGTAGAAATTATAACATTGCAGATGTTAGGATTCCTATGACTAGTCTTGAAATGTTTAGGCTATGGTATGGTTAGTGAAACATACCTCACCCCTTCTCTAATGGCTAGAGATATGACATGGGGAAACTAACAGTGCCAAATGTGTTCCCTGATGTTGACTTGCTCAAAGCAATGGCAGCACGGTATGATCCTATGACAAGGTTCATAAGGGATAATGATGGTGGAATTTTGCTAAGCATAATACAGATGAGATTTGGCAATTTTTTATTTGACTTAGTATAGGGGTGATCCCACAATAGTAGTTTACAATTTTTGGCCAAACTAGACACTGAAATTATTTGTTTTAACTAAATCTTCATATTCGGGCACATATAGCAGCTAAACTATGAGGAATTTGAAGATGATGCAATCTAGAGTCTCATCACATTTTTTCTATAGATTCTAAAAATATTTTTTTCAAATTTTTTGGAATCATATTACATTTCCTTTTCCATCTCCCATGAAACCTAATTTTTTTTCAGAAAATAACATTTTTAAGGAGTGACGCTCACCGTATACAGCATAAATTTTTTCGTATGAAGGATACAATTCTAATCTTTTCAAATTTATATTTTTAAGTGTAATATCTAGCTCTTTCATTTGGTTTTATAGTGTTTTATTAAATATTTTTTCCTTAATCAAGTTTTAAAGTCAAACCAATTACAATTCAGACATAGGCAGACCATATACAACATAACTTTTTTTGTATGTATAAAGTTTTAATTTTTTTTTTTTAAATTGATTAAGAACATCAATACGCAACCCGAAAATATTTTTCAAAATTTTATTTTTATAATCTACTATTTTTCCCCATGTGCATAACAAAGAATTTGATTTTGTGGTGAAAACCCTATGTTTAATAAAACTTAAAAACACATACATAATAAAATCAAAACATATTAAAATTATATTCGTTGGATAGCTCATTCTGAGGACTACTCTAATCATTCAATATAAATTTTAAATGAATTGATTTGATACCCCAAAAGGTAAATCAAAAGTGATTTTTTATCAACATTTTGATAGGTGTAAAGGAGACTCATTTATAGGTACGGTTTAAAACTAGTAAGTTTATATCCAAGGGGGTTTTATCTAAGGTGGTTTGATCAAACCCTCTTTAATTGGAATCCTTAAAATGAAATTTTTTAAGGCTTAAATTATATATTCTAAAAATATGTGATTTCAAAAAAATCAGTTCTTCTCAAAAATTGTAAACCAACTTTGTGGGATCACCCATAGCCCTTTCTTAGTCCAAATAGATTTTGAGGAGATGAAAGATGAGTACAAAAGGTTAAAGCCTCTTTTCAGATTGAGGTTTCTTCCTCCTCAACTAGCCAGGGCGAGCAGTTCAACAATTCTTATCAGCCCAAATGACCAAGAGCCTTTCAAGCCGAGCTGTTTTGCTAGTCACTTCCTGACAACATTTTATTTATTGTGCCAAATTTTAGGGTTCAACCCTAATACTGTGATGTCAGTTGCGTACATGTTTATGGGAACCCAGATTCAGTATCCCAACTTCTCTATGGTATATGACTTTGCATCATTCTTGTCAGAGAAGATGCATGAGTGTTTGATGAAGCTGCATGTGGGGATACTGACACTCCTTTTTTTTGGTACACCCTGTTGATGCATATGTTCTTGTACAAGAATTTTATTTTCTTCTCATAAAAAATGGAGTTGAGATAGGAGGTGAATGGAGAAAGGTTACCGGTACAGGTGTGGAGTGCAAATTTGACTTACAACAGGGGAGGTGCCAGCTTTTTGCAGTTTGATAATTGATTTGCCTCTAGACTCTGGGCTCGGTTGGTGGTAAATGTGCCAAGAGTCCCTGAAGATTTGCATGATTTCCTCCGACTGAAGGTGAGGAAGCCTAATTTAAAAGTGTCTCACAATTTAGGTGATATCATCTTGTACCCTGTAAGAACTGTCTTGAGGGTGTATGGTTTCCAGGGAACCCTTCATATCCTCCCCTTTAATGTACCATCAAGGATAGGCTTTGCCGAAGTTATGTGGCAACTAGGTTGTATTCATGAGGACAACCTAACAAAGAAAGCAAAATGGACTTTGTTCCCTGACTACACTGTTGTTTCTGATTTTGTTTGTTCCAAGGGAGGATGGGTCCACTTTGGAAAGTTTTTTTATGACTTCAGTTTGGGGAATGGTCCAAGGAGACAACATGAATCTGAAGGATTCTTAGCATTGTTTAGACAACAAATTAAAGGTGGAAAATTTCCATATGAATTCAACTTTCCTGAGGACCTAATTAGAAATGAGTTTGATTTGAATAGGCAGGAGTTGAATAAAGAAAAATGGATTGCATATGAAAAGTTGTTGGCTATAATACATAAAATGGATCCAAAATATGATCCATTAATGGAGTTTACTCCATTTCACAATAGAATAAAATTCTTAATGACTAATTTTAAATATATCATGGGCACCTTCATGACCAAGAGGGTTAGTTTGGAATTAGATTTTGGTATAAAAAGACCGAATGTGAGGCCTGAAGAAACAAGGCCATCTTATCAGCCACCAATTGACAGGCCTCTATACAAGAGAAAGAGGAATGTCAACAGTGATGAGGATGAAGAGGATAAGAAGGGAAAACAAGTCATGCAAGCATCATCACAGCTGGGTCCAAGGATCAGAGAACCTAGAGGGATAAGGATTGTCGATCTAGATTCACCACCAAGAGGTGATCCTATAGTGTTACCATCAGAGTTAAGCCCTAAGAGGCAGAGAGTTGAGGAAATGCAGGAAACTTTGATGGATGAGATAATTGTGACTAACCAAGACATGCAGGTTGGTATCCCTTCCCCTCCTAGATCAACACAATTGGTTCTTTCTGAAATGGATGTAAAGGGGCAATTTGTACAAGATTCTAGGATGGAGGCCTGCAAGGCATTCTTGGACGATGATGCATTTGTAAAGACTCTTGTATTCTTGCAACTAGTTTGGAGGATGAAACTAGAAGAGTACTAGAACAAATGCAAGAGTAGGAGAGAATCAAGACCTGATAGGTCTGAGCAGGAGAATGATGATGAGGTCAAAGCGGAATTAATGAAAGAATTCAAAGGCATCACTGAAGACTTGTGACACAGGCTGGTGTCTTACTTTTTCTTGGATGGAATAAAAAATATCAATAGGGATCGGGAAATAGTTTTTCCTTTAGCTAACAAATGGATCCCTAGGGCCAATGATTTGGATATTATGTAAAGAGCTTCTAGGTTTGATGTGGACAATAAGCCCTAGTCATTGAAGCCTACTCAAATCTTTGTAAAATCAGTGAATGGATTTCAGGCCCTACCTAATGATTTGAGTAGAAGAATTAGGGAGTTGATAAAAAGCTTTGATGACTGGAATGATACATTTTTTCCAGACATTATTGACGCAAAAGGAAATTTTAAGACATTGCAATAGTGGTAGGATGGGGTAGAAGAAGTTATCAATGCACAAATCAAATCGATTTGTGATGATTCAAACTATGATTTGTTGGTAAATAGTATGGATAAGATAATTAACACCAGCACATTCTTAGAGTTTTTTGAAAGGGAAGCCAATCAGGTTGCAATGAAGTACACACCTTACAATACTAAGGTGAATGAGGTGGTGAATTTTGGCTAGCCAACGGATGAAGAGTATTAGAGATGGTTGGACAAGTACTTAACCAAAGAGGAGTAAAATAGTGTCTATTACCACGGGATGGATGAAGGAATGTGAGACGATGATGCAAACAATTCTAGAGACAACCACAGGAAATGATTTAACAATGGACAAGGCATGTGAACAGAATGAGAAGATGTTCAAAATGGAGATAGCCATAAGGAATGCACTAGAGGATGCTAATACACACAAGCGGCCAGCTTACCGAGATTATCTATCAAACATCTATTTATGGCTTAATATAGCATAATTTCTAGTTTGTTATTGCTGTTAAGGAAAAGACATTTCTCAAAGGATGCTCCCTTTCATAATTTTGATATATTTATATATGTTTCATAATGTAAAATAGATATAGGTGGATAGGAGAAAGATACAGTAGATAGTTTGCAATAAGACTTTCCTTTAAAAGACTTAGATGCATGTATGAATTTTGATGAAGTTAATGAAGATGTCTAAACTTGCGGCTTAATCTTGGTATCAACTATTTTTGGAATTATACAGTTATCTGGTTGTCTCCATTTTGATGCTTTTCAGTTGTTTAAATTGATATATCAAGCATATATATATTCAGTTTACTGATACACATTTTTTGTATTTGTGTGATGTGATTATTTGGTTCTTTCAAGTAAAGATTAAACCCTTCTAGTCAATCACAGTAACTGAAGAGTATTAATTGGATCAATGAGAAGAATCACATAACTAGGATTGTCATTCTATCTCAAGTAGAGTTTTTCAATCATTTACTTGCACATTATACAAGTTATAAACTGCATCTATGTGCCAAACACTTTGAATTATTTGCATCATAGATTACACTTTTATAGATCTTCATTAGACTCCATACACCCAACAAGGCAGTGGTCTTACACTTTCATATTTTGGTTTATCCATTTTATTTTTTACATCTGTTAACTAAAACATATTCTAATATAATTCAAATATAATAAAAATTAAGAACATCATAAATTAATTATGTAACCACATAAGTCAAATATAATTCTATCAAGAAATTAATATCAAATAGATAATACAATCACATAACTCATACATTCAATGCCATTGATCTTCTTCTTCAACCAACTCTTTGTTTGTATCATCCCATCCAGATTCAACATTGTAAGGATTGGTCATATCATCGTCTTCGTCATTGATATCAGTTTCGATAATGTCATCATCCACGCGGATATCATCTTCATGAACATTAAATCCTACATCATCATGATCTAGTTCCTCCTCTTCGACATCTTCGTTAGGCACATCATCAACTAACTGTTGATCCTGATCATCATCTACATCATTTTCTATTTCTTTAGTATCTTCTTCTTCCACCACATTATACTTTACTGGCCTTCCTCTTGGATCATTTCTAAAAACATATGACCAACCCGCTTTACCTGGAACCTCTGAGTAAATTACCTACTCACATTGGCTTGGAAGAACATAGGGCTCATTTCCATCTCGCTCAAAATACCTTGTATTAACCATGGTAAATCCATTATCATGTTCAATAACAGTTCTCTCCAGATCATTTTATTCAATCATAGCCTATACCATAGGATGAAAAACAAAATTAATTTGAAGGACTTAAAGTCACACTCAAGTATATCATCCAAAATCCCATAGTATTGATTTTCTGAGACTTCTGGATGTATGTCGCTTCTAGATAAAACATTAGTCACCTGGAAGACTGCAGTTATCCCAAAATCACAAGTTTTCTTCGTGTCATACAAATTTTTGATTCGAAATTTACAGCCATTGCACCACATAGCCTTGTGGTGTTTCACCTACAATATGTCAAACATGTAAAACTTATTGAGATATCATCAGTTGATAAACATATTTATTCTTGGCCGAATATATGCAAAGAAAAAAATATCAACATATATATACATCAATATAATTGAAAATAATTAAATAATATGGGTGGTTAATATATTTATACATACCTGTTTATCTCTTAAACCATATGCTAAATCAATTTTCCTTGGTGTAACATTGGAATCTCCATTACGATGAGCTTCTTTAACCAATGAAGCCACACCTTCCCATGTTAATGCGCGACCAAATTGTTGGCATCATTCAATCCATAATGTCATCCAATCAATATTATTTGTGATGTACAAATGTAGTGCATCCCACTCTCGACCAACTGTATAAAAAAAATTGAAATTCACAAATGATGTATAATTAGTTAATTACCATGGTATATGACCTTAATTTATAATTGATGAATATTGAAAATTAATAATTAAATAAGTACAATATACATAAAAACCAAATGTAAAATATATTCTAATTAATCTTCATGACCATCTTATAATTACCTGTCACTATCTTCAATCTACCTTTCCCCATCAGGTACTCCCCTTTAAATTTTTTAATGGAGTTGGCATCCCAAATGCGATCTACATGGATCTTTGCTGCAAACTTAGGAAGATATTTAGTAATGTATACCATGGTCTGGTATACCATAGAACCCTCGAGATGTGCTCTTTGTCTAACCAAAGCCTTCAAAAATTTTCAAGTGTCTCTCAACCATCCACATTGACCTTGTGTGTACAAGTCCATACAATTCAATCTCCTCAACTTGGTGTATGAGGTAGTGTTCTTGTGCATTGAAAAATGTCAAAGGTAGACACTTTTGCATTTCACACATGAGACGAGGATTTTTTCTCTTCCAATAATTTATATCTTCTTTACAGATTGTTTTAGATGACAGTCATCTACAAGTCATTCAAGGCGCACATATATTAACAAGATTAAACAAAAATATACAATGAATTGAACAAATATCGCTACTTACCTCATGTATTTTCAAAGATCATATATAACTTGCTTGAGATTGTTGTCGAACTTGTCTGGGAGAGATAGAGGTAGAACATACTACAACAATTATAATATGATCTTTTCATTATTTTCCCAAACGTAGTAAACATAATACACTAAAAAGTACATGTAGTATACAAATATATATATAATATACCAAAATAATTACCTTAATGAATATATGCCAATTATGCGTTTTCATCCTTGACCCAAACTCACCTTTCTTCGTTATGATATTGTTTATGTTTACAGCAAATCTTATGGGAAATCGAATTTTTCGTATGACTTCTTTTATAGCATTTCTTTGCTGCTCCATTAATAACCAAGGAAGGGCACTTATATTAATTTGGTCTCCATTGCTATTTAATTGAATGACAATTTTCATTACATGATTGGCTTCCTGAATATCACTACAAACTTTTACAATTTTTTCTTTATCATGCCTTGCATCCAATATTTTCCATAACATTTCTATCATATTCTTTCTGATATGCATTGTATCAAACAAATGTACAATTTGTAGCTGCTCATAGTAGGGCAACCTACTAAATTGTCTAGGATAACTTTTCAGTCCTTGTGGAAGTCGACCATTAATGCCTTGACGACCTTCATGAAGCATATAAGTTAAAGAAATTAACAATGACAATCATTGTCAATTACAGCATGAGTAAACACAACACAATATAAAAATATAAATTCAAAATATATAAGATATGATAGATAAACAATTTGATCCAATGTATAACCTTGACGATTAATTCTATTATATTTCAACTTCCATAGGCGAGGTGTCATTCTTCGTGGTTTTGATGTAGTCTCTTATTTCCCATTGAAAAAATGTTTTTCAGTAGTTTGATACTTATGGTTTTTGTGGAGGAACTGCCTATACTCATGAAACACCTGCTTTCCTAAACTTGTTGAACGACGAGATTTCATCTTTAGACCACAAATTGGACATGCAAATTTTCCCTTTGTTTGAAGACCTAGAAATCATATATAATTGGATTAAATATGTCAATTTTATAATTATATATAATTAATAGATTATTTAAAAAACATGCATGTTATGTACTTCATAAAATTAATTATCATTAAATTCATGCAATCAAACATTATAACATACCAGAAAAATGTGTTAGCCCTAGGGCATCAAGAATTGTTCATGCAAGCATTGCATGGAATTCAAATTGTCTTTGTCTTATTGGTCTAGATACGTCATACATAGTCACACCATTCCATAACTTTAGTAGCTCGTCGATAAGAGGCTCAATATATACATTCATATCTTTAAATTGGTGCTTACCTAGTTGAATGAACATAAACATTACATAATTATTATAAATATTTTACTGCAATATATAAATTCATGTACATGACTATTAAATGAAAAAACATATAAGTCATTATGCAACAAATAAGACAAATGAGATGCTACTACGTTAAAGAAAATTGATGTAAAAAAATACCTAGAACAATCATTGCCAACATTATGTGCTCCCTCTTTATTGACATCCATGGAGGAATGTTATTGTTGATAACAAAAACAGGCCACACCAAATAAATAGATCTCAGCTCTCCAAATGGATTGACACCGTCCACTACCAATGAAAGCCTTAGATTACGAGGTTCTTCTTTAAAGTGTGACCCATTTTCCTCCATGTCCCTAAATGCAAAACCATCTGCAGGCATTTGAAGAATCTCATCTCCACTTCTATTTTGTGCATGGTAATCCATAAATTGCGCTTAGCTTTCGCACCTAAATAGTTGTTACATACGTGGAATAATGGGAATATAACGAAAAACTTTGCGATGAACCTTTCTTGTTAGTTGATCTATTCGATATCTACTGATATGACATTCTAGGCAATGTAATGCCCCGCCAAGTAACCCTAAAGGAAGTTGCAATTAACATCTTAAGCGAACCAATTTTTTTTATAAAGTGCATTTAATATACACATTCACTTACTAATTAACAACAACCTCTAAGGCTACAAGGTTAGGATTATTTAAACCCACACATACATAATACATATAACCATAGCCTTATAAACTTTATGAAATAAACATCATACATCATAAGAATACCACATAACATAATAAGATAATCAACCAAGATACAATCTCATAAACATTATCTTAATCCAATAGTTACATCACTCATTCCCAAAATGAGACACTAGTACAAATGTATTACAATTACATAACTCCACCTCTTACAAAAGAGGGATAAAGTATCATATACAAATTGAAATATTACAATGCAAGAAATTACAACAAGAACAGCGAGCTGTCCATCTGGATGTCTCGCCACCAAGTACTGAAGATAGATGGGGACCCAACGGTTTTGGTGCATGTTCCACCCTACCAATGTGGTACCCGAAGGCCCACCCCCCATGCTAGGAGATAGTAACAAAGTAACATGAACAAAGATTCTACTACCTCTAACCAAAGGCAAACTCAAACTGACTCATACTGTTATAACCTACCAAATGATTTAACAAGTACAACTCATTCACCATACAAGTACAAATCAATTACAACTCAAGTACAATACAAGTACAAATCAAGTACAATACAAGTACAACTCCAACATCACTGACATAGGTCACATTGCTTTCAGACATAAAGTAGATCAAGTATGTTCACAGAACCATACATATAAAACAATTAACAACAGTTGTCCTAGATAAAGTGTCATCGCAAGGTTTGTCATGAGATCTCCTCTGGGCATTCTTCATAGGCTCCGGCACAAGTAATCCTGGTGGCCTCAACAGAATCCCAGCACTCATACTCACTCATACGGAATCAACTACCTCTTGCAAGGACAAGATAGTTGATCTTGCCATTCCAGGCCTTCTCACTCATCCCAAGTCTAAACAAGCCCTTGTGTCTATGAGTGAGGATTAAATTATCTTGATTAATGTGAACTACATCCTAATCATCTAAGTACATTAATTTAATTATCACTTAATTAACTCACTTTTGAAGGTTATCCAATTTACCTCTTTGGGCTCTGGCGCCTAACAGAAGCCACTCTTCTATTCGACAACACACATTCAAACAATCCACCAAGGGAACCACAAGTGCATACCAACTAGGCATCATATCCCACTCCAACACAAGGAGGATACAAATAATAGAACTCACTCCAAATATTTTGGAGGCAACAAACACATAGTCCACTCCTTTCATAGGAGGCAACAAGATCTCACTCCAAACAAGGAGACACGGATCCCATAATCCGCTCCTAAACCAAGGAGGTGCAAACATCCCCGTTCATGAAAATCGGGTAAAATTGAAAAGACGCCATGCACTACCCAAGGGAAAACAACTGGATGGCATAAAGATTCAACAACCCTTATCCTCTAAGTTCTTCTGGAAGACTTATAATTTAGGACTAACACTAAATCCCAAAACCAACAATGCAACTTGACGACATAGCAACAAAAGCATTCAAGTCATCAATCAAATCTAATATTTGGATTTCCTAAATCCATACTCATTCAATAGGTAGTGTTGACAAAGTCAAAGACATGATAACTAGATCATCTAAAATAATCATAACCCCTATTTCCCTTTTCATTATTGAAAATCTAAAACAATTAAACTTACTTCCCTTTACTGAATACAGAGAATTAAATCCTTTAAGATAATCATGAGGAAAATACTACTTTTGGATATACTAAATCCATACCTCTTTCATAATCCAATCACAATGATTCAATTAATCTAAATAGAAATTAATAAATAACATAATTGATTGTCTCATCAATAATTGACCACACATTCATATTGTTTCTAATTAAATCTCATTAATTAAAACAAACATTTAAATATAAATATTTCTATAATTCTTCAATATATTTAAATATCTTTTTACTTATCAATTTTGACCATACATTCAAAACTTATCATTTAAATTCTTCATGCAAAGCTAAATTACACGCACTCAAATAAAACAAGGTAAATACTGATTGAAAATACTCATGGATATATATATACATTTCAATATATTTTCTTCAATCATATTAACAAAATAAATGTTTCTTTTTAAATCGAATAATTACTTCTATTAAAAAAATATCTTTCTCTATTCATTTTCTACACATACTAATCATTTATTTTAGAACACTAATAATACCCAATTTGCAACAACAGAATAAAATAATATAAAATATTATTTAATCTCTCAAATGGATATATACCTTCAATATATATATACTAAATATAAATTAATATATTTAATCATTAACATATCTTCTATTCTTTACAGAATATCAAATTGTTTAATTCAAAATAAAATATCCCTTATCATCAATTTTCCAAAATATAAATATATTTTTTCAATTAAATCAAATTAATAATTGGACCTTTTACATATGAATTTAAATTTCACAATTAAATTTTAATTATGTATTTTTTAATCAAATATTTAACTCCTTCAATTAAACTTTAACATGCCATTTTAAAATAAACAATAATTTCCCCATACGTTTAAAATTTTAATTCCATTAATCTAATATATAAATTTTATTTAAAATAATATAAATAAATATAATATTTTACTATTATAAATTATAATATAAAATATTATTAAATAATATTTTAATATTATAATAACAATACATAAAATATTAATATTTATAAATATCAATTTATTATTATTTTATTTTCAGAACAGCCATGGGAAAAATAACTTAACAACAGTTTAATGTTTCAAGCATAACTCAAAAATTACGATCTGGGTATTTACGATTTTTTGACATCGAGAGGAAAATTTCAAAATGTACAAACCCTTTAAATTTCCTAACAACCCAATTTGTGAAAATGGAGTTATAGGCGACACAACCAAACCATTTTACTATGAAAAATATAACTATACTGCAGATTTTAAAATCCATTTTTTAATAATAAACAGAAGGTTTCATTTTCTAAAAACATTCTAAATGCATTGTTCAATCTCTATATTTGATTTCAATAACAACAAAATCGATTTCCCCAAATAATTTAAATTCAACAAAGGTTTTCACAATTTTCACTCAAGAATTTTCACAAGCAAAGGCTGTAAATTTGTTTAATTCTTTTCTTCTAATATTAAATTTATTTTCTAAAATAGATTTAACAATCAAATCTTTAATCATTACTATTTTAAAGAAAAACAATCAAGAACAATAAAACACAAAAAGGAAAACCTGGTACAAGAAGCTACAGGAAGAGATGAATTTCTGATGCAAGCCTCCTCCAAGGATTTCCTGAATTTTTTTCAATCCTCCAATGAATCCAATCCAAAATCCAACAAATGCAAACAATATTTCCTTCGATCAATTCTACAATCAAACTTTTTTCAAGCCCTTGTGCAAATTTTCCAAAATTTCTTCCCTGTTGTAAAAATGTATTTTTTTTCTAAAATCTCCTTCTGCTGCCCTAAAATTAAAACATGTTTTCTTTATAAATCAAAAATACCTAATTCAACCCTAATTCACATTACATGCAAATTAGATATTTCAATTTCAATTTTTACAACCCTAATTCACATTGCATGCAAATTAGATATTTCAATTTCAATTTCAATTTCAATTTCAATTTTAATTTCAATTTCAATTCCACTTTTGGAAAACCCACTTTCAATTTAAAATGCAATTTCAAATAATAAATTAATTTCCAAAGTTGCAACCAATTTCTCAAATAAACATTTAATTACAATTTCTAATTCAATTCCCACACGTTGAAATTAAATTCCAAATTTAATTTTAATTCTTTTATTTCCTTTCATTCTCTTGCATCACGTTTAATTAATTAATTTAATTATTTAATAACTAAATTCAACCCCTTGGATCAAATTTAATTAATTAAATAAAGTAAATTTAATTAATTAAATAAACTAAATATAATTAATTAATTTAAATATAAACTTTTATCCACATTGCATTATTTAAATTAAATAACCATCAACATGATTTAAATGCAATTATTCTAAATATCTATTTCCAAATCAAGAATGTTTCATAATTAAATAACATCAAAGCAAGACAGACAATGACTCGACACACACAACTGACGACACACTAAGGCTAGGGTATAAACTTGACACATGTTACCTAGTTACTATCTCCCATTCAACTTAACCATTGGATCGACACGTTCAAACATGTGAAGCCAGGTGGAGTCGGTGTCATGTACCTGCAATCCTGCAACTAAGTAAACAACATCATACAATATATCTAGCATATAATACACACCGTGAAGAAGGAATTACGGATTCGTAGGGCGCTCGCAAGCGAGTGATGCGAACTCGTCCTCTTCACCCATACACTCATCGAAACTGACACTTCCATCATAATCCAGTAATCTTATAATAAAATTTCATGTTAACTCTACAACATCATTAATCCATAATGCAAGTGAAACAATAATCAGATAACTACATCCCACAATAATAGTTGTCGCTCAATAGTAGCAATCAAAACCTCATAAAAAAATGTATCCAGTATCAAAGTAACTGCAACCAAACATAACATAAAACAACTTGAACAAGAGACAAAACGGAGGGGTATTACAGGCAATCTATTGCAAACTCATGTTGTTTATGATATATAATATGATCATTAGGACATGCATCTATTGTTTCATACTCCATTCCAATATTTTTCATAATGCTAGATAAATCTCGGTATGAGCGAGGTAAAATATTTGACGGTGGTAACAAAAATTCACCAATCAATCTACAACAAAAATAATTTCTTAATATAAAGAATATTAATGGTACATACTTCATCCTTTATTTACTAGTGATGAACTCACAACAATTAAAATAGATGAAAAAAGATGACATATATGACATACCTTAACATCCGTGAGATTGCTATGTTGGATAAACCATTCATAACCTTCAACTTCACCAGCAACAATACAACAGAGAGAAGATTTATTTGGGAGCCTTCATAAAGGGGTTTGTATGCCTTCTCAAGTACAGGTAAATCATGAACATCATCAAAGTCATCTCGATCAACATGATCAGATGTGCCACTACATGTGTCATGGATCAATGTATTTGTACCATCATCTTCAATTGTGCTTTTTAGTGCATGATCATCTTCTTCCATAGGATCATTAACTTCATCTTCGATATTCACAGCTCCATGTTCCTCCGCTTGCAAAACCATATTCTTTGGGCCGTGATAATCCATATCATGTGCCCTAGGGCACCCCACCTTTATAATAATGACAAATACAAATAAACCATGATCATGATCAAGTGATTTTATATATATCAAATGTTAAAACAATATAAACATTTATAAATTCAATCAATATAAACACATATAATAAACAACTTACCAATGGACGATAACCATGCCCCCTTCAACATGACCATGCTACCTAAAATATTTCTTAGTTGTTGTGATTAAAATTCTTCTCGTCTTTAAGCCCTTGCAATTATTGCAAGGACAATAACATTTCCCATCACCCTTTATTTTCAATCTAGCCCACAATCTATCAAGTGACACTTCATTTTATTTTGAACTAATATTATCTGACATGATTTTTCTTTACCAAGCTTGAATATTTAGATCTTCAAAAAATATCAAACTCACACTCCAATAATTTGTAATTATACACAGGTAACAAAAAATAATAATTATGATATTTTACACCAAAAAAATTCGGCATGCAACCACCCCTGCAAATGAGAAGATAGTCTGAAGTTATTGACCCCAAAAAACACTTTCAAATGCTAATTTTAGAAATTATTAAATTCTGATTTTACTATGATTTCCAACTGTTAGACTCCTAAAATCATAATATTGAACTTGCACAACAAAATCTGGAAATGAAATTCTCAAAATGCAGCTAATAGCCCTCAACAATTAAGGCCTATTCAAGACTTTGTGAAGTCATTGCAAGGTTTACAGGCCTTACTTGATGATTTCAGCAGGAGGATTAAAGAGTTGGTAAAGAGTTTTGATGACTGGAGTGACACATCTTTACCAGATATTGTAGATGCCCAAGGAAATGTTAGATCACTGCAGCAATGTCAAGATAGGGTGATGAAATCATCAATTCACAAATCAAAATGATCTGTGATGACTCAAATTATGACATGTTGATGAGTAGTATGGATAAAATCATTAACACTAGCACATTTTTGGAATCTTTTGAAAGGGAGGTGAATCAAGTAGCAGTAAAGTATACACCTTACAGTGCCAAGGTAAATGAGGTGGTAAATTTTAATTGGCCAGTGGATGAGGAATATCAAGGCTGGGTAGAAAAGTACTTAACTAAATAAGAATAGGATAGAGTATACAACTAACAGTTAACATCTCAGCGGTTATGGTTATAAATTTTTTTGGCTATGTCTTGGTGGCAGTTTTGGTGCAAGTTTTCGAAGTTTGGCAAATGCAATAGCTATTCTCCAATGGATGGGATGAACAAGAAGATTCTCCAGAGACTCAGCTGTTGTAACCAATTTTTGAAATGTCATAAGGTGGTCCAAGTGACCAGTGATACGTTTTTTTCTGGTTCGATGCTTGTTGCTCCTTCATTTTCCCTATAAGAAGGATTTCAGGACCAGAAATACGGGTTAGTAAGTTAGATATCTTTAGGTCGAGTCTAAGTGAAGTTGTAGACCGAATTGGTAAAGAGCCTGATATTATAGTGAAGATATTATTCTTAGGTTTGGTGTCATTCTGTTGTAGGTTTTAGTTTCATGGGTACTTAATTTTCAAGATAGTAATAGCATCTAAATGAAAATTACTCATTTCAAGGTCATGTATCTCCATTGTATGAATATAGTATTATCTTGAATAAAATGATCAAGGGTTATTTTGTTTATCTCACTGTTATGGTGTGCGTAATTCTCATTTTGGCTTTAACTCAAGCAATTAATTAAAATGTTTGAGTGAGGTTATAGGTGACTATGTTTATATAAGGATTTGATAAGTAGTATTGGGTTAGAATATAGATTGATGGTATTGTAAGGCAGTATTATCGAAGATTTTATATGTTATGTGTCTAGAAGATAAAATTGGTTATAGTAAAAAACAACCAACACCTTTGATATTATCTAGCTATGGCTCCCAAATCTATTGAAAATTGATCATTAAGTTTAAAATTGAAACCTTGCAAATATACTCTTTGTCCAAATCCATCAAGAATTTTCCATCAGTTATAAACAATTCCCTTATAAAGAATTTGTCAAGTCGGGTCTAAAATCTAGAAATGAAATTCTAAAAATGCACAAGACTAAAAATGAAATCTGATGAGATGTTGCTTTAAAATATGATTTTCAAACCTGGAAGTACAAATATGACTTCACAAATAAATTCTGGAAAAAAACAATGACTACCTTCAACCTAGCGATATCTTCTTGAGTTCTTCTGATTTTCCCCAAGAAAACCATCGGGCAAAACACTGTCGCAATAAATATAGTCAAGCTCATTTTTATTTATCTCCGCCACAATCAAACTTTGGAAGTCCGTCAAAATTTCGGAGAAAGATCTTCGTCGAAATGTAGACGAAAAAAATGGTTCGTCGAAATTTCGACGAACGTCGGGGATAAAATTTAATAAAAAAAAAATTTGCACAAGTGCCTGACAATACATCTGATTATATAGCTATCATCAAAAGGTTTCGTCTTATTTTGTAATCAAATGAGTTAGTGATAGTCTAGCAGTTGCATCCAACGTTTTTTCTCTACCATTAAGATCGCATCCCCATGGAGGGGTTTGGAGATGTCCAAATCTACTAACAGCTGAGCCACCGTATTATGCCCTAAGTCACGAGTAATGGAGTCCACAATTAGGAACTATCCAATGGAGTTGCCAATAGCTTCACAACATGACTCCTCCTAAAACTGGAGAGGGAGATTCGGTAAACGAACCCAAACAAGTCTGGCAATAATACTAATTATTGATTATTACATTATAATTAAAGGATAATATAAAACTTAAATATTCACACTACAACAAAAATATCAAATCATTAAATATGACAAAATAAAAAATTAAAATGCAATACAATAGAAAATAATATGCGTAAAGTGAATGTGAAAGTTCAAATATACACACACATGCCAAAGTAAAAACACAACAAAATGGTTGTCAAGGTTAAAACACATTTCACATAATATTTGTTCATTCCACACATAATGTTTTCAAACACACACTTTACACATATACAAAGTAAATGCTAAAGTTTAAAGATATATTAACTTAGTTTAAACATGCCAAACTACAAACACACTAAAGTGAACACATGCCTAAATTAAAAATGTTTCAAAAAAAGCTACTTCAACTACGCACAAAGTAAACACTTAAGTTCAATTCAAACATGTCAAAATATAAACACATAAAATGTGAATATCAAAATTCAAACACACTTCACACTAAAGTTCAAACATATACTAAAGTAAATGCTAAAGTGTAAAGATATATTAAGTTAGTTTAAACATTCCAAACTACAAACACACTAAAGTGAACACATGCCTAATTTAAAAATGTTTCACAAAAAGTTATTTTAACTACACAAAAAGTAAACACTTAAGTTCAAACATGTCAAAATACAAACACATAAAATGTGAATATCAAAATTCAAACACACTTCACAGTAAAGTTCAAACATATACTATGAATTTGAAAGTTCAAACATACTCACACATTATCAATACAATTGAAGTGGCTGCTAATGTTGAAATGTATTTCACACAAAGTTTGTTCAAACACACATTTCAAACATATATTAATCAAATGCTAAAGTTTAAACACACACATGCCATAATAAAAAGACAACAAAATGGTTGTTAAAATTAAAACACATTTCACACATAGTGTTTTTAAAAACACACTTCACACATATACAAAGTAAATGATAAAGTTTAAAGATACATTAAGTTACTTCAAACATACCAAAGTACAAAACACACTAGAATGAACACATGCATAATTTAAAATGTCTTACAAATGACAGGTCTAAGCGTGCCATGGCCCAATGGAATCATTGAAGAGAAATAGTCTTATCCTCTAGCCTGAACCATCATTTTGAAAGAACATGTACCAGTTGTCACCCTTATGTTATGTTTTTGTTCGTTTGTCGTAGTGCTCGTTGGTTGTCACGTGTTGTCATGTTTTCTTAATGTTTGTTTAGATTATTTAATGATTAAATTAATGGTAATGTTGATTAATGTTTAATTGTAATGTTTTAAGTTTAAAAGCTTAATTCAGAATATCATGGAATTAAATGTGAAATATTAAAATATATTGATTATGAAAGATAAATTAGTTGTAATTGATTTTTTGGTGCAATTTGGATGTTTTCGAAAGTCAAACAATCAATTTTGATTTAAAGTTACAAAATATCTTCTTTGATCAAGTTGTTCAAAAAGGTAAATTGAAGAAGGATTTGCATGTGAATTATCAGTAAAGTGATGGATTTGCATTGTGACCTAAAATGAATGATATAACATAAGAATAGAGATTAATAAAAAGGGGAGGAATTATTTTTTTTTTTAAAAGAAAAAAGAAATTGTTGTTGTTTCACGGGAAAGTTGTTCTTTGTATTTTTTAGGCGTTGATTATTTTGAAAAAACTAAAAATCAATTTCTGGAAGTTGTTTTGTTCTGTAAAAGTCTTGTGGATTGAACCTTGAGGATTTCACTTCGCCGCAGACCGAATTAGGAAGGAATTTCAGGTTTTCTCCTTTATTTTAATTCTTGTATGGGTGAATTTAAACTTATAATGGATTTTGTTGAATCGTAGTCTTGCATGTTATTACCTGTGTTGGCTAAAGAACCTTCAGTATAAGTGGTTATCATATTTTTTATCGCATATGCATGTTTCTATGCTTCAGTGCATGCTTCGTTTTCCTTTTTTTTTGTTCGTTTTCATGTTTGATCATCTGTATCGTAAAGGCTTCTTGTTCTTCCTACACATAGAGCTCTTATCATGATTACTTGCACTTGGACTCTATCGACATATTCATATTTTGCATGTATATGAATTTTTCTTGTCGTATCTGTGCTCAGGAGATCATTGTTTTTTCCTAAAACGTACTCGTATTATTCTGAAATTCTCCCTCTTTCCGGATTTACCATGCTCGTGAGAGAAGATCCTATATTTTCCTCTCTCAATATGTTGAATTAATCATAGAGGGATTTTTGTTCTGTCTTCTATTCGAGCATTTCAACTATCATCTATCCCTTATGCATTGGTATTTCTTTTCCTTTGGCTTTTCAATTGTCATAGCATCCATGGTTGACCATAGCTAGGTGTATAGATTTGCATTTCTCCCTGTTTCTATCTATATCCTTTCTGTTCGACATTGCCAATGTTGGAAACTCGTTCCCGATTGCCTTTCACCTATCGTGCACGAGTCATATGCTTGGATTCTTTGGTAGAATTTTGATTCACTATAAAATTCGGTCTACTGTGAACTATTTAAATTGAATCATCTTGTGATCACCGGGTTGTTTTGTGATCTCGCCTTTGGTCAAGTATTGTATTTGATTATTCTTGCCTTTAATGAGTCAGCTATATATTTTTATATATCTCGCAATCCTTGTTTTGGACTTTCCTTTAATGCCCATCGGTTGTCATATTCTAAGCATTCTTTCACTGTTGAGTTTCCTTCCATAAAAGTGTAGGGCATTGGCCCCTTCTTGTTCTATCAATCTTTTGCTTTGTCTGATTTCATAGGACTCCTCCAGGCGGCGAATTCTATATGGAACTTCTGGAAAAAAAATCTATGTCCTAAACTCTATCTGATTGAATGCTTGGCCAACTATCTCAATCTTATTATTCTGGTTGTTTGCTTGCATATAACCACTTGAGGCTTTTGTTAGAAGATCTTCTTCGATGTTGCGCACTATTATCTTTTGTATTTCTATTATTTCATAGTATATATGGGCCATCTTGCAATCGGTTTCTAGAGTGTACGCCTTCATTCTATCAATTTTTGGTGATGATTCGTATATGCTATTGGTTGCATTCATTTTTGACCTTTCTTGTTATGTGTGTGTCGACATGCATACTGATTGCATGCTTTCTAGTGAGTGCGGATGTGAATAAGTCCTTTAGTTCATGGAAGTTGTCTAGTGTGGTGGTAAGTAGTTGATTAGTTGTAACTTTTGGCCGATCTGAACCTGGATCTATCCTCGTCTTTTAGAGTTTAAGTGAGCATGGGAATAACAAAGTGTTGCTTCCATTAAGTTTGCATGGTTTATTGGAGTTATCAACCTTACCCAATTCATGCTTAACTCAAGTTGACTTACCCTTCATAGATTGAGGTGGAGCCTTGTATACCCATGACTCTTGTAATTAAATCTTCATTTGACTTGTTTAAGTTTTGATGCATTCTCTCCTTATTAGGATTGTTTTATTTATATAGTAGGTAATCTATGTTTGTTGAGTTTCTTTAGGTTATAAATGTTGAAATTTAATTAACATTAGGTTATAAATGTTGGAATTTAATTAACATTAGTTTATAATGATCATAGTTATAAAAGATTAATTATTTATATTTTTTTTACACAAAGTGCAATTGGTTTACTCTCATCTTATAATTATGTTTGGATGACTACCATAATACAATCTCTTGTTTACAAGAGTATAATTGATCTATTGTATTTCTATGTGTGAATTGAGGTTGATTGTTTGTTCTAATCAATGAGTATAAATATTAATCCAAGTATTAATTGACTTTAGTAGAGGTTGGTTAATTAATAAATTTATACTTATTTGTTGATCTAGGACAGAATAAATGAGCCCATTAATGATATACCGATGTATATTGTTTTATTATTTGTATCTATAGGTTATTAATAATGGTTATCATATTGAGTAATATGGTGAGATTATGAATATAATAATTTTATATTATCCTTTATTTAGAGTGTTTATTTTATTTGTTAAATGGTTAAAATATCATCATTATGACCTTGTTCTATTTATGAATTGTAATTATGAACTTTTAGATCACCAGTTAGGAGGAAATAGTCGGTGTTAGTTAAAAATGAGATTGGACACTTCGTTACTACTTATTTATGTTTATTATTAAATTTTTTAATATGAAGCATATATAGTTAAGTGTTCTATTTTTATACTTTGCAAATGATACATGTGTTGCAATACCCCTCTGTTTTGTTTCTTGTTCAAGTTGCTTTAGGCTATGTTTGGTTGTAGTTACCTTGCTTCTGGATACATTTTGTTATGATGTTTTGATCGCTACTATTGAGCGACAAATATTATTGTGTGATGTGTTGACCTAATTAGTGTTTCACAAACTTTAATGGTTTAATATTGTTAGAAGAGTTAACATGAGATGTTATTATGAGATTATTGGAATTATGATGGAAGTGTCAGTTTTGATAAGTGTATTGGTGAAGAGGACGGGTTCGCATCACTCACTTGCGAGCGCCCTGTGAATCCGTAATTTATTTTTCATGATGTGTATTATATGCTGGATATATTGTATGATGTTGGTTACTTGGTTGCAGGATTGCAGGTACATGACATCGACTCCACCTGGTTTCACAAGTTTGAGCATGTCGATCCAATGGTTAAGTTGAACGGGAAGTAGTAGCTAGGTAACATGTGTCAAGTTTACACCCTAGCCTTAGTGTGTCGTCAGTCGTGTGTGTCGATTCATTGTCTGTCTTGTTTTAATGTTATTTAATTCTGAAATATTTTTGATTTGAAAATAGATATTTAGAATAATTGCATTTAAATCATGTTGATGGTTATTTAATTTAAATTATGCAATGTGGATAAAAGTTTATATTTAAATTAATTAATTATATTTAATTTATTTAATTTAATTTATTTAATTAATTAAATTAAATTTATTTAATTAATTAAATTTAATCTAAGGGGGTTGAATTTAGTTATTAAATAATTAAATTAATTAATTAAACGTGATGCAAGAGAATGAAAGGAAATAAAAGAATTAAAATTAATTTTGGAATTTAATTTCAACTTGTGGGAATTAAATTAGAAATTGTAATTAAATGTTTACTTGGGAAATGAGTTTCAACTTTGGAAATTAATTTATTATTTCAAATTGTATTTTAAATTGAAAGTGGGTTTTTGAAAATTGGAATTGAAATTAATATCTAATTTGCATGTAATGTGAATTAGGGTTGAATTAGGTATTTTTGATTTATAAGGAATGCATGTTTTAATTTTAGGGCAGAAAAGTCTTAAGGAAAATTCATTTTTACAGCAGAGAAAAAATCTTGGAAAAATTTGCACAAAGAAGGGTTTGAAGAAAGTTTTGATTGTTGAATTGATGGAAGGAAAGATTGTTTGCATTTATTGGGTTTTGGATTGGATTCATTAGAGGATTGAAGAAAATTCAGGAAATCTTTGGAGGAGGCTTGCATCAGAAATTCATCTCTTCCTGTAGCTTCTTGTACCAGGTTTTCCTCTTTGTGTTTTATTGTTCTTCATTAGTATTTTTTAAATAGTAGTGATTAAAGATTTGTTTGTTAAATCTGTTTTAGAAAACAAATTTGATATTAGAAGAAAAAAATTAAATAAATTTACAGCCTTTGCTTGTGAAAATTGTGAAAACCTCAGTTGAATTTAAATTATTTGGGGAAATCGATTATATTGTTATTGAAATCAAACATAGAGATTGAACAATACATTTAGAATTTTTTTAGAAAATGAAACCCTCTATTTATTATTAAAAATCAGATTTTAAAAGCCGCAGGGTAGTTATATTTTTTCATGGTAAAATGGTCTGGTTGCATCACATATAACTCCACTAACACAAATTGGGTTGTCAGAAAATTTAAAGGGTTTCTGCACTTTGAAATTTTCTTATCCCTGTCAAAAAATCGCAAATACCTAGATCGTAGTTTTTGAGTTATGTTTGAAATACAAGATTCCTCTTAAGTTATTTTCTCATGGCTGCTCTGATAATAAAATAATAATAAATTGATATTTATAAATATTAATATTTTATGTATTGTTACTATAATATCAAAATATTATTTAATAATATTTTATATTATAATTTATAATATTAAAGTATTATATTTATTTATATTATTTTAAATAAAATTTGCATATTAGATTAGTGGAATTAAAATTATAAATGTATGGGAAAATTATTGTTTATTTTAAAATGGCATGTTAAAGTTTAATTGAAGGAGTTAAATATTTGATTTAAAGAATACATAATTTAAAATTTAATTGTGAAATTTAAATTCATGTGTAAAATGTCCAATTATTAATTTGATTTAATTGGAAAAATATATATATATGATATTGGGTTATAGTCCAAATATTGATCTTATTTTAACACAATAAGTTATGGAAGAGACCAAATATTAATTTGATTAATTTTATAATGATTTAATTTGCAAGGGCAATTGGTTATTTAATTTAAAGCGAAATATTTTGAGTTATAGTTGAAAATACTTATTTTGTTAACAACAATTAGAGAATAAAATATGAGTGTAATTTTTCCCTTATCTGAAAAGATGAATTTTTAATTCAGTTTTATCGATATAATGAATTACGTAATGAAATGAGAAATGGATTTAGAGTATCCAAATATAGTTTCTTCTATTGCCTTCAATGATTATGTCTTTCGTGTTTATGCTTTGAGAATGGGTTGAATACCTGTTAGTTTATAAGTCTTCCAGATGGTCTGTTGTTTGTGAGGGTTGTCGTTGTGATGTCAACCTGTTGTGAATTCTCTTGGTAGTGCATGGGATCATGTTGTTTTAAAAGTAAATTCAGGAATTGATTATTATGAAGAGACAATTAATTATTTTAATTTAATCATTTTCTATTTGAATAATTTATTTGTTGAGAATGTATATTTTATGGTTGGAATAAATGGATGTATGTAATAAGAGTTTGAAAAGGGAAACTTTTAGATGAGATTAACATAGGGTGTTGTTAGAAAACTAGAAGAAATATAAGGTTTGGGTTAGAAAATTGAAAATAATTATTGTAGAAGATTTATGTTAGTTTTAAAAGAAAACAATGGATTCAACTTAAATTATTTGAACTAGTCTATCCTTTATTATAAAGACACTTATTTAGTTTTTTTTTCAATTAATTTTGAAAGGGCAATAGTTATTATGTTTAATTTCCATAGAGCAAATTAATTGTTGTGATTGGAATATTAAAGAATCTATATAATTGAGGTTATTAATATATATGTTTGGTGTGTATATAATATGGGGCATATAAAATATGTTAAGGGTAAATTCATTATCGTATTTCATTTTAATAAGATGTATGCAATATATTATTGAATAGAGATTTAAAATGGATTGATTAGTGTATATGGGTAAATGGGTAGAAAAATGATATTTTATTATATTAAAGTGATTGCATGTTCTAAATAAGAAATTGAATGAAATGTACGATTTGGTTAGGAAATGGAAAGAGTTTACTTGCATTGATTTGTGTCGATTTAAAAGTAAATTAAGAAGTTGTTTTATTGATGAGGCAATCAATTATGTTATTTATTAATTTCTATTTAGATTAATTGAATCATTGTGATTGGATTATGAAAGAGATATGGATTTAGTATATCCAAAAGTAGTATCTTCCTCATGATTATTTTAAAAGATTTAATTCTCTGTATTCAATAAAGGGAAGTAAGTTTAATTATTTTAGATTTCCAATAATGAAAGGGGAAATAGGGTTATGATTATTTTAGATGATCTAGTTATCATGTCTTTGACTTTGTCAACACTACCTATTGAATGAGTATGGATTTAGGAAATCCAAATATTAGATTTGATTAATGACTTGAATGCTTTTGTTGCTATGTCGTCAAGTTGTATTGTTGGTTTTGGGATTTAGTGTTAGTCCTAAATTATAAGTCTTCCAGGAGAACTTAGAGGATGAGGGTTGTTGAACCTTTATGTCATCCAATTGTTTTCCCTTGGTTAGTGCATGGCGTCTTCTCAGTTTACTCAATTTCCTTGAACGAAGATCTTTGTACCTCATGTGAAAGGAGTGGACTATGTGATTGTTGCCTCCAAGATGTTTGGAGTGAGTTCTATTTTTTGTTTCCTCATTGTTTTGGAGTGGATTATGATGCCTAGTTGATATGCACTTGTGTTTCCCTTGGTGGATTGTTTGGGTGTGTGTTGTCGAATAGAAGAGTGGCTTTTGTTAGGGGCCGGAGCCCAAAGTGGTAAGCCGAGTAACTTTCAGAAGTGAGTTAATCAAGTGATAATTAAATTAATGTACTTAGATGATTAGGATGCAGTTCACACTAATCAAGATAATTTAATCCTCATTCATCGACACAAGGGCTCGTATAGACTTGGGATGAGTGAGAAGGCCTGGAATGGCATAGTCATTTATATTGTCAATACGAGAGGTATTTGATGCCGCATGAGTGAGTATGAGTTCCGGGATTCGGTTGAGGCCACCAAGATTACCAGAGCCTATGAAGGATGCCTAGAGGAGATCTCATGACTACTATGTGATGACACTCTATCTAGGACAACTGTTGATAATTGTTTTATGTGTATGGTTTTGTGAACATACTGGATTATTATATGTCTGGAAGCAATGTGACCTATGTCAGTGATGTTGGAGTTGTACTTGATTTGTACTTGTAAGGTGATTGAGTTGTACTTGTATGGTGATTGAGTTGTACTTGTTAGTTCATTTGTTTGGTTATATCAGTATGAGTCAGTATGAGTTTGCCTTTGGTTAGTGGTTGTAAATCTTTGTCCATGTTACTTGGTTACTATCTCCTAGCATGGGGGGTGGGCCTTCGAGTACCACTTGGTTGGGTGGAACATGCACCAAAACTGTTGGGTCCCCATCTATCTTCAGTACTTGGTGGCGAGACATCCAGATGGACAGCATGCGGTTCTTGTTGTAATTTTTTGCATTGTAATATTTCAATTTGTATAAAATATTTTATCCCTCTTTTGTTATGAGGTGGAGTTATGTAATTGTAATACATTTGTACTATTGTCTCATTCTGAGAATGAGTGATGTAACTATTGGATTAAGATAATGATTATGAGATTATACCTTGGTTGATTATCTTATTATGTTATGTGGTATTCTTATGATGTATGAAGTTTATTTCATAAAGTTCATAAGGCTATGGTTTTATGTAATGTGTATGTGTGGGTTTAGGTAATCCTAATCTTGTAGCCTTAGAGGTTGTTGTTAATTATTAAGTGAATGTGTATGTTAAATGCACTTTATAAAAAAATTGGTTCACTTATGACATTAATTGCAACTTCCTTTAAGGTCACTTGGAGAGGCATTACATGTGTTGTTTAACTTATATGAATATAGGAATATAATGATTTTGTAAGGTTGAGGTTAATATACGTTGTGCAATTAGAAAATGAAGAAAAATGCACATTTGCTCTTTCCACCTTCCTTATTAATGTACTTTAACACACATATTTGAAAGGTTTTGAGATAAGGTATTTTAATACATTTAATTCTTTCTTTTGGAATAAGTATTAATTTAAAGTTGTTGAGTGAATCAAATTATAATCTAAACAGGGCAAACATTATTCTTTCTTGGAATCTAGTTTCATTAAGATATGTCGCTTGTGATATTATCATCCAGAGGCTTAAAATATTAGTGTTGTTTTGAATTCATGGATAGAGAATGGTGATTGCTCTCATATTGTATCAAATGTGTTTACATGTCCCATGCAAGTTTTGTGCCCTTATGAATTTTACTTTCAGACATGTTGAATACTCTTGAGTGGAGTTGAATTTGTTCTTGAAAATTTTGTCTTGCTTGTACTGTGGGTTATTGATTTGTCAATGTCTTGGTATGTACTCAACTATTTTGACTCTATGTGGAAAGAAGTATTACCTTGCTTACAAGTTGGTGTTTTTGTCTTATCAGATTGAGAGTTGTACTCTTGAGGTGTGGCTTTTGTTAGGGGCTGAACCTGAAAAACGTTGCATGGGTAACCTAGCAGAGGTTGGTAAGAAAGTGAAAACCTTAATTATTGTAATGGAAGTTTATCTGTTGTTTAGTCATTGTGATGTCATGTATTTTGACCTTGTGTAGTGTCATTGTTCTCCTTGTTGTCTGTATGTCTTGAGGACTTGTCCTATCTCCTAACATGGGGGGTGGGCTTTCAAGCTCCACATGGTTGGGAAGAATGTGCCACATCTTCCATTGGGTGCCCTGCAAAATCCCAAATGCACGTCGTTCATGGATTTGTTCACTGGACAAGTTTGTGGGTGTCATCTAGTCTTGATCTTATTTATTTTTGTACTCACTCATGATGTTACATGAGATCTCACTATATTATTCTTTTTTATACCATGAGATTTGTTACAATCCCATTTTTTATAAAAGAACTTGTAATCTAACTATTGATGTATTGAATCTGTAAATGACTATTCTCTTGATTTCAGATATATAGTTTTGGATGTGTTGTTTTTATTGTTCTACTTTAGTAACGTTGTTGTGGAACCCTTGAGTGGGTTTGCTTGGTTGTTTTAACTAATTGATATTATATATTCTCAAAAAAAAAAAAAAATGATTATTTAGTGTAATGCTTCCTGGGTTCCACGACAGGGCGTTACAGCTTGGTATCAGAGCCCCAGGTTCATACATTGGGTACTTGGGGTATGTTGAGTTCACTATATTATCCTTGTAAACATGTTGGTGGAATTGTTAAGTGATCACGTGTTCATGGCTTTTAGCTTAGCATGATGTACTTTGTGGAAAAGAGTAGTGTGAAGGAACCTAATATAAGTTTACTGATGGAAATTTGTAATGCCTCACCCTATATGTGATAAATACAACCCTTTTTACATACCTTACCTAAATAGATAACTATATTTATTACAAACAGTAAATAAAGTGATTTTGTGTGGCAACAATATTGTATATCATTTCTTTACTTTATATTTACTGCCATCCCTATAAAGTTGATATGTGGTTGTAACTTGGGGAATATGAATGGAAAGCGAAAGAGTATATATATATATGTAAATATATAAAGGATAAGGAGTTGAAATAATGTTTGGTGAAAGGTATTGATATTCATAGTATTGCATGCTTAATAAATAGTATATTTATATAATTGAAATTTAGTTGCATGTAAGGCACGATGCGATAGTTACGACTCTTGTTATTTCTTGTAATAGGTACCATTATTGTTGATTCGTCAAGTTGAATTGGTGAAATATGTGAATGTGGTTTAATAATTATAACTGATGATTTATTTTGGGAAAATGATAATCATAATATTAATAATAATATGATTATATTTATCAATATTCATTGTAATAGCAATTATACATAAACTAATACCTTTATTAATTCTATTATCATTAGTCATATTAGGATATAAACTAATATCATTACTCACTTTGCTGTTACTTTTGCTATGGATTTCACCTATTAGCAATATTATAATTATTCAAGTGGTATTAGCTTGAATTATAGAATTCTTATTAATGTGACTATCGATCGAAAGATGATATATTAACATCAACCAAAGAATACAGCAGTTAATGTTGTGCTTTTAATATTTTCTACTAAACCAACTGCAACAATACGTGATGAGATTAATTTTGAATATTGCATCTGCTCAACATAAATACAACATACCTATGGAAGTGTAATGATCCAGCGGGTGGATAGAAGTTTAAATAAAACCTATTACCCTTCCATCGATTTATTCACAATCCTACTTAACTTAGTGACAGGAGGAGCCATTTAAGGCGCAGATCATCCAACAAGATAAAGTCTGATTATTTGATAAATGCACCGCCTATATTCAATGACCATTTGTACTTCTCTACGTTTCAGGTCAGGGAAATTTTATATATTTATTATCTTTATTTTTCTTTTCACCCTCGCTGCCTATGAATGTCTCTTCAAATCTTGATTTCATGATTTGATTTTGCCCTTTTAATCAGTACTCATCGTGTAACATTGGCGATGGGTGAGTTGGCTACACATTTTTGCATAACACCTACTGACACATTTATTGCACTCTGGATATAGTTGTTGATCCATATAGCTGACCCATTCAATTCGGCTTGTTTGAGTGGTAATGGAGTTTTAATTGGGGTCGCTAGTCTTAATGGGGAGAGAAAAATAAAGAAAAAAAAAAGAGTGGAGGAGGCTGGCAACTCTACACAGAGATTATTCTTTTCACCAAACTCATTTTAGAGGATTCTTTTAGCAGAGACTGGAATGGTCTCAGAGGGGAACCCGTCAAATGGCTTGTAAAAGGAAAAATTGCGAAAGGCTTAGATATGCGTGGAGAATCCTATTAGTAGGGGATAATATGTTTGTTTAGATTTTTTTTAATCTAAGTTACACCAATGAAGACCGCCAGCCATAAATGAATTGATACAAAAATTGTTATGGATCATGGCATTGATTTCAAATGTGCAAACAAACTTTTCCACTTACCCAGGGTGGCTCTCATGTCTCCAAATTTCCCAGAGGCTCAAGGCATTGTCAACGTTGTCGCTCATTCAGCTGGTAAGTTATTGCATACCATTCTGTCACAAATTAGTCTAACTTTCTGAGCAAAGCGACTTATCTCTTTTGGCAGTAGTGTAAGGTTGAGAAGTGCAGTATATAAAGAATACCCACAATAGTCTCCCACATTGTTAATAAAATCAGACTGTGAATCAGTTTTATTATCTTTGGATTTATAAATTTGGGAGAGTGTATAACCATTTGTCATTTATATGTTTCTTATTTTATTCATGGTATATCACACATGTTATTTTACCCTACATAGAGGTTGAAGGCTAATGATCTTATCTATTTGAGTAAATAATAGAGTAGGGTGGTTGATGTTAGCTTTTATGCCAGAGTGTAACATATTACCTCATGTCCATTGCATCTTTAAAAATAAATACATAATATGTATATTCATGGCGTTGGACTGGTTTTCCTTTCTTTTCAAATCCTTATACAAGCAATCCATTTTGTGTATACCCTGCAATTATCACACTCCAGGAGACCATGTTTATTTGAGGAAGTCAAAAAAAAATAAAAAAATAGATTGCATGCCTTGTATACGCGTCCACCTTTAAGCCCAAGCTCCCATTTTGGCACTGCACCTGCAAAAGGGTATTTGCTCAAATGTTTCGTGGCCCTTTCAACAAATCCATTTAGTGCATATCTTGTAATCTGGGCATTCCATGAGAAGGCCCTCTCGAGTTTGTAGTGGTGTGAAGTATTTTGTTAGTATGAAGATAAGTTTATGATAGTATGTGAGTTAAGAGATAGTTTGTTAGTTAGATGCTATGATTTTTGAGTCTCTGCGTTAACAAAAAATAATGTTATGTAATGTGTATCTGTGTATTTATTTATCTACATTTAAAATTATAATATCAATGTTTTACCAACAAATTTTTACTTTTACGTTAAGGAATATGGTATTGACAAAAGGAATATGGTATTGACAAAGATCATAAACTTAAGGTGAATTCAAGGAGTCTGACTGTTCAATAGATTTAGTTATTTTCCTTTCCTAGCTATTCTATGGCAGAATTATTAAATGGTTTCGAATAACCACCAACTACTACTAATGTTGTAAATAGATAGCTTCCAGAACTATATTCACATAGAGTGAATGATAGAGATCGAACTGTCTCTAAATGGTAAACTCCATATTGGCATTTTCATAGAACTTATGCAGTGGGGTTGCCCCGTTCCCCTAATTGTATCGCATTAACTTCTGCAACTTTAATAAAATAAAGTCACTGCTCTTAGAAAACCTGCTATGCCCCTCTGGTCTGTTTGCTTGAATTTTTGTGACAGGGAGAATCCAATTAAATAAATTCTTAGATGTGAAGAAGTTTCCTGTAGTAGTTAAATAATACCCTTATTGGGGGGGAGGGGTTAGTGATACAAATAAATTGCGAGTAAAGTGAATATCTGTAACGCCTGCAAGGACATCAGCAAGTGAGTCAAAGTAATTGTTTTATTTTGCTGCATTGTTTAATCAGTTATATATCTTATTATTTATAACTTCTAATTTAATATTGGTATGTGTGCCTAATGATGATTGATCTATACAAACATCATTTCTTCAAGCTTTATTTTTATTTTTTTATATTTATGCAACTTTTGTGGCAGATTTATTGATTGATGTTATCAATGTTAAATATGCTGATGGATTAATTTGTTAATTTAATATTCTTTTTAAATTTTTTCAATAATCTTAAATTATAATTTTATTATTATTACTATTTTGTTTGAATGTTGTCAAGACATTGTTCTTTCATACTGTCTTGAATTGGAAATTTTCATAATGATGAATAACATAGACAAAATAATATCATAACACATTATGATTGCAAATATTACAACTTCTTTGATTGTTGTTAAATTGCTCATGTGGTTTAGACATTATCTGAACTTATGCTAATGATAGAAGTGGAGGAGCAACATTCTGTCATCAATCCTTGTGTTTTTATTATGCCATATGATTACATGCACCATATATTTGAATGCAGCAATAATCTATTAAGTTGTCATATTTTTGAATGTGCTATTTTACTTATGTTGAACTGTGTGTGCTGTTTTTTAAATGGCAAGGCTGATTGCAGAAAAAAACTGCTGTGATGTTTTAATGAACACAAAAAAATCCTTCCTGGGTTTTAGTCCTCTACTCTCTAGCTTTCCAAAACATTTTAAACTTTTAAATTTCGTTAAGAAATGTGGATTCTATGACTGTTTTAAAGCAGCCCTGTTTTGTTGAAGAACTATTCCATTACATTGGATTAGTTAAATTTGAAGATTATTAGTTATAAGGTGAGTTAGTAATAACCCTATATGTGTGTTTACCGATAATCCTTGATCTCTAAATATTTTATTATTATATGGTGTTCTAGTGATATTGGAGATATATTCAAATTATGGTAAAATTGTTGTGAGATTTGAACCTAGTTTAAGTGGACCATTTAATATACTTATGTATAGTTGACACCTAAATTTAAGTAAGGGAATTTTGAGCAGGAGGCATTACATTATAGATTTTTTTCCTTACCACCATCTCCTTGAGTGAAAACCAAGATGTATGATCTATTCTTAACTATAAACGTACTTATCATGTGATTTCAACTTTAGATAATGATAAAAATCTAGAGAGGATAGAAATGTTAAATGAAAGTTTTTAAGCTAGCTTGATAGTTATAAGGATGTTAGTTATGAAATGTCAAATACCCAAGAGGATATACCCTTATGTTGTCAAAGCTTGTGGAGATACAAGCTCAAATGTCGAACTACAGTTCCTCTGCGAATTATATATGTAGGCAAGGCCGTCAGAGACGAGCCCTCGAGGAATTAGGTCTAGCCCCTAAGGTTTGTGCTCTATTCATTACTTTGAGTTGATATTGATATAATGTATTTACTTAGCTTATGACTTGATTGTCCCTTTAGTTTATGATTGTGTGGGTTGAATTATTTAAGTCTATCTTGTTGATTTAATTTCCGTGTCCCCATTTGAAAACCCTTCTAGGATTGCTTAAGAAATTTAGTTGTCTAACTAAATATATTAATCTTTAACTAGTCAATTGTTGTATGCTTCCTTGTAGTTCCTTCTTGGGTAGCAGTGATGAGGGTGCAACCCGAGACACAGAAAATCACACAGAAAACTGAGATCTTTATTATTTTCAAAAATAAAAATCTTACATGCAGAGGATCTCAAATCCTTGAGTTCTGCAATATATGCAAATTACAAAAAGAAACTATAGAAATTCCCCTCTTCGCAGCATGCGATCTTTTTTTCCCAAAAACTACCACAAAAATCAGAAACTACCCTATAAATAGTCCCATTTCCTCTGTTTGGAGCCAAAAACAGCATTCTAATCATGCACAAACTTCTGGAAGCCCTAACTCAAGATCTAACCATCAGATCTTCAATGATAATACCTTTTCGGAAAGGTCTTGCGAAAATGAAGTGCCAGAAAATGGGGCTTAAAGGTTAATCACTTTCGTTTTCCGACAATTTTTGGGTCCATCTGAAACCTTTAAGTCCCTCAAAATTAGCTTTGAAGATTTTGTAGGGCAAAAAGCAGAAGCTGAAACTTGAATAACTTTTGAACCGGGAATGATCTTCACCTGATTCTTTCACCAAAGTGTTTATTATTCTGTCCTGAAGCTTCCCTTAAATTTCTGTTTCTTCACGCCTTCAAAATCATACCTGCTAAAAATAGCAGTCGAATAGAAAAAGCAGAAAAGCAGTTCTGAAAGCTGAGAATTCTTCTTCGACGAAAAGGGTATCCAGAAATGAAAAAAACATATTCAAAATTCTAAATAAAAGTAAATATATTTTTGGGTGATGTAGGATTGCCCTTACACCACTGGATGCTCCTGCATCACACCCAGGGTAATTTGAAAAGTGACCCCGTCACTTCTCAGATGGTTGAGAAAAACCCAAATGGTCAACCTCTGCCTTAGACAACCAGGATGAATCTTCCACAGGCCTTCCTCTCCACTTCACCAAATATTCTTCATACTGTCTGTTTTTGGTACTCCTTCCCACACGGCTATCCAAGATTTCTTCGATCTCCTCCTTTTCTGAAGTAGGTGCTGGAATACCACACTGTCCCATTGTTGGTATTTCCTTTGTGCCACTCTTATGATATTCTGTCAAATCTGCAATGTTGAACATAGGGGAAATGTTTAATCCATCCGGCAACTCTACTTCATATGCATTCCCTGAATCATGCCTCTTCAAAATTTTATAGGGACCGAACTTCTTCATCTTCAATTTGTTATAGGTTCCTACTAGAAACCTTTCTTTCCTCAAGTGGACCATCACTTCATCACCAATCTGAAATTCCTTATACCTCCTCTTTTGATCTGCCTTAGTCTTATATTGCATATTCATCTTATTAATGTGTTGTTTTACCTTCTCATGCATATTCTTGATGTGTTCTGCAAAGTCTTCAGCTTCAGCACTTGTCTTCTTCTCTTGGTCCATCTTTCTCAATTCTGGAGCAGTCTTAGGACTACTTCCATACACAATCTGGAATGGTGATCTACCTGTGCTTCTATTGACAGAATTGTTGTAAGCAAATTCTTCTTGGGGTAAGATCAAGTCCCATCCCTTTGGTTTATCTCCTACCAAGCATCTCAGTAGGTTACCCAAACTCCTATTCACAACTTCAGTCTGGGGATGGTGTGCAGAACTAAACTTCAACTCTATTTTCAACTTCTTCCACAAGGTCCTCCAAAAGTATCCAACAAGTTTTGTGTCACGATCTGAGACTATACTCTTTGGCAAACCATGTAGCCTCACCACCTCTCTGAAGAACAAGTCAGCAATGTGGATTGCATCATGGGTCTTCTGGCATGGGATGAAATGTGCCATCTTCGAAAACCTGTCAACTACCACAAATACTGAATCATTCCCTCTTTGTGTCCTTGGCAAACTAAGAACAAAGTCCATACTTATATCCTCCCACGGCCTCTCCGGTACAGGTAAGGGCTGATACAACTCGATATTCTGACTCACTCCTTTAGCCATTTGACATACCCTGCAACTCTGCACAAACTTCTTCACATCTTGTGACAACTGAGGCCAATAATAATGCTCACTGATAATGGAAATGGTCTTATCTCGACCAAAATGTCTTGCCATTCCTCCACTGTGTTTCTCTTTTACCAGGTTCTCCCTCATGGAACTCCTCGGAATACACAATTGACTTCCCTTAAACAACATGCCTTCTTGAATTATGAAATCCAGCCACTTTGTCCTGTCAACTGTAACAGGTTCCTTGCAAGCTTTCCAAGCTTCTGCAAAATCAGGATCTTTCGGATACAATGTCTTGAGTTCACTAAACCCAACCACCTCAATCTGCATTTCTATCAACAATGTATGCCTCCTACTTAAGGCATTTACAACCCTATTTGATTTCCCACTCCTATGTTTTAAAACAAATATATAACTTTGCAAAAATTCTACCCATTTCATATGCCTCTGATTTAATTTTCCTTGACTACTCAGGTACTGCAATGCTTGATGATCAGTATACATAACAAATTCCTTCGGCAACAAATAATGCCTCCATTTCTTTAATGCTTGAACTATTGCATAAAATTTCTGATCATATACAAAGTACTTTCTCTTTGCATCATTTAACTTTTCACTGAAATAGGCAATGGGCTTACCTTCCTAGCTTAACACTGCTCCAATGGCACAACCACTAGCATCACAATCCACCTGAAACACCTTATTGAAATCCGAGAGAGCCAAAACAGGTTGTTCTGTCACCTTCTGCTTCAATAGATCAAAACTCTTTGGTGCTCTAGTGCTCCACTTAAACTCTTTTCTATCCCCTCTCATTGTTTTAGTTAGGGGTGCACAAATACTACTGAAGTTTCTAATAAACTTTCTATAAAAACTTGTCAAACCATGGAAAGATCTCACCTCAGTAGCAGTTCTTGGGGTAGGCCATTCCAGAATAGCCTTCACCTTCTCTGGGTCCATCTTGAGACCTTCTGTCGAGACAACAAACCCCAAGTACACTAACTCCTTCTTCACAAAACTACACTTCTTCAGATTAATCAGCAATTTCTCTTCTCTTAACTTCTCAAAGACTCTACCAATATGCATTATATGCTCATCCAGTGACTTACTGAATATCAAAATATCATCTAAATACACAATAACAAAGCTTCCTAGGAACTCTTTCAGTACCTCGTTCATGAGCCGCATGAATGTGTTTGGTGCATTGGTTAGCCCAAAAGGCATGACTAACCACTCGTACAGGCCCTCTTTGGTCTTGAAGGCAGTCTTCCATTCATCTCCCTCTCGAATCCGGATATGGTGATATCCACTTTTCAGATCAATCTTTGTGAAGTACTGAGCTCCACTCAAACAATCCATCAGGTCATCCATCCTTGGTAGGGGAAATCTATACTTGATTGTTATCTTGTTTATGGCCCGAGAGTCTGTACACATCCTCCACTCCCCATCCTTCTTTGGTGCTAGTACTGCAGGTACTGCACATGGACTCAAACTCTCTCGAATCAAACCCTTTCTCAACAACTCCTCAACTTGTCTGTTTAACTCCTCATTTTCTGCAGGAGTCATTCTATGAGCTGCCTTATTCGGCAAACTGGCTCCTGGGATCAAGTCAATCTGATGACTGATCTTCCTCATTGGTGGTAAACCCTCAGGTACATTATCAAAAATAATATCCTGAAACTCATTCAATAACCCAGAAACTTCTACTGGAACCTTCTCACTGCCCTCCTTATCCATTTTAGGAATCAATGCATAACACACACGCTCATGTTTCATGCCTTCTAAAAATTTCCTTCCATCAACATAACAAATTCTAACACTACTGCATACCTTTTCTTCGGCCTTCTTCAGGGGTTTCAACTTATGGCGGACTCCATCCTTCATCAGGGAATAAGTGTTTGCATGGCCATCATGTACAACTCACCTGTCAAACTGCTACGGCCTCCCCAGCAGCACGTGACATGCATCCACAAGGATGATATCACAGAGTACCTCATCATGATAGCTTCCAATCTTGAACTTCACCGGGCACTACTCATTGACTAGAACTTTGTTGTCTTTCTGCAACCAGGCAATCCGATATGGATGTGGATGCCTTTCCCTCTTTAGCTTCAACTTTGTAACCATTTCTTCTGACACTAGATTATCAGTGCTCCCACCATCAATAATGACATCACAACATTTTTCTTCACACTTGCACCTTGTGCGAAATAGATTCTTCCTCTGTTCTGGCTCCTTCTCTTCAGTCACCAGGGCTCTTCTAACCACTAGGGCTTCTCTCCTTTCAGCATCATCTGAATGTTCAGATTAAGCCTCCTCATCTACATGCGCAACCCTTGCATGACCTTCTGGCCTTTTGTCTGTCCTTCCTTGGTATTGTGGACATTCATAGGCTCAATGCCCTTCTTCACCACATTGGAAACAAGTTCCTCTGAAACCACCCCTTCCAGGTCCTTGCCCAAATCTTCTTTGTCCTCTACCTCTTTGATCACCACCATTCTGATCATGTGGGCGGTAGAAGTTATCATTCCTTTGGCTTCAACTGGTACCCACATCTTCACTTTTCTTTTCATCCTCATTTTGGCTTCTAAAAGATCTTCCGCTACCCCTTCCGCTTTGACCTCCTCGTCCTTTTTGCTTACTGTCAAATCTTTTGTTTAGCTTCTCTTCAACTCTTAGCGAAAATTGGTAAGCATCTTCAATGGTGGCCATTCTGACCAAGCTTAGCTCCTCTTGAATGCTCGGCCATAACCCATTAAGATAACGGGCTACCTTCTCCTTGTTGGCCTCTGCATGTCCCGTTCTGATGATTATCTTGTGAAAATTTTCTGTGTATTCTTTCACAGATCTACTTCCTTGCTTCAACCCTTGCAATTTCTTCAATAGATCTAACTCATAGTCCATTGGCATGAACTGCTTCTTCAATTTCTCCACCATGCGATCCCATCTGGTGATCTTTCCCTTTTCTCTCTTATTTCTTTCTAGTTGGACCTCTTTCCATTAGATACTGGCGTGGCCCTTCAGCTTCGTTTTTGCAAACTTAACCCGATCTGGGTCCTCTACTTCTTCATACTCGAAATACTCTTCCAACTCGTTGATCCAATCAATCAACTCTTCTGGGTTCAGACTACCAGAAAAACTGGGAACTTCTACTCTAGGTCTTTTTCCGATCTTCGAAATGGCCCTTATCAACTGCATTTGATCTTGATCAATAGCTTCTTCTTCCTCTTCTACATCTGAATCTTCTACCTCTTCTTCATCCTCACTTTCTTCTCCCCTTCTCGGGTTCACCCCTCTTCTTAACTCTCTTTGTAATGCATTAATTTGTCTCTGGAGGGCTCTGAAACCCTCGGCCGCTAATGGATCTCTTCCACCAGCATTTTTAGCACTACCTCGCCTACCATGCGCCACTCTTGGAAGCATCTTGAATATCTTGAACCCACAACCACAGTCCTGGTGCGAACTGCTTCACGATCGACGATCTGTCCACACACTCAAGAAAACCCGCTCTGATACCATTTGATGAGGGTGCAACCTGAGACACAGAAAATCACACAGAAAACTGAGATCCTTATTATTTTCAAAAATGAAAATCTTACATGCAAAGGATCTCAAATCCTCGAGTTTTGCAATACATGCAAATTACAGAAAGAAACTATAAAAATTCCCCTCTTCGCAGCATGCGATCTTCTTTTCCCAAAAACTACCACAAAAATCAGAAACTACCCCATAAATAGCCCTATTTCCTCCGTTTGGAGCCAAAAACAGCATTCTAATTATGCACAAACTTCCGGAAGCCCTAACTCAAGATCTAACCGTCGGATCTTCAATGATAATACATTTCGGAAAGGTCTTTCCAAAATGAAGTGCCAAAAAGGGGGGCCTAAAGGCTAACCACTTTCGTTTTCTGCCAATTTTCGGGCCCATCCGGAGCTTTTAAGTCCCTCAAAATTAGCTCTGAAGATTTTGTAGGGCAAAAAGCAGAAACTGAAACTTGAATAGCTTTTGAACCGGGAATGATCTTCGCCTGATTCTTTCACCAAAGTGTTTATTATTCTGTCCTGAAGCTTCCCTTAAATTTCTGTCTCCTCACGCCTTCAAAATCATACATGCTAAAAATAGCAGTCGAGTAGAAAAAGCAAAAAAGCAGTTCTGAAATCTGGGAATTCTTCTTCGACGAAAAGGGTATCCAGAAATGAAAAAAACATATACAAAACTCTAAATGAAAGTAAATATATTTTTGGGTGATGTAGGATTGCCCTTACACCACTGGATGCTCCTGCATCAAGCAGCCTTTTGTGAGTTTTGTAAGCATTTTTTTAGCGAAATTTGATAGTTGTGTTTTGTCTTTAACTGTACATTTGAGTGTTAAATTTAGGGCATTACAAAATTTATGATACGTATTCCATGGTTATGAAAATTGTTGTCCCTATGGAATCATGTATGTAGTTGTACCCCTATAAATGTAAAAAATCAATAATTGTATCTTGTTTGAGTGTTGTGAAAACCCGTACTTGCTTTGTGTATCCATGTGATGGTGATACTTGGTACCCATCCATGGGGAAAAGTTGCACTTTGGTGTGGGATCTACCATACCATTGTGTGTATTTGTATGTTTGTTACCTGATTGAGGGCCAACCCATATGTGGTTGAAACTTATATATAAGAGTAACCAAAAGTAGTTATTTTTCTTTTGGTTCTCTAAACCCTCAATCTGCGAAGGGATAGTAGCACCCACAAGTTCCTTGGGTGGAGTGTAGCGTACACATATTGTGGCACAAAGCATCTCAACTCAACCAATCCCGAGGAAATGTACCCACTACTTTCCCTTATGATGGATTAGGATAGTTGATCCATAAGTGTTAACCTTATCCCCACATATTTGAGTACAACAATATGGGTTTGTTATTTATGCCAGGATGCCCATAGAGATGTTGTTTTGGCATTGTTGAGTTAACCTCGTCTGTATGAGAGGTGAAGCGCGGTAGCCCCATAGTGATATTATCGTATTACATTATATATTTAGTGTATCTGCACATGCTCCGATATGATGTGATAGATACGATGCCATACCACACTGATGTTCCGACATAGTGTTGGTGATGATGCTTTGATATACTGTATTTGCACATATTTTGATATGATGCAGTATGATACCACACCCCACTCATGTTCCAACATAGTGATGATGATGATGTCATGTTATATGATGCCACATGCCTATACATGTGAAGGTGCATTATCAGATTGTCTTTGTTAGCCTAATTGTGCGATGAGCGTTATGGGGCCTCGAACACTTGTAGAGGGATCCTCATGGCTACTTGGACCATGTTGGTCGAGTAGCATATGGGTAGACCCTAGCCATGTATACCTCTGGCTACAACGATTTCATGCATGTGTATTCTCCGCAAGGTATCACGATGTGGGATGTGTTATGTGCATGCCTACCTCTGCTGACCTAAAGACACATTGCCACATGGCATATGACCAATACGTGCCTTCTCCGATTGGCGTATGACCAGGTAGAGTGACGATGTTTGTATAAGTCGTGGATACACTCTGGGTCATGTGGATGGCATGCTCATTCAAACAAACCCACCCATCCATACAAACCAACAAACAATAAGAGATCAAGTATAAGTGAGTGATGAAGTAATTCAAACACTCCCTCTTTTTCTCTCTCTCTCACACTTACACACATAGTGATAAAGTAATATAAAAGGATGTCAAAATTCAAACAGGTACATAAATTGAATGCCAAAGTTCAAAAATTAAATGCATACAAAGTAAATAACTATAGTTCAAACATGATTCCAACAAACAAATAGTGATGCCAAATTGAAACACGCTAAACAAAGTTGAAAATCACTTCAAACAAAGAGTTAATTTATGTTAAAGCTCAAGCATAAAATATAAACAAAGTGAATGTCAAACATGTAAAGTAAATATGTAAATATATCAAATATAAGTCAATTTCAAAATTCAAACCCATGCTTCAATAAACAATAAGTAAATCAATGTTCAAACACACACTTCACAACTAGTGGATGTCAAAACATACGAAACAAACAAGTTCAATGAAAGTCACTTCAAACAAATAATCAATGTATGTCAAAGCTCAAACAAACTTCATATAAACAATAAATGCAAACAAAGTGAATGTCAAAATGGATCAAATAAATGTCAATACCAATATTAAAAATCATGCTTCAATAAATTATAAGCAAGTCAATGTTCAAGCACACATTTCAACTTCACAACTAGGGGGTGCCTAAAAACACTAAACAAACAAGTTTGAAAGTCATTTAAAAAAAAAAATTAATGTATGCCAAATCCCTCAAATACACACTTCATATAAACAATAAATGCAAATAAAGTGAATACAAAAGTGTTAAAGTAAAAACATACAAAATAAATGTCAAAATGTTAGTTTGCACGTTGCATAGTAAATGTCAAAATGGATCAAATAAATGTCAATACCAATATTAAAAATCATGCTTCAATAAATTATAAGCAAATCAATGTTCAAGCACACACTTCAACTTCACAACTAGGGGGTGCCTAAAAACACTAAACAAACAAGTTTGGAATTCATTTCAAAAAAAAAATTAATGTATGCCAAAGCTCTCAAATACACACTTCATATAAACAATAAATGCAAAGAAAGTGAATACAAAAGTGTTAAAGTAAAAACATACAAAATAAATGTCAAAATGAATTAAATATAAGTCAATCTAAAATTCAAACCCACGTTACAATAAACAATAAGTAAATCACACCACATAAAAAATTAATGATTTTTCAAACTAAATCACACAAAACAAACATGTTTAAATTGCAGCCTTCTAATAACACAATACTAATTATTGTTGATTACATTATAATTGAAGGATATTATAAAACTTAAATAATCACACTACAACAAAAATGTTAAATCATTAAATATGATAAAATAAAATATTAAAATCCAATACAATAGAAAACAATATGCATAAAGTGAATGTGAAAGTTCAAATATACACACATGCTAAAGTAAAAACACAACAAAATGGTTGTCAAGGTTAAAACACATTTCACACAATATTTGTTCATTCCACACATAATGTTTTCAAACACACTTTACACACATACAAAGTAAATCCTAAAGTTTAAAGATATATTAAGTTAGCTTAAACATGCCAAACTACAAACACACTAAATTGAACACATGCATAATTTAAAAATGTTTCACAAAAAGTTACTTCAACTACACACAAGGTAAACACTTAAGTTCAAACATGTCAAAATACAAACACATAAAATGTGAATACCTAAATTCAAACACACTTCACACTAAAGTTCAAACGTATACTATGAATGTGAAAGTTCAAACATACACACACATTATGAATACAATTGAAGTGGTTGCCAATGTTGAAATGTATTTCACACAAAGTTTGTTCAAACACACAATTCAAACATATATTAAGAAAATGCTAAAGTTTAAACACACACATTCCATAATAAAAAGACAAACAAAATGGTTGTTAAAATTAAAACACATTTCACACATAGTGTTTTCAAACACACACTTCACACATATACAAAGTAAATGTTAAAGTTTAAAGATACATTAAGTTAATTCAAACATACCAAAGTAAAAACAAACTAAAGTGAACACATGCATAATCTAAAACCATTTTACAAAAATTTACATCTACACAAAGTAAACACTTAAGTTCAAACATGCCAAAAAACAAACACATAAAATGTGAATGTCAAAGTTCAAACAAACTTCACACCAAAGTTCAAATATATACCATAAAGTGGTCGTCAAAGTTAGGACTTTCTTCATACAAAGTGAATGTGAAAGTTCAAACATACACACACATGCCAAACTATGCATACAATTGAAGTGGTTGTCAATGTTGAAATGTATATCACACAATTTTTTTTCAAACACACACTTCAAAGATATATTAAGCAAATGCTAAAGCAAACACTCACATACCATAGTGAAAAGACAACAAAATGGTTGTCAATGTTAAAACACATTTCACACAATATTTGTTCAGTTCACACATAGTCTTTTCAAACACAAACTTCATACACATGCAAACTAAATGCTAAAGTTTAAAGATGCATTAAGTTAATTCAAACATACCAAAGTACAAACACACTAAAGTGAACACATGCCTAATTTAAAAATGTTTCACAAAAAGTTATTTCAACTACACACAAAGTAAACACTTAAGTTCAAACATGTCAAAATACATAAAATGTGAATTTCAAAGTTCAAACATACTTCACACTAAAGTGAGCATCAAAGTTAGTACTATCTTCATACACATGAAGTTCAAACTACACACATGTCAAAGTACAAATACAATTGAAGTGGTTGCAAATATTAAAACGTATTTCACACAAAGTTTGTTTAAACACACTTCAAACATATATTAAGCAAATGCTAAAGTTTAAACACACACATGTCATAATAAAAAGACAATAAAATTGTTGTTAAAATTAAAACATATTTCACACATATTGTTTTCAAAAACACACTTCACACATATACAAAGTAAATGCTAAAGTTTAAAGATACATTATGTTAGTTCAAACATACCAAAGTACCAACACACTAAAGTGAACACATGCATAATTTAAAAATGTTTTACAAAAAGTTACTTCAACTACACACAAAGTAAACACAAGTTCAAACATGTCAAAATACAAACACATAAAATGTGAATGTCAAAGTTAAAACATACTTCACACTAAAAGTCAAACATATACCATAAAGTTAGCATCAAAGTTAGTACTGTCTTCATACAAAGTGAATGTGAAACTTGAAACATACACACACATGGCAAACTACACATACAATTGAAATGGTTGTCAATGTTGAAACGTATATCACACAAAATTTGTTCAAACACACATTTCAAACATATATCAAGCAAATGCTAAAGTAAACACTCACATGCCATAGTGAAAACCTAACAAAATAGTTGTTTATGTTAAAACACATTTCACACAATATTTGTTCATTTCACACATAGTGTTTTCAAACACACACTTCACACATATGCAAAATAAATGCTAAAGTTTAAAGATGCCTTAAGTTAGTTCAAACATACCAAAGTACAAACGCACTAAAGTGAACACTTAAGTTCAAACATGTCAAAATACAAACACATTAAATATGAATATCAAAGTTCAAACATACTTCAGACTAAAGTGAGCATCAAAGTTAGTACTATCTTCATACACATGAAGTTCAAACTACACACATGTCAAAGTACAAATACAATTGAATTGGTTGCAAATGTTAAAATATATTTCACACAAATTTTGTTCAAACACACACTTCAAACATATATTAAGCAAATGCTAAAGTTTAAACACACACATGCCATAATAAAAAAATGGTTGTTAAAATTAAAACATATTTCACACATTGTTTTCAAACACACTTTTCACACATATACAAAGTAAATGCTAAAGTCTAAATATGCATTAAGTTAGGTCAAACATACCAAAGTACCAACACACTAAAGTGAACACATGCATAATTTAAAAATGTTTTACAAAAATTTACTTCAACTACACACAAAGTAAACACTCAAGTTCAAACATGCCAAAATACGAACACATAAAATGTGAATATCAAAGTTCAAACATACTTCACACTAAAGTTCGAACATATACCATGAAGTGAGCATCAAAGTTAGTACTATCTTCATACAAAGTGAATGTGAAAGTTCAAACATACACACACATGCCAAACTACACATACAATTAAAATGGTTGTCAATGTTGAAACGTATATCACACAAAGTTTGTTCAAACACACATTTCAAACATATATCAAAAAAATCCTAAAGTAAACACTCACATGTCTTCGTGAAAACACAACAAAATGGTTGTCAATGTTAAAACACATCTCACACAATATTTGTTCATTTCACACATTGTGTTTTCAAACACACACTTCACACATATGCAAAATAAATGCTAAAGTTTAAAGATACATTAAGTTAGTTCAAACATACCAAAGTACAAACACACTAAAGTGAACACTTAAGTTCAAACATGTCAAAATACAAACACATAAAATGTGAATATCAAAGTTCAAACATACTTCAGACTAAAGTGAGCATCAAAGTTAGTATTATCTTCATACACATATAGTTCAAACTACATACATGTCAAAGTACAAATACAATTGAAGTGGTTGCAAATGTTAAAATGTATTTCACAAAAGTTTGTTCAAATACATACTTCAAACATATATTAAGCAAATGCTAAAGTTTAAACACACACATGCCATAATAAAAAGACAGCAAAATGGTTGTTAAAATTAAAACACGTTTCAAACATAGTGTTTTCAAACACACATTTCACACTTCAAACATATATTAAAAAAATGCTAAAGTTTAAACTTACGTATGCCATAATAAAAAGGCATACAAAATGGTTGTTAAAATTAAAACACATTTCATACATAATGTTTTCAAACACACACTTCACACATATACAAAGTAAATGGGTATGTGCAGAATCATCATGGAAAAAACAGGTCCTTAAGTGGCAATGAAAATTTAGAAAAATCAGAGTTAGGCAACTTGACGTAAAAATTTGAATAAGTTATCTATATTATTTCAAGAATGTTAAGAATAGAATATGTAGAAAATTGAATGTAGTTTCTAAACTACTAGATATATATATTGTTTTTCAAATCTATTTAGAAAAAAATTGAAATTTCAATGCAGTAGTACTTAAATTTCAGGGAAAAAATAAGGAGTTTGTTTTACCACCCTGACCACAATAAAATGATAATATTTTTTAATAATATTTTAAATATAAGTAGAGGACTCATGTCCCGATGTGATGCATATTTTTTTGTATTTTTTTTCTAAGTAAATAATTAAAATAATTAATTATGAATTTTTTATTACAACTTTTAAAAAATATAAAAACTCATATGTCTGACCACCTTAGCTTGGTCAAAACTTCATGAATTTTTATTTATTTTTAATCCTATAGTATGCAAAGCATAGAATGTGACATGTTTTGGATTCAAAAAATGTGATACGGTTTGAAAGATATAGATATTTTTCAATCAGCCTATCAATCAGGACTTTAGTCGTAATTCAAATAGAAAATGAATAACAATTATTTATTAAATTCAAAATAAAGAACAATTTATATTTTTAGAAAGCTAAGAATCTCCTTCAAAAACCCTTTTTGTATCAATTTAGGGTAAAAAAAAGTCGTCAACCACATGGGCGAAGTCTAGAAAAGCAAGGTAAGTTGTTAAACACGTTTTTGTGTTGACTTTTTAGGATTGGCATGTCCTAGCCAAATTCCAAAGCAAACCCGAGCCTAATCCCTAGGTAGTAGGCTTTGTGTCAGACATATGGGATATCCAATTTTTTATATAAAATTTTAAAAAATCTAATATAGTTTTTAATATATTATTTAAAAAATTGCAATTTTCAAATCAGATATCCGATTTATTTTATATATAATTTTAAAAAATCTAATATAGTTTTTAATATATAATTTAAAAATTTGCAATAAATAATTTATAGTTTATTTTAATATATCTAGTTGAGAATATACAATATAGTTTATAATTTATGATAATCTCTTACGGAATTATGTATAATATATAATATATTATACTATTATGTATAATATTTAAATATTATTTAAATATTCTCTCTTTCCCCTCTCTCTCCCTGTAATACCCCTTCGTTTTGTCTTTTTGATTGAACAATGTTATTCTCTGTTATGTTGTACTTTTTGTTTGTACCTTGACTGTGGTACTCGACTTTTATTTGAGCGCTATCTATAAAGCGACGTTAATGTTATCTTTTGATGTGATGGTATTTTAATATGATGTTATCTTTATAACATGTTATGGGATTAGCATTATAGATGTTCGAATTAAAAATGTTTTATGCTTTGAATTATATTACTATGTTAAAATTGTCAATTAGCTACATTGTATTGGTGAAGAGGATAGTATCGCATCACTCGCTTGTGAACGCCCTGCGATTCCGAGATTTCCTCTTCATGGTGTGTATTTTATGCTGTTTATATTATATGTTGATATTTACTTGATTTTCAGGTTGACAGGTATAGGACATCGACTTCACCCGATTTCACAGGTTGGAGTGTGTTCAATGCCCAACGGTATTCGATAGAGAGATAGTAGCTAGGTTTTTGTGCCACGTTGTCACCCTAGTCTTGGTGTGTCGTCGGGTGTTAGTCGAGTTATGTTGTTTTTTTGTTGATCATCTTGCCTTGATTTTATTTGATTGCAAGTTAAATTGGGTAATTGAATGGCTTAATGCATTTAAGTTGATATTAATTTAATCTGGAATTATGTTGAAATATAATTTATTTTATTATTAATTTAATTTAATTAATAAATAATTTAATCGTTGATTAAATCTATTTTATTAATTAATTAAATTTATGATGTTGAAATAAATAAGTTATTTATTTTGAAGTTATTGTTTATTGAGAGAAATGAAAAAAATTAAAAGAAAATGTATTAAATTTCATTTTTGAAAATTTGAATTCAAAAATTTCAAAAATTGAGATATTTTGGCTATTCTATTTTCAGAAATTTATGAGAGTTGTTGTATGGATTTTTTTGGGGAATTTTCATTATTATGGAATTTTTTTCTTCACAATTGGAGAAGATGGAGTTTTGGAAAAGATTGAATTAGAGAGGAAGAATTCTTCAATTTGGTGGGTTTTGGGATTTGAGTTGTGAAAATTTATGGAATTGAAGTTGGAAGCAAGGTTGGGGGTTGAATACCATTTTGGATCTTCCCAACTCAAAAGAAAAGAAAACCAGGTTCATGCTTGTAAATTTAGTTGTTTTGAAAATTATATTTATATATTTGTTTGTTATTGAAAATCTTTTTGGGAAACTCAAGATCTGTATTGTGGTGAAAACTTCATGCCAAATTTTGTTTCAATTCTTAAACCCATGTTTCCATTTGAGGGTTCTTAAGAAAATTGGTGTTCTTGCCTAAAAATGATCATTTTATGTATGGTTTTCTCAATTAATTTTGGAAATCCCTCTTGAAAATATATATATATATATATATATATATATATATATATATTATAAGGTTATGCTGTCAGAAAAATGGTTTTAAAAATTTCATTTCTGAGGCAAATTGCGGAAATTTCTGCAGGGTTTTGAAACCCTTATTTCTTTTGTTGTTTTATTTTTTTAAATAAAATAAAAAAAAGGGGATTGGGGGTCACTGGGGGCTCACCTCTCCACCGCACCCGTGAGAGGCACGTGGGAAGGGAGTCACACCCAGCACAACCTCCCCTCTCACGCCACCACCGCTACCCTCTCCCCTTTGCCTGCGGTGTTGTGGGAACAACCACCACACTGTTGGCGGTGATGTTCACACAACCGCCTCCAACAGTGGGGATGACTATTCACACAGTCGTCGCTCAGTGAATGGCACGCCTGGCACCAGTCAAGGCGCATGACCCGAACCAGCGCGCGGACCGAAAAACTTCATTTTTTTAATCAGCAAAAAAAAAATACTAATATATATCTTACTATTATGATATATATAATTTTTGTATTATTATATTATAATATTAATATTAATATGTTGACAAGATTTAAGGGTAATTGTGAAAATTTCTTATTAAACTATAATAGACAAAATATTATATTGATTTTAAAGATTAAATTTTGTTAGATCAGTATATTTGTTTTTAAGGAATATGTTTAATTAGATGAGATAATTATTTTTAAATGATTTTATTAAAATGAGGAAACAATATTTATTTTAAAACAACGTATTTTGATTTAGATGATAAACTAGTTAAGTTATCATGTATTTAAATGCTGATAGGGAAACAAAATGATTAGTATTAATCTCTCCCTTATTGAAATGGCATATTTAATTCAGGTTATCTAATGTACTACATTACTGAATGTTAAAAGGAAATGTGTTTAGCATTGTAATTATTTAATAATTTATTTTGCAATAAAACTATTGTAATTTCTAAACGCTATATTCTGAAACGTAGAAAGATAAATGATCACTTGTTACCATTGAATCAATTAGTGAAATTAAACATTTGATTTGAATTTTATCCTTAGTTTTAAAGAGACGATATTTAATTCAGTTGTCTTAAGGCTATTAAGTACTGAATGTAAATGAAAGATGTGGATTTAGGAAATCCGAAGTAGATTTAATTCTGATTAAACTATTTGTTTAAAAAGTAATCTATTATGTTATTGCCTTAGGGAAAAATGGTAAGAAGGATTGTTAAGTCTTCCAGAGAGGTATCTTATGTTATTTGGGTTGTCATTGTATGTTTGTCAACCTATTGTGAGTTCCTTGGGTAGTGCATGGGAAGTTATCAGTTACCTACCTAGTTTCCACAAACGGTGATGGTTTGTTTCTCCTTGGATTAGGAATGGATTACATGAGTTGTGCCTCCTTGTCAGGAGTGACTTTGTTACCTTGTTACCTCGAGTGTTTGGAGAGGGTTTGACTTATACCGCCTCCTGAGAAAGGAGAGGTCATGTTACCTGGTTGTTTGCACTTTGTACCCTTGATGTTTGGATGTTATGTGTGTTGTCAAGTAGAAGAGTGGCTTCCATTTGGGGCCAGAGCTCGAAAGAGGTAAGATTGGGTAACCTTCAGAAGTGGTGTAATTAAGTGATAACTAAATCAATGTACTTAGAAGTTTGGGTAGTACTTCACACTAAAAAGATAATTATGCCTCACTCATGGACCCAAGTGCTCAGTTAGGCTTGGGATGGGTGGGAAGGCTTGGAATGGCAAAGTCATCTATCTTGTCTGTATGAAAGGTATTTGATTCCGCATTAGTAAGTATGAGGGCCGAGGATCGGTTTGAGGTCACCATCTTGACAATCCGCAATGGGTAACTCATAACAAACTGTGTGATGACACTTTGTCTAAGACAACAATTGGTACTTGTTTATTGTGGGTATGGTTTTTGTAACATACCTAATGTGACCATGGTTGGTGTTTGATTCTGTGTGTATGCTTCTTGCAACATACTTGATCTGGTTTATATCTGGAAGCAATGTAACCATGTTGAGTTATACTTGTGATGCACCTGTGATGTGCATATGTTATACTTGTGTTGTTCTTGTGAGGTTCATGTGATTGGCTGTTATAGTTTGGTACAATTATGACTTAGCCTGTGCCTAGAGGTGTTGGTCTTGGTTAAGATTCCTTGTTACTATCTCCTAGCATGGGGGTGAGCCTTTGGGTCCCACTTGGTTGGGTGGCGTGCACCTAAATCCTTTGGGTTCTTTTTTCATGTTCATGTGGGCGAGACTTCTAGTTGGAGAGCTCGTGGGTTTCAGTATCAGTTATTGCTTTATTTCATTTTGGTTGATCTTGTATTATTTTACCCCTCAATTGTTATCGAGGTGGGAGTTGTATTTATACTTATTTATTGGACTTGCCTCATTCAAGGAATGAGATGTAATTGTAATATTTAATTGTGAATTAATGAAATGGAAAGTTATCTTTATGCTTGATGCAAACTATCTTAGTTGGAATGTTTTGAATTTAAATTATTAAGTAAATGAATGTCTTGGTTGAATTCATGTTTTTTGTTCAGGTTCTATATAACCTTTGTCTCGTAACCTTAGAGGTTGTTGGCAATGGGTAGTGTACTTGCGTGTTCATTGTACTTAAATTTTTTTTAGCTTGTTTAAGTAGTTTGCAACTTCCTCTAGGGTTGCGTGGTAGGGCGTTACAATCCCTCCCTCTCCCTTCCCCCGGATTCTCTCTCCCTCTCTCAGAGCCTTCTTCCCCTCTCTCTCTCTCTCTCTCTTCCCCCTCCTAATTATCTCTCCCCTCCTTCCCCTCTCCCTTCTGCCTCCAAATTTTATGTCTCTCTTTCTATGTTTCTCATTCTCTCTCTCCCTTCCCCCCTCTTTTTCTCTCTCTATCTCCCTTTCTTCCCCTCTTCTCCTCTCCCTTCCCCCTCCTAATTCTCTCTCTCCTTCCCCTCTACCTTCCCCCTCCTAATTATCTCTCTATCTCTCCCTTTCCCTCTATCTTTCCCTCTCTCTATCTCTCCCCTTCTCCCTCCTAATTCTCTCTCTCTCTCTCTCTCTCTCTCTCTCTCTCTCTTTATCCCATTCTTCATGTCTTCCCCTCTCCCTTTCCCCTCCTAATTCTCTCTCCCTCTCTCTACCCTTCTTCCCCTCTCCATTCCCCCTCCTAATTCTCTCTCCTTCCCCTCTTCTTCCCCCTCCATATTATCTCTCTATCTCTCTCTCTCCCCCCTTCTTCCCCTCTCCCTTCCCCCTCCCACATCTCTCCCCTTCTTCCCTCCTCTTTCTCTCTCTCCCCTTCTCTCCCTTCCCCCCTCTTTCTCTCTCTTAATTCTCTCTATATATATCTCTTTCCCACGCTCTCTCTCCCTCTCCCTCTATCTTCCCTTCTTCCTCTCTCCCTTCCCCCTCCTAATTCTGTCTCTCCCTCTCTCTCCTTCCCCTCTACTTTCCCCCTCCTAATTATCTCTCTATCTCTCTCTCTCTCTCCCTCTCTTCATCTTTCCCCTTCTTCCACTCTTCCCCCCCTCCCTTCTCCCTCCTAATTCTCTCTTTATCCCCTTCTTCATGTCTTCCCCTCTCCCTTCCCCCTCCTAATACTCTCTCCCTCTCTCC
>CM021104.1:556127685-556176580 GCA_007115665.2 Sequoiadendron giganteum | reverse complement strand
CTCTCTATCCCTTTTCCCTCTCTATCTCCCCTTCTCCTCCCCATCTCCCTCTCTCTCTCTCTCCCCCCTTCTTCCCCCCTTCCCCCTCCTAATTCTCTCTCTCTCCCTCCCCTCCTCTTCCCCTCTTCCTCTCTCCCTTCCCCCCAATTCTCTCTCCCTCTCTCATACCCTTCTTCCCCTCCTCCCCTCTCCCTTCCCCCTCCTAATTCCCTCTCCCCTTTTTCCCCTCTCCCTTCTGCCTCCAAATTATCTCTCTCCCCTTCCCCTCCCCCTCTCTCTCTTTCTCTCTCCCTTCCCCCTCCTAATTCTCTCTCCCTCCTAAGTCTTTCCCTCTCTCTCTCCTTCCCCTCTTGCCCTCTCCATCCCCCTCCTTATTCTCTCACTTTCCCTTTATCTTTTCCTCTCTCTCCCTTCCCCCCATCCTCCTTTCCCCATCCTAATTCCCTCTCTCTCTCTCTCTCCCCACCCCTCTTCTCCCCCTCTCTCTCCCCTTCTTCCCCTCTTCCACTCTCCTCTCTCCCCTTCTTCCCCTCTTCCCCTATCCCTTCCCCCTCCTTCCCCTTCCTTCTTTTCTCTCTCTCTCTCTCTCTCTTGTCCACCCTACACCTCCTAATTACTCTTCGGTTTATGTGTGCCACAAATCAAATATTTGTTTTGTGGCACCAAAATTTTACCACCACAATACATTTTTAAATGTTTTCAAATATTGCCCAACCCCAATTTTTTATACTTTTAAAAATCGGATATCTGATTTGTAAAAATTAGGTTTGGGCATTGCTATGGAGCAATGTACTGACACCCAACCTAAAAGAAAGTCAACTTGGGATTTCCGCATTTTTTGGTGAATGAAAAACGCTACTTTTTCCTATTGCCACTTTTTGGCCCATCATGATCCTGCACATGCCCAAATGCTAAAGTTTAAAGATACATTAAGTTAATTCAAACATACCAAAGTACAAACACACTAAAGTGAACACATGCATAATCTAAAAATGCTTTACAAAAAGTTGCATCTACACACAAAGTAAACACTTTAAGTTCAAACATGTCAAAGTACCAACACACTAAAATGAACACATGCATAATTTAAAAATGTTTTACAAAAAGTTACTTCAACTATACACAAAGTAAACACTTAAGTTCAAACATGTCAAAATACAAACACATAAAATGTGAATATCAAATTTCAAACATACTTCACACTAAAGTGAGGATCAAAGTTAGTACTATCTTCATACACATGAAGTTCAAATTACAAACATGTCAAAGTACAAATACAGTTAGTTGAAGTGGTTGCAAATGTTAAAACTTATTTCACACAAAGTTTGTTCAAACACACACTTCAAACATATACTAAGCAAATGCTAAAGTTTAAGCATTGAGATAAGTGAATGTGAAAGAACTCAAAGACACTTTTTGCAACATTAATTCACTTCACACATATTTTGTTCAAGCATACACTTCACACATAAGTGAATGTTAAAGATAGTAAACAATTTACATAAAATGAATTTGAAAGTTCAAAATATAAACACATGCCATATAATTAATTCAACCAACATGATGTAAACATTGAAGTTCAACACACACTTAATGAATTCCCAAATTAAAAGACATTAAACAAACATGTTTAAATTACAACCTTCTAATAACACAAGACTAATTATTACAATATTATTGGATTACATTATAATTAGAAGATATTATAATACTTAAATCATGAACTGCAACAAAAATGTCAAATTGTTAAATATGATGAAATAAAAAATAATACAAATATCAACACAAAGACACTAGACTGAAAAGAATGATCATGGCTAGGAGAGGGGCCAATTCAACCACTCCCAAATAATTCTTTTTATTAAATAAAAATTCCATTTACATATCAGTTTACAAATTAAAATTGATTTACATTGACTGCAATAACAATTGAGAAATTCTAGGAGTCACTCTACAAAAATTCACTTTACATATGTCTCTGACTCATGATTCATCTTACCCCTACCCTCAATTCTCCATCTTCACCCCCATCCCCATCCCCATGCCCACCCCTGAGATTAGCAATATCAAGAATAATCAGTTTTCAATACTTGTATTAAAATTCTTCATAGTAGATCTGCCATGTCCATATGAACATAACTGGAACCACAAAGACCAGGCATATATGAACATATTAAAAATATGAAAGCGTCTCCAGCCACTAGTCTTTTACAACTCACAAAGACAAAGATGCTCTGCGCTGCACTCAACACATCTTCATCTTTATATTCATAACATTATATCATCTCCTCGCCTACAGTTTTGGCATCAGAAATGTGGTGGTTTATTCGCAGGTATTCTTCAAAATGAGAATGATAGAAATTGTGGAAATTGTGGCAAGAATGATTTTACAAATCTTATGTGCGAACTCTGCCACAAGGAAAGAGTATGCTCGGAAAGTCTCGTTGGCATTCCATATAAAAATGGAACTTTTTATGAGACAGTTTGAATTTGAAATGTATAAGAAACATAAACCCTCGAAATTAACATTACCTCAACAGTTTGGATTCTGGTAAATTCAACATGGTGAAGCACTCTGCTTTGGGCGTACGAGAGTAGCTCATCACTGGATTACAAGTGACGGCTCTTTCTTTGGCTCCTGCCGGCACATAACATAATTGGCAGCTCTGGAACTCCACTTGTTGGAGAAGATCAGTTGGAATTCAAACATAGAAAACCCCCCATTCTTTGCAGGCTTCTCTGACCGCTGCTAAGCAAGGATTGTTTTGAAGCCAGCCATTAAAGTCAGTTGGAAATTGTGAAATGTCGATTAGAGGGAGATGGGAGATCGACATGAGATTGCAGGGAGGAAGGCATGATGGGAATTTGCGAATCACAAGAAAATTTAAGAAAATTTATTCAAGTGAATACTTTTGTGACTCGAGATTCTTAAATAGCATTTTGTATATGAGATGGAGGTGGAATTTTGAGGCCCAGTTTGGATGGATTGTTGAGACAAACAATGACTTCTTTGGACTGGCCGACAAATATATCAGTAGAGACCAATACTGTTTCAAGACCTGGTTAATAGCATAGGGTGACATTACTCCTAGCATATCTAGTCAAGAGTTCTTGAGTGATATGTCATTCCTAGCTTTTTACTTCTTCAAGGAAGCTTAAATGTTTGGAAACATTATCCTCTTTTCACAATAATGTATCCAAGCTCAAACCTCCTTTCAAAAGAACATGTCTCAAACAATTGCTCTACCCGTACCTCTCTATCCAAGTGGCCTTCCAAATGACACCTTCAAACTCTATATCAATATAAAGCTTGATGGAACCATTCCAAATGTCATCCTTAAACTCCATTTGTAGTAACATGAAGGTTGATAGGACCATTATTTCCCTAATGCAGAAGAGCATAGCAGGTTTTTATCCAGCCTCTTTTGTGTCTGTACAAATGGACCAAACATATTCTCTATGTAATGTGATAAGCTATTTTGTTATAAATTTATACTGTTTTAATGCTAGCTCATAGTCCCAGGTCCACAAGGATTTGCATTCAATGTTGTAGACAAGGCAACTTAAATATCGCAAAGCCTTAATATAAGAAATACTTAATGTTATCTATCACATAAAGATCAACTAACACTAAATAATCACAAGGACCTCATGTTTGGTTTTGCCCCTGAGAACATGATTTTGAGTCAAATGTGTTCTTAAACAACAATGACATAAATTCTGCTACGTTTCTCATATCTCAAAAGAAGTCTTCCATCCGTTACATCTCTGAAACATAGGTGCGTTTGAGTTCTCAAATATGCAGTTGCTTCTGACTTTCGTATGTTTTTGTGTAGTTCTACTTAGTTATTATGGAAGCAAGTGGGCTAAATTGCCACCAGAGTTTATCTGCATATTGAACCTTGAGGAGTCAGAGAATTACTATAATCAAGCAGGAATTTCAAAAATCAGTGAGATGCAACTCAAGCCTATGAGAATATTAGCAGCTGCACCTTTTGTGAGTTAATCCCAAACTTGCCTAAACTGCATGACAAGTGTAGTACTGGAAATTATTGCTCATTTGTACAGATAAAACAAAGCATTGGGCAAATAAAGCTACAAATTCTAGAGATGGAGTTGCAAACCATGATAAAGAGCCTTAAGCACAAGGAAAATGTCAATATAATGTTTGAAGGAGAACCTCCAGAGGTTGCGGACACATACAATGCATGAAAACTCAGTCTAAATCAGAATATTGCAAACTCAGTCAGTCTAACCATACAATGCATGAAAACTCTTTTAAACAATTCATTTAGATGCTTGGCTCGTAGATTTAGACCAACCTACCTAAAAAAATCAAAACAGTTGACCAAACTAATGTTAGTGGCCCATATCATGGGAACACCCAAGTGCAGTAATTTGAGCATTTAAGAGCTTCCAGATCAAAAGAAATAACAATCCTGATCTGAAGCGGGCTTAAGACCTCTAGAGCCTTAATACTAACATCTACAGTAGTCTAGCAGCGCAAGGTATCATAATAAATGCTTCTGAAGTTCTAACACACCAGGAAAATAGCAATCTCCCTCTGGGTACCAAAATTGTTATTGATTTTCGACCCCTCAATATCAGAATCATATATCATGCGCTAAATATAAGGTATACAAATTAAAAATCACACCTATGTGAAGATATATTATAATTAATGGATGAAAAATTGCTATTCCAAAAGAGCCTATAGAAAGGAGAGACCATACAATATAAAGTAAAAAAATGATACCCACCTCGAAAAAAATGTCTAAAACGCCAATCAATCGCATATTTGAGTTGGATAACTAACCAGAGGTGGAAGGCATTCATCAACGTGCCTTCTGAGAATAGAGAAGCCTGAGTGCAGTAAGCATCTTGCAAAATAAATGTGCATTCCTCTTTGGAGGTGGATTGAGCGGACTCGCATCACTACAACAAATGAAACCCACAATCTTATTAGTACATCTGTTAGGAATCTTGTAAATTTGCTGATGACCCGCTTAAAAACAATCAACAGTAATGCAGAGCTTCGAGTACAAGCAACCATTCAGGGCAACACCCACAAAACAAAACACAAAAGAAATTTCCAGAAAAAATCAAAACCAATAAAACTTAAAAAAGAAAATCTACACATAAAATATAAGAATACAAATGAAAAACACATAATCAAACCTAAAAAAATATATCTCACAAGCAAAAGAAAAATAGAGGCGGCATGGCCATGCCAAACAAAAATAGAATGGTAGTCAAAACAGAACATTAACAAAGTTATGAAATAAAAGTTTCAATTAAAATCTTTTCAGAAGAGAGAACCGTACATACAAACAATTCAAATTGACATGAATTCAAATTCCAGATAAAGAAACATTACTCATCTTGATCTATTTACAGATTTAAAGATTTTTGAGTGTGGCAAACAATTCCTTGGCCGAACTCGTTCCTTCTTTGGTTCAGAAGCTTGGGGATATGGAGAGACTGGATTTGTCATCAAATTCTTTCTCAGGCTCTGTTCTTGGTTGGCTTGCAAAACTCTATCAGTTGGATAACGTACAGCCTTACTGACGTCTTCCTTGGAAAAAGAATCATCCTCTTCATTTCTGCTGACCTCCACCACGTGTACATCGGTTGGCCCACTGCTAGACGAATCGCCACCACGGGTCATTGTGGAGTTCACGCTTGTCGTCTTGAACATCTCCGGATCAGACCCAGTGCCTTGAGGTTGAAGATGAACACTATGCGCTGATGCTCTCATATTTGGGCTTCTCACCCGTCCAGATCCAGATTTCCTCTTTCTATGTAAACATAAGCCTAAACCACCCACAATTATGCTAAATCCAACAATCCCGCCTACTACCGAACCCAAGACGGTACCCACAGAGGAAGAGCCCCTTCTCTTCTCCTCACCGCCAGAACCTCCTCCACCCTCCCTGCTTTTGTTCGGAGCCGCTGTAGACCCACTGGGCGTACCAGGCGCATTGGCAGCAGGAACCTGCGCACTATTTGACCCTGAACTTGTCCCCAATTGTGGATTTCCGTCCGTGTTCACAACCACCCCATCTCTGAAATTAGGAACATTGCCTTAAAAATTATTATTACTCAAATCCAATTTTTGCAAACTTTCCAACGAAGCAAGCTCACCGGGTATTGCCCCGGTTAACTTATTGTTCCCCAACAGCAAAACCTTCAAAGAATCAAGCTTCACCAGCGCAGGCAAAATAGTACCGCTCAACCCCAACCTGTCCATATTCAACACCATAACATTCCCCGCAGGGTCACATGATACATATACCCAGCTAGCACAAGGATCATTTCCCTTCCAATTGGAAGCAAAAATATAAGGATACCCTACACCATTGGCAAATTCCAGCAAAACACTGACCGTATCATCGCATTTTGCTGGAGTAGGGAGACAAAAGCTGTTTTCGGTGTCACCTCCAACCTCCGCTTCTACCGTATTGGGAAAAGAAGGATAAGGCCCTTGCAAGGCATTGTTGATCAGCGAAATGTTGCGCAGCGAGAGAAGGCTGCTCAGACTGGAAGGAACGACCCCAGTTAACTTATTGTCCCGCAGACGGAGATCCTGCAGAGACGTCAGCTTGGTGAGGTCAGGAATGGGGCCTGTAAACTCATTGGACTGAAGCCACAGTTGCTCAAGCATGCTGATTCCAGCCACAACATCAATCGGCCCAACCAGCTTAGAACCCACCTGGTTATTAAGCCACAGTGTCTTTATATTCGAACTGGAGAAACTTTTCGGAATGGGTTCTGATAAATTGTTGTAGGCGAGGCTTAAAAACTGCAAACTCACCAGCGAATCACCGAACAAGCCAGGAATCGAACCCACAAAGCCCTGGGGCAACGCAGCAGCCATATGGTGGAGAAGAACAAAGAGAAATGGAAGCTCGCTCTCTTCTAAGCCCAGCGCCAGTGCAGCGAGCCATTGGGTGGTGAGAATACATTTGCTGCCGATCCAGACAGGCTTGAAAGGCGTTGATGGAATTGTACTTGCAAGATAAATGCTCTGCGCGTGCGTAAAGATCTTGGCCATTAATCCCAAGCTTAGGCTAATAACAGCTTTTTTAAACGAAACGGTAATAAAGCAAGCCATGCTTTTAAGAGCTAACACCAAGTCATTCAGAGCCGTTATCCGTCAACCCGAAAAAACACATTTTTCTTTTAAGAGTTTAATATCATCTTTGTTTAAACAATTACTTAATTTTCAATATATTACCCCAAAAAAATATAGTTTATTATTTTTTAAATTAACTAGTGATCGCCCCTGGGGGTGCAATGGGTACGCCGAAGACAGCCTCCAGAATTTGGAGCAGCAGGACTGGATGATGTTTGATTCCCTTCTTAAGGATATGGACAGAAATGCTAACGGATGAAGTCGACTTTTCATTTCCCGTACACGCGCTTTGAAACTGTTTTAAACAATCAACGGTTGCAAACGACGGAACACGATCTCCTCACACGCAAGGACTGCAATAACTACTCTATGCTACATTTACGCTCTCTGCCAGGTGGAGAAATGAAAGGTCAAGACCAACGAGGAAGAGTTTGGAGGAGTGGGGAAAATAGGCGAGTTAAATAACGAACGGTTGGGATGCATTCCATCATAGGTGATTGGCTCTCCACCGTTCTGCATCGTCCGATATCAAAAGGGCTGCAAATGTTAAGCATGGGGACGCTAGAATGCTGGAAATAGAGTCTTAGATTTACTAGAATTGGTTAGTTTCAAGGTGTTAGATAAGCGTTTTAATTGGATAGATTAGTTGAAAGGTATGTTAAAAGGGGTGTGTTAAGAAAGTTTACCAAGCTCAAGTTCGTTAAAATTAGTTTTGACTCAAATTTTTGGTTAACTGTTAAATTTAGTTCCATGTTAATAAATAAAGTTTACAAAGCTCGAAGTTTGTTAAAATTAGTTTTGACTCAAATTTTTGGTTAAACTGTTAAATTTAATTCCATGTTAATATTGTTCTCATATTGTTGCTCACAACAACTGGTTAAAATTGGTTTTGACTCTTTTTGGTTAACTATTAAATTTAGTTGCATGTTAGCAGCTGTTGCATATATCATGTGGCTCCACAATCTCTTTGCTTCCCTTTTTACATTTTTTTTCAATTTCAAAATATTATTAACAGTTAAAAAAATCAAATTTAAATTGACTGCTTAAAAATAAACAGAAAAAAATACAATCATGAGATCACCACTCCACAAAATACCTCTTAAAATGTTGAACAGTGACTGCTAACCAAAATAAACTAAACAATCGCATGGAGACATGCCCTTAGAGGTTATATAATTCTCGTGTAATTTTTTTAAAAAAAGACTCCAATTCTTGTGCAGGTCATGCATTTTCTGGCATTCTTCATGACTATCCAAAAAATATACTTAATAATTTAATGGATTATGAAAACTTGATATCTTTTATTGTTTATTGGTAAAAATAGAAAATTCTTCATGACCTTCCAAGAAATATACTCAACAATTTGATGGATTGTGAAAACTTGATATCTTTTATTGTTTATTGATAAAAATAGAAAATAGGGCATCAAATGCTTTCTAAACTCAGGAAAGAGAGTAGGACGGGTATTGATAAACTTCATTCTAATCAGAGAAGAAGATGGTTATATCGATAGGTCAAATGGTTAATATATTATAGAAGAGGCATTTAGCTTTAAAAAAAACATTTTGAGAAACCACATAAGCCTTTCATACAATTACAGACCTAGAAATTTGCACTCAGCCATGTTAACCACAAAAACAACTCTTAAAAGACCCTCTTCTCACATGAGAAATCATACGGTACAACATTATGGTAATTACAAGCCACCTAAAAAGCCCCTTAAAGTTTTATTAATAAAGTATCACCCAAAACAAAGTTCTCAGCCCTACCCACAAAACTTTTTTTTGACTACAACAAAAACCTATCTCATATCCGAGCAAAACTTTAGATCTTGGTAACACAAATATATGCTGCAGGACAAGGAAAAAGGTCTATTAAGAAAGTTCATTTAGGCAACATAATTGTGAAAGATTGTAAAAGGAGGCCATTTAATTACACTATAAACACCAAGGGAAAAGGTCTATTAAGAAAGTTCATTTAGGCAACACGCTTGTGAAAGATTGTAAAAGGAGGCCATTTAATTACACTATAAACACTTGTCTATAATAGACAACCAGCATGATTCGAATAAAAAAAACTATATAAACTTCTTAAGCCCTTTCTCGCATAAGCGAACAAAATTTTATTTAGTATACAATAATCAATTCGACCTTCCCCTCAGAAGAGATTAAATACCAACAAAATGCTCCACGCTACCAAGGGTAATACCGAAAAGAAATATAAAATTGGAAAAAGATCATTAGTCAGTAACACGGCAAATACTGAAGCTTGCCAAAATCCAAATGCTTAAGCCTGCAAATTAGGCTGCTAATAAAAGCCTGGCATGCAAAATTTTATTTATGTCGCATTAGAAAACATGGCTGCAAATCAGGTGGCATGGATAAAAAGTTATTGGAGGAAGATAATAAAAGATATACACAGTTGTATCAAAACAACTATGCAAAAAGACCATATAAAAGACCATGAAAAGGCCTATAGCAACAAGGGAGCAACTATAGAGCCTTACAAAGTTACAAAACAGCAACATAAGAGGCAGCAAAGATGTTGCCATCCAATAGCAATCTCGAAAAGAGATGCAAGAGGCAGAGCCAAGAGAGGAAAGAATAGTGATCTTTGGCAGCAAAACATAGCGCCATCAAAAACATATAACATAAAGCAGACTTCGTCCATTTGTGCCTGTAATTGAACAGTAAAATTTCATTTATGTTGCATAAGAAAACATTTGAAAATAGGAAACCCATATAAAGAATCAATTATAGAAGCCTCGCCACTTACAACTTTCCTCAGTTCCCATCTCTCAACCAAGAAGCTTGGATTCATTAGAGCTGCAGTCGGACCAATCGAGTTCTTCAACCACCTGATAAAATAATTTGTATAATACCCGCCTAACTTCAATGCAAACAATTACCAAAAGTACAATGGAAAAAACATTGAAAGATGGTAATGATGAAACCTTCATTATCACTTTACTGTGGTGAGAGGATAAATATTATTACGCTTTATCCTTTTATTTCGCTGCAATAAGCTAGGTTGGAGTCAGAAACTACTTAAACCTACACATCCATATAATACAAAACTGCCCTGCTATTTTAAAAAAGAAAATAAATTCTTAGCCTAGTTAATGATTTTCCCTTCGCTTTGAGTGAAAAGTGAGAAAAATTTAATCATTACCTCAACCTTCGCTTCAGACGATATGTTGCTCAACAGTCGGATATTAAAGAGGAATTATTTAATATCGAAAAAAAACAGAAAAAAAAGAAAAAAACCATTTAGCGAGAGACTTTGCAGATGCTAAAGCCTATAACTCTCAACCCTGCCAATAAGCGATACCAAAGAATAATTTATTACTTAACATAAAAACCAATAAGTTGCAAAGCTGCAGATGTTGAAACCCTAAACTCACAACCCTGCCAACGCAATATTTAATTTATACTTGGCATAAAAACAACATGAATAATAATAGAAGACTACGCTAAATGGAGTATTGACTATAGAAGCATCAAACTTACAACTATGAACAACTTAGTGTCAGTTTCCATCTCTCAGTGAAGAAACCCAGAATTATCAAAACTGCAACTGGACCAACCGAATACATCAACCACCCAATAAAACATTTGGCATAAAATCACCCAAAATAACTGATCACCTCGTGAACAAATCAATTATGTAAATTCTACAATAGACAACTACCAAGAAAGTACAAGGGAGTAAGTATTGCACCACTTCAATCCACATTGTTTGCGAGGCTTGTGAGGGAAGAAACATTGCACAACTTAATTCCACATTGTTACTTCTGGTAAGGTGACAAATACCGTACCACTTTATCCTGTTACTTCACTACAATAACTTAGGTTGGTGTCATATATATCCTAAATTCTCTTTGCATAACTAATCAAAGACACATCACTAGATTCAAATAAGGGAGTTAGAAATTGACATCCTACTACCAAAATTAGACGATGCTTTGTTCCCATAGTTGGAGGCTGAAACCAAATCCATGTCCACTATGGAACGCTCTCTCTTTCATGTAATCCTCCTCTATAAAGAAAAACAAAAGATTGGATTCATCATTTAATGATAAATGACTTAAGAACCACCATTTTTGTTGTTGTTTCTCCCATTTATTCGAGGCACGTCGATTCCCCAGTTCCGAATCTCCTCTATTCTAAACTACCTGCCAAAACAGACTACTGCATCCTAGCTTAGAAGTAAAAACAAACGATAAAAAGGTGAAGATGGTACAAATGATTAGGGTTTCAAAAATCCCTGTCTATGCAGAAGACATCCACCATACAACTACCGTCTTAATCTTTTTTCAAATCCAATTGCTGCCATATATGACCGTTTTAATCTTTTTTGAAACCAATTGGAGGTACTAATTAAAATGCAAAAAAAATCTTATGACAATAAGGTACTTACAGATTACCAAGAGTGATTCACTCCACAGCCATCGGTGTTTTTTTCTCAAGCCCCTACAAGGACATAAAACCCTTGACGATATACCAACCACAATAAATTTCAAAAGAAATTATTAATTTTTGTCAAAAGCCTATCGTGCCATGGAAAATAAATCTTTGAAAGTAATTTTCGTAGATATTTTTTATGTTAATTAGGATCATGATTAAGCTAAAAACTTACAACCCGACTTGCTTCACATCAATGATCGTGGTAAAACCTTTCAATGCTGGAAAACATAATTACAGTCAATCCGCCAAAAACTTATATCCCAGCTTGCTACACATCAATGATGGCGGTGAAACCCTTAAATGCTATAAAACAACTATTTAATTAATTTTGGTTTCATTCAATCTTCCATACAAAAATCCCCCCAACAAATGATTATGCAAATTAGCCAATTGTATAATGCAGAAAAAGAAAACAGGGGTTGAAGAGAGATAGTACTCAGATTTGAAGCATCTAAAACCTATTAATTTTGGTTGGCCTCTTGCTTCAAATCAATGATAGTGGTGAAACCTTTCAATGCCAAAAAATAAAATTAGGGTCAATCCACCAAAAACTTACATCCTAGCTTGCTCCACATCAATGATGGTGGTGAAACCCTTAAATGATATAAAACAAAAGTATTTTAATTAATTTTGGTTTCATTCAATCTCCATACAAAAATCCTTCCAATAAATGATCTCTGCAAATCGAAAAATTGTATAATGCACAAAAAGAAACAGGGGTTGAAGGAGAGATAATACTCAGATTCGAAGCATCTAAAACCTATTAATTCTGGTTGGCCTCTCCATCAGATGAGCACAACTTCCTCTAACCTTTCGTTGGGTTGGTCTCAATCCCGAGTGAGCTATAATTGCCTTTCATCACCTTCTCTCTTGGTCGGGCTGATCACTTCTTTGGATCGAGATATAAATGAACATAAGCATCACCTCCCCTGCAGCTGGTCAGGCTCACCCCTCCATAGGATGAAGCCCATAAGCCCTTTGTTAGGAGAGATCTCCCAAAGACTAAAACCTTTTCTAAAGAAACATTAAGAGAAAAGAAAACTAGAAATACATAATAGAAAACTGCGGAAACAACATTTGCATAAAAACTAAGGCCAAGGAACAAATCTAGCTCGCAGTGCTCTTTCATAAGATTTCTTCGTGGCCTTAATTGGCATGCCTGATTTTTCACTCGATCAACCTACAAATTGAGAAAACATGATGCAAAGCACAATGATTTCACAGAAATAAATAATAATCCACTTTCTAGACCAAGAAGAGGGAGTGTTATGCTAAGCGTCTTCTCTTTTTCATGTGTGACCTGATTAACTCAGGTCAATCTTTCATTATATTGCAATTAAAAAATTCAACATTAGAAACTTAGATCAAGAAACACATGATCTGCCTGACCTGGGTGAGAAGCTTGTAGATAATTGTTGTTCAGGCCAGAGAAAAGTTTAGGGCTAGAATATATTTCTCTGAACACAACCAACTACAAAAGAAAAATATTCATCAAACCCTAAAGCGTAAACTGTAACAAAAATTGAAGAAAATATAATAATAACAAAACAAAATCTTTAGCACTGGAATATATTTCTTTGAACACACCCAACTATAGAAGAAAAATATTCATCAAACCCTAAAGCCTAAACTGTAACAAAGTTTAAAAGAAAATAATAATAACAAAATGAAATCTTTATTTTGCACCGTACAACCATCATAAGCAATCGAACAGTTAATCATCCAAGCGCCACAAGCGTGCGCTCCCTTCCATTGCAATAAAGAGGCCGTCGTCTGTATATTTAGATGACTCGGCTCTAAAATTAATTGCAAGAGATGTGTTTACATAATAGATATTTATAGGTGAGTTTTGATGCCTGTCAAAGAATCGAACCATTACAATGAGGCAGTGGAAGCTAATCTACGGCTGTAATGCGATGTTCTTATCTACTTATGGAAACATTAACTGCAAACTCCTTTTCAACTGTCACGCAAGTGGAGAAGTGAAAGATCAATACCACGAACGAAGAGTTTGGAGGAGCGGAAACCAGCAACAGGAGGGAAACCACCATAAAGGCTCGTAAATAGCCAAGAAAATGACAAAAAAATGATGAACGACCGAGACTCGTTACATCACGGGCGATGGTCTGTTAGTCCATCTGCACCATTCTAGAAAAAAATGGAGTGAAAAACTTGAGCGTGGGGACGCCTTCGGCATAAAAATTGATAATTAATTGTTATTATCTAATTTATAGTTTATAATTTGTATTAATTGTTACCAAAATTCATCACAATTAAGCACCTTTTATCTTTCCCTGGAGAACTTTTCCATATTCTATGGCACTTCATAATTCTGCATCGGTTTCTCCTTTTTATTGGATTTTGTACTCAGTTAAGATGCCATTTATTCACATATTGCGGACTTTTTAGGTTTGCAAGCTTTCTTTGATTGTAAAACTTTTCCATATTCGATGGCACTTCATATTTTTGCATCAGTTTCTCCTTTTTATTGGATTTTGTACTTAGTTAAGATGTCATTTATTCACATTATATAATAGCTAAAATAAAGAATTGAAAACACATATAAACAAATCAAGTTCTATTTACCATTTTCATTGCAAACTTCAAGATCAAGCTTATTATACATAATTTCTTATCAATGAGAGTGGATTTTGAAATTATAGACTGTCATAAAGACTTAGAGATTTTTTATTTGATGAAAGAATGATGGCATCTATAGAATTTCTAATAGGAGAGAAAACACAGAATAATCACTAGTTGAGCTAGTAAAAGAAGGAAAAGACTATACATTCCTATAGCTCGAAACATAAAATTAGCAAATTTTATAAAAGTTACTATAATAAGGGTTCATGACCATCAACATTATCTAACCTCCATCCATTAAATATTTTCCTTCTTTTACTAGCTCACTAGACTTCCATTGTGTTCCTTGTTATTCCATTCAAGTGTTACTTCTTGTTTTATATTTTCGCTTCTCCTTACTGTAGGGATGTCCAAAATCCCACTCAAAATTCCACTATTTAGTTGTTTATTAAAGGCTTTGATGGCATTGAGGACCATGTAATTCCACATTTTCCGAGCATAAGCATATACTAAGAACTTACCTCACCATTTCCTCCTAACTATTATGATATCATTTCTTAGAAATAGCTCCACCGATCTATTGTTTTGGGTGTGTTTGCTTTTGAAATTTTTTTTCCTGATTTCCTTCATTATCCATTCACCATCTCCTTAGGTTGTGATTTATTGATTTATTTGAATGGATAGTTAACTCATATTAATTGAATAAAAGATTAATATTCAATTAAATCATTATAGTGGTAATAAATTTGATAATAATGATAATGGCAATTAATGATGCTAATATAATAATTAGTGATCACCAAAGGGGTTATTTTAGTGTCTATATTTTTCTCCTCTTTGAGATAATGTTCATTTAGTGATGTTGTTTAAAATAATGGAAAAAGTAGTTGAGAAGAAAAAATTAGAAGAGATGAAGAAAATGATGATATTCCCTACCCAAGTAAGAAATGACAATTTACAAATTAAAATGATTGATGCCCCCTCAAGAGATTATTTGTACAAAAATGGCATGGGTGAGCTCTTGAAAGAAGAGATGCGTGGAAAAATATTAGGTGGAAGATAGAAAATAAAAGAAGAAAATGATAAAGATGGAATAAAGAAAGATTTTATGGATGAAATGATGAAGTGTTATGTTGACTTTGAGTTTAGAAACCTTTATTTAATATAGAAATGATGTAAGATCTGAAGATTAGTTCAATACCCAAGACCACCTATAGAAATAATGAAAACCTTCTACAAGAGAGCATGCAAGAACATCAAATTTCTTGAAATATGCTCTGATACCATATAAGAGTTTATGATAAACTCCTCAAACTCCCCCGAATCACCTGCAAGACAAAATAACTTCCACTAGAGAGAAATGGTAGAAATATCATGTTGTCATTAAGGATGTGAGAATGCCAACCTGAATATGGAAAAGTACATATGCTGCCTTGATTAAATATATGAAAGGTGAGAGATAAAATGCAATAGGATTGAGACATGTGTCTTAATCCTATTACATGTGACAACTAACTAACTACCTAGGAAATGATGCAAAGATAAGATAAGTTCTAGATATAATATTTCTAGAAGAACCTTATATCCTAAGTAAACTTAACATGTGAATATGTCCCCTAATTACCTAGTGAATGAATTAACTAGGTACAAGACATTTATTCACACCAACAAATGAATGTTATGCACTAGGATATATAAGACAAAGGTGATATTGCATCCAATTTATGCATTGACCTAGAAGAAAATTTACCACCTCCAAACATATACCATCAAACACCATGATATGAAATACCATGATCTTGCTATAGAAATATACTTCAAGGAGCATGATAAATGCAAATAAATGAAAACACAAGAAAGATGAAAGAATCCATAGTAATTTAAAGGAAAACATGATCTTAGTGGACTAGTCATGCTAAAAATTTATTGATTGATTGATGATGATGTGGGAAGGACACATCCAAAAAATAATGTCAGGATAGGGAAAGACATATCTTGATGGTGATAATGTGAATAAAAAGTATTAAGGTTTGTAGCCAAACTGGGAACAAAACCAATGGATGCCAATGGATGTTTTGGATGATGCACTAGATTGTATAGTTAGATTGCATTGATTAGGATTATTGCATTTGGATGAGCTACTTTTAGGATTGGTTAGATTGTGGAGAGATGTTTGGATATTTGGATCGGATTGGAGGCTTGAAATTGATGACAAGGGAGAACCAAGTCTAGTATGGGAGGATGATTAGGTGGTGGATAGGATTCATGAGGATTATTGGATGGAATATTTAGGATATGATACCCAAGGAAAATGTAACATAGGAATTCTATGTTTTCTCTATGATATGAAGTTTGATAGTGTAATATAGGAAATTCCATGATATTGGATAGTTTGTGACCAAAGGAAAAACATGTCGAGTTTATCCAAGCATTTTTTAAGTTTGTGCCCTAGTCCTTATACAAATCAAGGTGGGTAAGGATTATGGATGGAAATAATGTGGGATGAGCAGATGATAGTGCCATGAAAAAAGGTATGATAAAATTGAGAGAACTTTCCCCAAAGTATAATGGTACACAAAGATAATTGATCTTATGCATGGGACTTGTTTCCTAAGTTTTCATCATGGTACTCATCCAAAGTGCCATAATAATGGTTTTCACTATTAGAAGAATTATTTCTCTTATATTTTTTTATTTGTCAAACATCATGTTGGCTTGTCACATTTTCATGATGATGATTATCCCAAGTCACCATTGAAGTGGTTTTAACCAAAGGGAGATTTTTCTCTTTACTATTTTGGTTTTTTTTTTTTGTATTTTTAAATTGTGTTAATCTTTGAATAATCATTAACTATTTTAGTCCATTTTATGGCACTGATGTAGAAGTTGGTGTCATTATATGTTAATAGCGACTTGCATAGAGGAGTTATCTTGTCAGGATCATGACACTTGTATACAACCCATCCAGATTTTATTGTGATCCTTATTGTCATAAGAGTTGGCCTGATCCAAATATGCACATTGAGATATATATTTTTTTCTCATGGCTCCATACTTTTATTAACTATTAGATTTGAATTCTTGGATTCACTTGTTCCAATTTTCTTAAGATTTATTTTGAACTCGTGTGTCCATTTTAATTTTTAGATTTATTATATTTTGAAATTTTGGTTTTGATCTTTTTATTTGTAATATTTTTTACTTTTTGTCACAACTAGTGGGTTTAAGTAATTGGGATTGATGTTTTATTGTGTTGCTAGAAGGGGTGTCAAAAGAAACCTTATGGTATGGAATATACATGAGTTCTATTTTGATGCTTGTATCAAATGATATTACCCTAATATAATTGATGTACCACTAACATCATTAGATTTCTTAGTTGATGAATAGTTGATACCTTGAAATTTGAGATTTGTAAGAAAGTGTTTAACTATTTGTAAAATGCCTTGTTCATGCAAGCCTAATTCCTTTCCTTGATACTACATACTTTGGTAGATGTATTTTTATTTTAGACAAAAGTTGATAACTCATCTTTGTGATTTGAGAACCATCAATGTTTGTTTTTTATCATTTGTGATATCCTAATTTGATAAAAGTAGATGATCCTAGTTTATATGATATTGTGTATTTATCTTTAGTCATTCTTGTCATCATTTGATCATTTGAAATGTTAATGTGATCCATAGTAGATTATTTATTAACATGTTTTATGTGATCCATGTCATTTGTTTTATTATCTATTTATCCAAGGGAGTCCAATGTCTCATCTTGGGAAATGGAGGTTGTTGGAATATCGATGGTATCAACTTTAATTTTGTGATCATGGATGGGATAGGAGTAAATGAGGGTATCATCTTGGATTTATTTACCAGTAGAAAAATCTTGAATGAATATTGGATCATCTTGAATGTCATGATCATAGATAGAATATTGATCAAATATTATATTATTTATGGATTTCATAATCATCAATGGGATCTTGATTAAATATTGGATAAGCTTGGATTTCAAGATCAAAGATAGGATATTGATTAAATATTTGATTAACTTTGATTTCATCATCATCTATGGGGATTTTCTTTGTAACTTGATCTTGATTCATTTTAGATCTTTTTTTTCATGTTTTGTATGTTGATCTTGACTTAGATCAATAATGGGATGTGAATTTGGATAAGGATATGGGATTATTTGTTCAACTTAGAATGTTGGCATGAAAATAATGGATTTTGAATAGGAATTTCTTGAGTTGGATTGATAAGTGATGGAGTGCATGATTATGAGATATGCTTATATAGCTTAGGATTAGGGATATGATGGGATGGCATAACTTTATTTGGGTATTGGAGATTAAGATCCTTTGTTATTAGTCCTTTAAGAAATTCCCAAAAGAAATCATTTGATGTTTTTTTTATTGGGATGGACTGGATTGTAATTGTTTAGAGTATTTAGTATTGTGAAAGGATGTGGATCCTACAAGGTTATATAGGATCATCTAGGGTGAAAGGGAAACCTTGCATCACCCAAAAAGAAAATTTTGCTTCTTTTTCAATAAGGGCTAAATTTGGCAAGTTACTATTTTTAGTAAGTTGGTATTTATGCATGCATGGACACAAAATCTTACACAGACCTCCAAAATGATGAAATAAATCCAATGGTGAAGAAATCATTTCAATATCATTTATCATTTGGGGATATTAATAATTTTAATTTCTAAAATCCTATTAAAAATATTTGAAGCACCCAAAAACCAAAATATACCTTTAGGTTCCATTTTTGAACAAGAATCTTCTTGAGATCTTTCCAATGATACATTATATTTAAAAATCCAACAATCGAATCAAAATTTATGATCTCAAGAAATTGTACTACTAAAATTAATAAAATTTTAAAATATCTTCTTGAGGAGGTTACACTTTCTAGAATATGGTGGGGGGTTACACATTCCAAATAAAGGATGTTGATGGGGTTTACATAGCAGGGGAGAGAAAATTAGATTGTGGCTCCATTTGTAGGTTTATGTAATCAGAAAGCCCTATTTTATATTTTAGGCCTATAACTCCCTTGGAGTATCTTAATGTCTTTATTAGTTTCAAGGCACAAATGTTCAAACCAACTCCACCATCTATTAGGAATCTTTTAATCTCATGCTTATGGATAAAAATTTATATATGTAAAGCATCATTGTGAGTGGATGTATGATATTTCATTATTTTTTGGTAAATTCTAGATAATGTGTAGAAGAAAGATGTCTAAACATGGCTTGAAACTAGTTAATATTAAAATCTATAGGTACTAAATATTCTCTAAGAGCTTTATCTCGGACAACTTTATGGATTGGTGATATACATAGAAGCTCAGGGATAGATATATGTGTTGATGTTTATCCCAAGTGGTCTAAAAGGTTATATTTGGTACGGTATGGGTTCTAAATGAGTCGCCTTGAAGGTTAAATTTACCTCTAGGATTTGTACAACACTCTCAAGATTTTTTATTTTTATGGTAATGGTATAAACTTGATTATTAGCTTCCTAAATTTGGTTTATTGTGTATTCATGTTGAGTAGAATTATAGTTAGTGTTATTATTCAAGGTACTACCTTAGCTAGAGGCATTTCCCTTCTGAAAGGCTATGCAGTTGATCTTTGAATATTACATCATCATTGTTTGAGGTATTAGTTTGGTTCTCAAAGATAATGTCTCCCCTATAAGTAAGGTATTGAATAAGATTATTTAGCTTGAATCAATTAAGAGTTGTGTGTCCTTTTACTCTATGGTACCCACAGAAATCAATGTCTCTTCACCATGTGGGTTTAACTTGAGGTTCATACTATTTGATTTCTAAGAGTGTTACTAAGTTTGAATAGACGAATTTTTAGGGTACAAATTTGATGGGCTCTCTGAAAGGATTGTATTTCCATCCTGGGATGTTATTTTGTCTGGGAGGCCCTCTCTATGAGTTATCTTGAACATTCATTGAGGTTTGAATATTGGGCAGTGCTTGAAAGCATAAGGTGGGTTGAACATGTTGGGCCATCTTGGTAGCAACCACACCATTATTAACCATATTTTTATTTTTACAATTATTGGCCATATTTTTATTTTTACACCAAAATCAAGGCTTTTCATTTGAGGAACTTGCATAATCTTTTATGTCACCAAAAAGTGTATACCTTGGCACTTTTTCACTCATTTTGGCCTTGTTTACCTTTATTCAGCCTTGTAAGCATATTCTAAAGTGTCTATTTTAGCATAATAAAGGACAATATTATCAAATTTAGTTTACAATCATCTATTGTATTTTCTTGAAATTTTCTAAGGGCTTTTAAAAAAAATCATTTTGTTCATATCCTATAATTGTTCTAGTTTGGATGAAACCACATATTTTTTCGCTATTTTATCAAACAATTCATCTTCATTATCTATGCTTCTATATTTTGAATACACATTTACCCAAGAAGTCCTAACTATATATGATAAAATGTATCTATTTTATATGATCCAATGCTCCCATTCTAGCATAAGTAGGGAGGATGCCATACAATATTATAGAATTTTTCTTTACACCTATCCATTTTTTTTTCTTCAAAGTCATTTTGAGCACATTCTATGTTATCATTGTAGTTAATGAGGATGCATATCTTCTAAGCATTCTATCAATAAATGATGATACAATATTTTGGAAAGTGAGTCTTCTACCTTATATTTACTAGCCCAAGGTTGAGGCATTCAAATCAACTCATATAAAACTACATATTTTAAAAATGAACATGCTTTAATCGAAGTGCTTTCCTTTATTGAGAAAAATGATTTATCTTATAAAATAAAACAATTTTGATGATTGAATGATTTGTACTTACACTTTAAGGAAATGAAATGGTTACATGGATAGTAAATATTAGGCTAACATGTTAGAGAGTACAAATGAAAGAATACTGTAACGGCCCGCCATGCAACCCTAGAGGAAGTTGCAAATAACTACTTAAAAAAACTATTTTTTTTTTTGTTTAATTACAATAATAAGCAAGTTCACTATCTAATTCCAACAACCTCTAAGGTTACGAGACAAAGGTTATATAGAACCTCAACAAAAAACATGAATTTAAACCATGTCATTTATTTAATTAAGAAATAAAACACATACATTCCAAATAAGATAATTTACATCAAAGCATAAGAGATAAATTTCAATTTCATTTATCCATAATTAAACAATATGGTTACATCTCTCATTCCCCGAATGAGGCAAGTCCAATGAATAAGGTTATGATTACAACTTCCACCTCGATAACAAATGAGGGGTAATAAATCACAAGATCAATTGAAATGAATAAGGTATGAAAGTAAACTAGATCATACGAGCTCCACCCCTCGTGCTAGGAGATAGTAACAAGGATTTCTAGCCAAGAACATCTACCTCAAGACATAGGCTAACACATAACCAAACTGAAATAAATACAAATACATCACTTAACTCAATGGTTACAATGCTTCCAAAATTACATAATCAATTGCATCACTGATACAAACATACAGTTGACTTAGGAGAAGTGTCATCACAATGTTACATGGGTTATCCTGGTGAGTCTTCCTAGGCCCCGACCCCCATCTCGAGTTATCCTGGTAACCTCTAACAACTTTTGGCCCCTCATGTAATCCAATGCGGAGTCAGTTATCTTTCATAGAGACAAGATAACGATCTTGCCATTCCAGGCCTTTTCGTCTCAACCCAAGTCTTAACAAGCCCTTGCATTCATGAGTGAGGCATAATTATCTTATTAAGTGTTTGATACTACATGATACTCTAATCAGTTAATTATGTTATCACTGGATTAACTAACTTGCAATAAGTTATCCTGGCACCACTTTGTGTGTCGACCCTCGTTGCAAGCAACTCCTCTAAGATGACACGTGGAACAACTCCACAACCCAAGGGTAGACAAGTGCGACATAAGGATATCACATCCCTATCCATGACATACAGTCAACACATTCTCATTTGTGATAACCGGGTAACAAACTGGTTACAGTTAAACGCACTACCCAAGGCAATCCAAAGGTTGACTAACACATTACGACAACCCATGAAATTGAAACCCAATTGGAAGACTTGTCAAATTCTATGACCCAAATTTCCCAAACGATAACAGGAACAATTCATAATCAAGACAAGCAAGAAGACGAGAAGTAAAATTCTACTTTGGATTTACTAAATCTATTTCCTCATTACATTCAGTAATTTACTGCCTTAGTGAGACTGAATTTGAATAACAACTCTTTTAGACAAAGATGAAATTTTAAACCAAATATTTCATTCTCTGATTGTTCTCAAAACTATAATAATAAACGTTTATTCCAACCATTCAGAAAATAACATTTTATAGTAATAAATGTTTTCTCTTCACGACAAAATCATTTCTAAAATAATTAACTCATCTTCATATTCATTTCATTTAAGACAAATATAGTGTTCCACCAAAATTGTATTATTTTAAATTAAAGTCCATAATTGACTAAAACACAATGTTTGAATTTCCACAATTACACTTAAACATGTTATTAATCAATTCAACATTTTAAAATATACATATTTAAAATGTATACTAATGTATTAAAATTTAAATACCCAAGTATATATATAAATACATAAAATAATGCATATATATATATACACATAATATATTCACTCTCATATTGTGTATATATAAAAAAATTAAATTTAAAAAAAACCAAGCGATTCTAGGGGCACGCACCACAGATTCATGGGGAAGCACGCCCAACACAATAGGGCCGACTATGTGAATACACAACTGACCCCATTAGCATGGGGTGGTTGTGTATTCACACAACCTTCCCATGAACACTAGGTGCGACCAGTGTGGGGGTCGCGTTGGGCGCGGCCAATGTGGGGGTCGCGTTGGGCACAACTCCCCCACATGCCTCCCATGGGGGGCGCGGTGGGGTGAGCCCCTAGCATCCCTCCACTAGTCTGCGATTTTTAACAAAAAAAAAAAACCAAGGTTAAAAACCTTGGTTTTTCATTTGCTTTTCTTTTGGCCATTTCTAGAAAAAAATGGCTGCCATAACCCTACTCCAGGAATTTTTTTAAAAATATATATCTATGCATATATATATATCAAGATTTATATAGATATATATGCATATGTATATATATATTTACGTTTAACCAATTAAAAATAAATTGAGGAAGTAAAACTGAAAAGGAACAATTTGTAATCAAGAATTCATTTTATTTCTTTTTTTTTTTGTTGAAGCAACCTATTCCAAACAGAGGTTTTCTTTCAAGTTGGAAAACAAGAATCCAACTGATTTTATTTTGCAATCAAACAACATATTTAAAAGCTTTTCAACATGATTTTCAACAACAACATATAAAATTAAAATTTCAAAAGCAACTAATTTTAAAGACATGAACCTAGTTTTTTTGAGTTTGTGAGGAGAACCAGATGGTGCCCAGATTCCTGCCTTGATTCCAACTTCAACTTCACCAATTTTCATAGCTTTAATCCAAAACCCACAAAATGCAAAAATTCTTCCTCCTCCACTTTCAAATTTTCATGCTTGTTTTTTGACCAAAAAACTTGAGAAGCATTTTTTAAATAATAAAGAAAAATTCAAACAAATATCATGCAATCACCCTCATTAATTTATCAAAACAAAATAACAAATATCTTCTTCTTCCCAATTTTTGAATTCAAACATTCTAAAAATACAATTCAATTCATTTTCCTTTATTTTGTTAATTTTCATCCTTTCAATTTTCCCAATTTCACACAAAAATCTATTAACTCCAAAATGGAAAAACTTAATTTATTTCAAATCAATTGATTTAATTATCAATAAACTAAATCTAATCCAATATTAAATTAACTTATTTAATAAAGTAAATCACATTTCAACATAAACAAGATGAAGTTAATCGACAATTAAAATACCAAAGCATATATTTTAACCTTTTTCTAACTTGCAATTTTAATTGAAATCAAGACCAGATGAACAACATTAAAGAAACTTAACCTGACTGAAACCTGATGACACACTATGACTAGGGTGACGACTTGGCACAGAAAACCTAGCTACTATCTCCCAATCAAATTTTGTTGGGCAATGGACATGCTCAAACCTGTGAAACTAGGTGGAGTCGATGTCTTGTACCTGTCAACCTGTGAACAAAGAGTATATCCACATGCATAAATATGTCATAAATAAGGCACACCATGAAGGGGAAATCATGGAATCACAGGGCGCTCGCAAGCGAGTGATGCGATATCATCCTCTTCACCAATACAATATTACTAACTGACGTATCTAACGTAGCACCTTAATCAAAAGCATAAAACATCATTAATTTGAATATGCACTTATGCTAATTCAAAACATGCCATAATAATAACATCAAAATATAGTATCATCACATCAAGATACATCATCATAAAATAGTGATCAACCACAACTAAGTACATAGTCAAAGTACAAACATAAACTAAAACATAAAAAGGAGAACAACATCGTTCGCACAATAGAGAAAAACGGAGGGGTATTACAAATACAATAGAATATATATTATTCTACATATCATTTTTATTTCATTCATTTCTGTTGTATTTTTTATATTAGTATGTTTGTCCTCATTATGATTAACCTTTTGCATCGCTATTGTCAATGTCTTTATTAAAAACTATATCTATATGTATGTCTCAAAAATACTTGTATAGAAATAACTTCCTATAAGTTGTGTATTTACCCTCCCTCATTTAATATAACCTCAAAAAAATTACCTTTGCAGTTATTTTTTAAACTTATTACCACATGCAAGAAACTACTACCTAGGTTGGAATGAAATCCTCAAAATAAGAAAAAAATAATTATCTTTTTGTATTTTCACTGTACTTGATGAAAATTCTCCTATAGTCTCGACAACTCATTATAGTTGAATTGGAGCATCTATGTACAAAATCAAAAACCAAGAGATTTAAATTGTGAGCTCTTCAACATCAAAATCTAATAATCAACATGTTTCTGCAACCTAAGCACAATCAACCAAAACCATATAGAATTGGTCTTTAGGGTGGAAATATTAGATCTTGACCCACTATACATTATAATAAAATCAAAGTTATTCTAAAGCTTTAAGAAAAATTTCCTTAAAAAAGAAGATTGGAGTTACTTTGAATTGAGGAAATGGCTAGAAGAAGCATAAACAACAACAACTTCTTGTACACAAGTTGTAATAGTGATAATAACAATAATATTATGAGGATGATAGATTTATAGTGGGTGGTGTGGTTCATATAGAGGTTGAGTTATAGGACAATACTAAGAGATGCATCAAATATGGTGTGCATAATGGCCAGACATCAATTGGAGGAATGAAAAATTGAATGTACTCATTAGAAGCCTGTGGTGATATTGAACTTTCTCTAGAACCATTTTTTGTTGTTCTAGCTTGTAATAATATCATGATTATGAGAAACTAATTCATGTGCTCAATCCGCAAATTCTCATACTTAAGCAACATAACATATTTGTATTTCTTATTTAACTCTTTTCATAAAAATACACAGTAACATTGCTATTAACCTATAAAATGAACCATATTTTTGGTTATAAACTCATATGCAATAGAATAATTTTAGAATACGTAAATAGTATCCTTCCATTCATATTTTCATAAATAAAATTATTAAGGTATCATCATTTAATCTCTTATTTATGAGCTATATATACTCATTCTCAAAAATAGTCATATGAATCTCTTTCTTTTATCAAACATATCAAACTTATTTCAAGCTTATAGATAAGAAAATAACTATTTTAGAAAACAAATAGAATATACCTATTGTTCCAACTATTCACTACAACAAGCCACCTCTTTAGAACTCTAGCTTTCCAATGCTTTATCTTCCACTTTCAATACAACTACCCACTTGCTTAGAAATGTTTATTAGACCTCTACTATGTTGCTAACACTATTTTAAAGTTGATATTTAAACTCTAATAGCTCAAGAACAATAAACACAAACACTGCACTTATTTTCTCTACTTGGAAAACCAACCCAAATAATATGCAATATTTTGGTTTGTATAGACAAAAAGACTCTACATTCATGCTTCCCACTACTACCAATTATGGCACCTCTTTATACAAGATTAAAACCAGTTTTCTATTGATAACTACCTCCCTTAAGAGTCATGATGTATGTAATACCCCTCCATTTTGCTTCTCGTTCGGTTTGCTTTATGTTATGTTTGGTTGCAGTTACTTTGAGTCTGGATACATTTTGTTATGATGTTTTGATCACTACTATTGAGCGACAACTATTATTGTGGGATGTAGTTATCTGATTATTGTTTCACATGCATTATGGATTAATGATGTTGTAGAGTTAACATGAGATATTATTATGAGATTATTGGAATTATGATAGAAGTGTCAGTTTGATGAGTGTATGGGTGAAGAGGATGAGTTCGCATCACTCGCTTGCGAGCGCCCTGCGAATCCGTAATTCCTTCTTCACAATGTGTATTATATGCTGGATATATTGTATGATGTTGTTTACTTGGTTGTAGGATTGCAGGTACATGACATCAACTCCACCTGGTGTCACAGGTTTGAGCGTGTCGATCCAACGGTTAAGTTGAACAGGAGATAGTAGCTAGGTAACATGTGTCAAGTTTACACCCTAGCCTTAGTGTGTCGTCAGTTGTGTGTATCGAGTCATTGTCTGTTTTGCTTTGATGTTATTTAATTCTGAAGAATTCTTGATTTGAAAATAGATATTTAGAATAATTGCATTTAAATCATGTTGATGGTTATTTAATTTAAATAATGCAATGTGGATAAAAGTTTATATTTAAATTAATTAATTATATTTAAATTATTTAATTAATTAAATTTTATCCAAGGGGTTGAATTTAGTTATTAAATAATTAAATTAATTAATTAAACGTGATACAAGAGAATGAAATGAAATAAAAGAATTAAAATTAAATTTGGAATTTAATTCCAACGTGTGGGAATTAAATTAGAAATTGTAATTAAATGTTTATTTGGGAAATTGGTTGCAACTTTGGGAATTAATTTATTATTTGAAATTGCATTTTAAATTGAAAGTGGGTTTTCGAAAAGTGAAATTGAAATTGAAATTGAAATTGAAATATCTAATTTGCATGCAATGTGAATTAGGGTTGTAAAAATTGAAATTGAAATTGAAATATCTAATTTGCATGTAATGTGAATTAGGGTTGAATTAGGTATTTTTGATTTATAAGAATATATGTTTTAATTTTAGGGCAGAAAAATCTTTTAGAAAAAAAAATACATTTTTACAGCAGTGAAGAAATTTTGGAAAATTTGCACAAGGGGTTGAAGAAAGTTTGATTGTAGAATTGATTGAAGGAAAGATTGTTTGCATTTGTTGGATTTTGGATTGGATTCATTGAAGGATTGAAGAAAATTCAGGAAATCCTTGGAGGAGGCTTGCATCAGAAATTCATCTCTTCCTGTAGCTTCTTGTACCAGGTTTTCCTCTTCGTGTTTTATTTTTCTTGATTGTTTTTCTTTAAAATAGTAATGATTAAAAATTTGTTTGTTAAATCTGTTTTAGAAAATAAATTTGATATTAGAATAAAAGTATTAAACAAATTTATTGCCTTTGCTTGTGAAAATTTTTGAGTGAAAATTATGAAAACCTTAGTTGAATTTAAATTATTTGGGGAAATCGATTATGTTGTTATTGAAATCAAACATAGAGATTGAACAATGCATTTAGAATGTTTTAGAAAATGAAACCTTCTGTTTACTATTAAAAAATGGATTTTAAAATCTGCAGTATAGTTATATTTTCATGGTAAAATGGTCTGGTTGCGTCACCTATAACTTCACTTACACAAACTGGGTTGTTAGGAAATTTAAAGGGTTTTTGCATTTTATTATATTAAAGTGATTGCATGTTCTAAATAGGAAATTAAATGAAATGTAAGATTTGGTTAGGAAATGGAAAGAGTTTATTTGCATGGATTTGTGTCGATTTAAAAGTAAATTAAGAAGTTGTTTTATTGATGAGGCAATCAATTATGTTATTTAATTAATTTCTATTTAGATTAATTGAATCATTGTGATTGGATTATGAAAGAGATATGGATTTAGTATATCCAAAAGTAGTATCTTCCTCATGATTATCTTAAAGGATTTAATTCTCTGTATTCAGTAAAGGGAAGTAAGTTTAATTGTTTTAGATTTCCAATAATAAAAAGGGAAATAGGGGTTATGATTATTTTAGATGATCTAGTTATCATGTTTTTGACTTTGTCAACACTACCTATTGAATGAGTATGGATTTAGGAAATCCAAATATTAGATTTGATTAATGACTTGAATGCTTTGGTTGCTATGTCGTCAAGTGGCATTGTTGGTTCTGGGATTTAGTGTCAGTCCTAAATTATAAGTCTTCTAGAAGAACCTAGAGGATAAGGGTTGTTGAAGCTTTATGCCATCCAGTTGTTTCCCTTGGGTAGTGCATGGCGTCTTTTCAGTTTTATTCGATTTTCACGAACAGGGATGTTTGCACCTTCTTGGTTTAGGAGCGGATTATGGGATCCGTGTCTCCTTGTATGGAGTGACCTTGTTATGTGGTTTCATCTTGTTATCTCCTGTGAAAGGAGTGGACTATGTGATTGTTGCCTCTAAGATGTTTGGAGTGAGATCTTTTGTACCTCCTATGAAAGGAGTGGACTATGTGTTTCTATGTATGGAGTGAGTTCTATTATTTGTATCCTCCTTGTGTTGGAATGGATTATGATGCCTAGTTGGTATGCACTTGTGGTTCCCTGTGTTGTCGAATAGAAGAGTGGCTTCTATTAGACGCTAGAGTCTAAAGAGGTAAACTGGATAACCTTCAGGAGTGATTTAAACAAGTGATAATTAAAATAATGTACTTAAAAAATTAGGACTAACTTCTCACTAATCAAGATAATTTAATCCTCACTCATAGACACAAGGGATTGTTTAGACTTGGGATGAGTGAGAAGGCCTGGAATGGTAAGATCAACTATCTTGTCCTTGCAAGAGGTAGTTGATTCCACATGAGTGAGTATGAGAGCCAGGATTCGGTTGAGGCCACCAGGATTACTTGTGTCGGAGCCTATGAAGAATGCCCAGAGGAGATCTCATGACAAACCTTGCGATGACACTCTATCTAGGACAACTGTTGTTAATTATTTTATGTGTATGGTTCTATGAACATACTTGATTATTATTATGTTTGGAAGCAATGTGACCTAGGTCAGTGATGTTGGAGTTGTACTTGTATTGTACTTGATTTGTACTTATGTTATACTTGAGTTGTACTTGATTCGTACTTGTATGATGAATGAGTTGTACTTGTTAATTCATTTGGTTCGTTATAACAGTATGAGTCAGTTTGAGTCTGCCTTTGGTTAGAGGTAGTAGAATCTTTGTCCATGTTACTTTGTTACTATCTCCTAGCATGGGGGGTGGGCCTTCGGGTACCACATTGGTTGGGTGGAACATGCACCAAAACTGTTGGGTCCCCATCGATCTTCAGTACTTAGTGGCGAGACATCCAGATGGACAGCTCGCAGTGCTTGTTGTAATTTCTTGCATTGTAATATTTCAGTTTGTATATGATACTTTATCCCTCTTTTGTAAGAGGTGGAGTTATGTAATTGTAATCTTATGTACTATTGCCTCATTCTGGGAATGAGTGATGTAACGATTGGTTTAAGTTAATGTTTATGAGATTGTATCTTGGTTGATTATCTTATTATGTTATGTGGTATTCTTATGATGTATGATGTTTATTTCATAAAGTTATATTGCTATGGTTATATGTAATATGTATGTGTGGGTTTAAGTAATCCTAACCTTGTAGCCTTAGAGGTTTTTGTCAACTAGTAAGTGAATGTGTATGTTAAATGCACTTTATAAAAAAAAATTGGTTCGCTTATGATGTTAATTGCAACTTCCTTTAAGGTTACTTGGTGGGGCATTACAATGTAAACACTATTTGGATTATTAAATATTAGATTTGAGAGTCTTAAATACCATGCTCTCCATGTTTGTAGAAGGCTGGAAAAATAATTGAAAACAACTGTCTAAAACCACACATAGAGTAACTTACAAAAGCCATCTTTCTCACTTCCAACACAGTGGATGAAAACCCTCCCAATAGAAAAACTTTAGCCTCATCAAACAGCCTGAGAAAAAAATGAACATACAATGTGAATATGATAGGTACACTCGAGTCTCCTCACAATAAATGAGAAGATGAAAATAGTAGTTTTTTACATCTCTACATTTTATGGGTTAATGTCTATTGTTTCTTGATGTCTGCACTTTGTGGGTTATTGTCTACTCTTCTCTACCTTTGAATAGTTTTGTGGACCAGTTTTTGTTCTTGACTAGAAGACTTAACACCATAATTATTAATGCCATCTTATGTGATGAGAATAATAAAGACATGTATCAAATAAGACTGAAAATTAGGTCAGAGTAATTATAAAATGTTTAGATATAAATCATTAAATCTGTGTATGTTGAAAGAATTTATGTCTATTGTATGGGGATAGAAAGATAAAGCATTTGTAAGTTCATATATATTTTACAACATTTCTCTGTAGTATTTTACATTCTTCCATTCTATGGCTTAATGTGTATTGTTTGTTGTTGTCTGCATTTTGTGTGTTAATGTCTATTCTTCACTATCCTTGATTTTTTTCATTGCATTGACTCTATTCTTGAGTTGCAACTAGCATTAATCGATCCCTCCACCAAGTTTTAAGACTGTTGAGAAAAGCATTACTTGTACTGCCTAATCATCTTGAAAAATTATTCCTTCACAATAAAACCTATCAAAAAGAAGACATTTGTAATCTCACATATCTTTTACATTGTCTTTTATCTGTTGTCTAATCATTTTCTTAGATTGTTTGAAGGGAGTGAAATTTATTTCCATTGTTAATAATGAGCAACACATTATCTTATTCAGTCTTTAAGTAAACAAGAAATACTAACCCATAAACACACTGACACAAACAATCTAACCAAATAAAGGAACAAAAAAAACACTCAAAAATAGGAAATAGTGGACATTAGCCCATAAAATGCAGAAATGCAAAAAGCTATGTAGAAAAAGATATAAGAACTTATAGTTGGCTTCTTCTTTGCTTTCAATATGATAGGCATAAATTATTCCAACATACATATTTGTTATGTTTATAGTGATTTAAATCTTTTTTACAATGGTCTACTTTATGTTGTTTCTTATCATTTAGTTACCTTATCGATTCATTAAACACTTTGCAATTTTGTTGTTAGCTTTGGATATTATGTCAATCTAGTTACAAGCCCATTTAAATTCTTTTTAGCAGCCAACCCCCAAAAAAAACATTAGTGCACAGACCAATAGATATCGGAGCATGAAAAACACTATACAAAATTAAGACCAATGTAAGAAACTTCCAATCAGAAAATTACAAAAAAAAGGCAAAGTTCACAATGCACAAAATAATCCCACAAAATATACAAAAAGCCTTATCTTTGCATGGCAGGATATGATAGGCTTATGCTTTCCTAATATTTTTGGCCCTAAACACATGTTCAATCCTATTTTTTTGGTTGATAAGCAACATTGTTCATAATAGGTGGCCATTGGAAATTGGTGAATTCCTATACAAAATTTCTATTTATGATTAAGATTGATAGGTGCCTTGTTTTTTTTTCAAGTGCCAATTGCAACTCAGACCATTTGTGATGTATAGGAGTAGATATAAGATCAAGTTCATGGCGTGCTATGATGCACATTTGTAAGTTCAACCCGGTCTTTAGTTTTATTCTATATTAACACAACCTATTCTTCTTGCAAGAGAATTGTTTTGGTTAGATATAGAAAATGTATTACATTGTAGTTATTTTTTCCTTGTGTTGTCATTTATAGCTATATTATTTTTTGTATGGTAGGATTTTCTTTCTTTGTGCTTTATCCCCTATTATTATGTTTTGCTTGTATATTATTGGAATGCCAATCAAGAAACATATTTTAGTTGGTATTTTCATATTTCAATGAATATTTCACGTTTTCTTCTAGTTATACATAAAATAATTTGATTGTTTACTTCCAACCATTGGTCATAGATTACGTTTCGCTACAAAAATCAACTGCGATTTTTTTTTTTTTTAGCAAGGTGTCATATCTTTTGTCCTTTGACATGCATTTTGTCAATATGGTCACAAAAAAATTTGGTAAAAGACATAAGCTATTACAAGAGCCAATTGTGGTGGGAACTTATAAAGAAATTTCAAATTCATCTCTGACACAATTGATGGAGCTCTACATTTTGCGCATTGTTTTCGATAGAATTTTTTTGATTGGAAGCTTGGTGATTGGATGACTGACATAATACCTATTTTCCTTAATTTCCATTATATAGTTTAGCAGCTACACAATGGCTTCATGGACCATTACTTAAATTCTCTTCATAGTCATTATCGTATAGCTTGAAGGCTTTCCAATTTTTTCTTGCACTCGACAATGCTAATGAATTTGCATAATTTGGATGACTAGAAATATGTATCTATGAAGAACAAGGTCTCTAGTGGAAAAATTAAAACTAGTCGAGAAACTAGGCTTTCAGACGACACAACTTTCCTAGACTGGATAGCATATTAACTAAAAATTAAAATATGCATTTGTGCTTTATTAAATAGAATGAAGTATTTGCATTTGAAGAATGTTGCGTGTAATATTGCCATATCAGTTCCTTTGCACGACAAATCTATTGTTGATTTCCACTATAAAATTGCACTAAGAAAATCCACCTACACTTGCATACAAACATTACATAGTCAATATTTTGTTGGGAAGTTCATACAATTAATTCCAAAAAAATAAATAACTACATTAGAATGCTTCGATTGATGTTGCCATGCGAAAAAAATATCATGACAATGAATGAAGGCATTGTTGACAAACTTGAAATTTGCAATAGTGTCAACAAATTCTACTTGACCACTCTCCTTACCATTTTGAATTTTTTTGCCAAGCTTCATTTTTTTACCCTGGCAACTACTGAAAAAATCAGGTCTACATTTTATGTATTAATTTCCACTGATCATTGTTCTCTACATTCATAATTTCTCGCCCTTCAATAATTGCAGGTGTATTTGACAGCTAATGCTATGAAGCTTTAAGTCTTTTGAGCAAAGGATAGTTGCGATTGTTCTCACCAAATGAAAGAACAACGTAAATAACACTTTGGTTGACAAGCTTAAAGTCACAAAGACAAGAAATATTCTAAATATGAGTTCATTTCTCATTTTTATCAAATACGTTGAACTGTAATTAGCTATTTCCAATCTCAATCATGGTTAGTAGACAAATCAACATTGAAGTTTAAGGTCTACTGACCAAACTATTTTTTGCATTGTTTGCTCATTGCCTCGGGTTGTTTGATGAGACTAGAATTTGTCTCTTGAGAGGGTTTATATCTACTATGTAGCAAGCAACAAAAAGTGGAATTTGTAAGTTCCTTTGACACTATCATTTTTTGCATTGCTTATACTCTTGATTACATTATCTAATGGAAGTGGAATCTATCTATTGGCATTGTTTATGCTATTTTTCTCAAAATAAAGAACATGACACTTGTAAGTTGCTATAACCTTTATTTTGTCGTTTTATGCTTGTTAATATCTCTGCATTGTATTTGCTCGTTCCTACTACTTTTTGCTTCGTACATTTTACCATCTAATGTCTATTTTTCATTGTCTTTGAATATTTATATGATTCACTCTTTGTTATTGAATTAAACACTAAACACTATGATTCATTAATGGCACCTTCTTTGTTGCCCACAATTAAGGTTGGAACTAATATTATCTCTCAATGTAGAGATGCAAAGAACTATAAAAAGAACACTGTAAAAGATACACGAACTTAAAAACACGTGAAGCTAGGTATTTCCATTCTTAATCATTGATAGAAAATAAATTGACATTAATGAATTATGGTGTTCAATATTTAACTCAACAACATATGCTAACCCACACAAGCAATCAACACTAGTGAAGAATAGAAATTAACACATAAAATGAAAACAACAACAAACACTAGGCATTAAACCATTAAATGCAAACATGTAAACCACTATAAAACATTACTATAAAAGACATAACAACTTACAAACACCTCATTTCAACTGACACAAATTTTAATGGCTTCTTAATTGTCTTTTATATACTTGTCCTTTTCCATCCATTCTCACTACCAATGCATAGCATCATAATGAAACCCTTATGCATATATAGTAAATCAATTTCATTCTTTCTCAATATGTTGCAATGCAATAACCATTAATGTCTTATGGTATAAATTTTTTACTTTCCTACGAAAATAATGATTTGCAATGTTTATTCTTTCTGATCAACAAAGAAAGAGTCAACTGTATTTTCGTACGCCTATGAAATCCATGTTTGTTGACAAGGTATAAATCCATCATGTTCGTACCATAAATTCAAAAAAAAAAAAACTACATTAGAATGCTTTGATTGATGTTGTCATGCAAAAAAAATATCATGATAATGAATGAAGGCATTGTCGACAAACTTGAATTTTGCAATAGTGTCAACAAATTCTACTTGACCACTCTCCTTACCATTTTGAATTTTTTTTCCAAGCTTTGGTTTATTACCCAGGCAACTACTGAAAAAATCAGGTCTCATCAACCACACTATGTTGAAAATATCTTTCATGTTATTATAGAAAAGAGTCCCTGTGAATATAGTGCACCGTTTTCAATTAAACCCTTTCCAATAATTCCATATCTTTGATTAGCTACTTGGAGAAAAGATTCTTTGGGAGAGCACAACTCTGTCTGTACTCAATGGAGGTCATCAAGCTTGAACTAGTGTGCGAATGATGTGGGCTTTATGCAAAAGCATTAATTCAAAATTGCACATTATATTTTCAAGAACTCCTTTCTAGAGTAAATCCAAAGTTCTTTTCAACATATCATATTTGACAAGACCAAACTTTCTCAGTTCCTTCTTGGGAAAAAAACTAGAAGCTATACTGAGTGTCTCCTAAAGTTATGGCTATGAACAACAACTACAAACTCGTGTCCATCGATATAATTGGAGATAAAATTCATGATGCACAGGACAGTGAAAAATTCTAACTAGTTGAGAATTTTGTGAAGCTCATGTTAATGGATCATGCTTTTGTTCACTATTATGATGAGAAGGTTCTTAACAACCTTCCTATAGTAAAGTGTTTTACTGTTATTTTCAAACCATATTCTATACAGTAGACTGTTTATCAACATAGCCTTCTCTAGATTGCTTTATCACATGTGGGATACATTGAGTCACTATATCTGATGCAAAAGCTCCAAGAATGAAACTTTAGAGTACAAAAAGGTAAAAAATAAAAATGCAATGCCTTATGGCTTTTGCTCAATACAAACAAGAACATAGCCTTTTGATTTTGTGTGCAATTTTTTTTCCATATGCACAAATTATAAACCAATAACATGGTATTGTTCAAGCTATTATCCTTTTCTTGCAACAAGCTAAATATAATATTCTCAATAGCATTGGCTTTGTAGATGGAATACATAATTGTTATACTACAACATACTTTCATGCATTTGCAACTACTTAGACAATAACTGTTGCAATACAAACATAATTGAATTATGAAACAAAATATATAGAATCAATAACCATTGAGCTATTGTATATATATTACTATACACACCTTCAAATTGTACTTGATATCTATAACGCCCCACCAAGCAACCCTAGAGGATGTTGCAAACAACTACTTAAACATGCAATTTTTTTTGTTTAAGTACAATTAATATATAATTTTGCTTCCCAATGCAACCATCCCCTAAGGTTATGAGACTAAGATAACTTAACAACCCACAAACAACATAAACGAATCCATAACATTTATCAACCCAAGATAATAAGGACGCATACATTCCATACAAGATAAATTACATCAAAGCATAATAGATAATTTCCCATCTCATTTATCCATAATTAAATATTACAATTACAACTCTCATTCCCCGAATGAGGCAAGTCCAATAAACATAATTACAAATTACATCTTTCCACCTTGATAACATAGAGTGGTAAAATAATACAAGATCCACTGAAAAGAATAAAGCAAGAACTGAAATTGAATCCCACGAGCTCTCCAACTGGAAGTCTCGTCCACATGAACATGAAGAAAGCCCAACGGATTTAGGTGGACGCCACCCAACCAAGTGGAACCTAAAGGCCCACCCCCCATGCTAGGAGATAGTAACAAGGAATCCTAGCCAAGACCATCTACCTCTAGACACAAGCTAAATCATCACTAAACCAAACTGGCACATCCAAACACACGTACCACACAAGCACATCACAAGTACAACTCAAGTACCACATAAGTACAACATAAGTACAACTTAAGAGCATCATGAGTACCACACAAGTATAACTCTACATGGTCATATTGCTTCTAGAAATAAAGTAGAACAAGTATGTTATGAGAACCATACACACAATAATCAAATACCGACTATGGTCACATTAGGTATGTTAAGGAAACCATACCCACCAAATCAAATTCCAACTGTTGTCCTAGACAAAGTGTCATCAGATAGCTCATCATGGGTTATCTTCTGGGATTCTTCCTAGGCTCCGACCCCACTATGGGTTATCCTAGTGGCCTCTACCGAATTCTCGGCCCCCATACTCACTCATGCGGAATCAAATACCTTTTGTACATACAAGATAGATGACCTTGCCATTCCAGGCCTTCCCACTCATCCCAAGTCTAAATGAGCCCTTGTGTCTATGAGTGAGGCATAATTATCTTGATTAGTGAGAAGTACCACCTAATCTTCTAAGTTTTGTTTTAGTTATCACTTGATTAAACCACCCCCATAGGTTATCCAGTTTACCTATTCCGGGCTCTGGCCCCTACGGAAGCCACTCTTCTACTTAACAACACACATACTATCCAAACACCAAGGGTACAAAGTGCATAAACCAAGATAACACGACCACTCCTTTCTCAAGAGATGACATAAGATAAACCATCTCCAACACTAGAGGTAACAACAATAACAAAACCACTCCTTACAAGGAGGCAAAAATTACAAAATCCACTCCTTACACAGGAGGTACAAACCATCCCTATTCGATGAAGCTGGGCAATAACAATAACAAACTTAATGCACTACCCAAGGGATGCAAAACAGGGTGACTAACATAATACGACAACCCACATAAAATAAGATCCTCATTTGGAAGACTTGACGAATTCTATGACCCAAATCCCCAAACAATAACAGGAACAATTCACAGTCAAGACAAGCAAGGAGACAAGAATTTAAATTCTATTTCGAGTTCACTAAACCCATTTCCTCATTACATTCAGTAATTTATTGCATCAATAACATTGAATTAAAAATACGTCTTTCCAAATAAAATTGACATTAACACTAATCATTTAATTTCCTACTTGCATTTAAATAATGAAAAATTAACAAATTCATCATATAAACCAATTACGTTGTTTTAAAATAAATATCGTTTCCTCGTTTCAAAATAGCCCTTTAAAAATAAGTAACTTGACTTGAAAACGTATTCTTTTAATTCAAAACTATTCTCCTTTAAAATGATGTTTTAGAATAAAACAATGACTTAATTCAAGTTAATTATTTTCCATTTCCTCAATTAAATTTAACACATTTCTTTTAAGTTCAATAACCGCCCTTTCACATATTATTTTAAAACAATTCCTTCTTTTCCAAAATATATACATATACCTTTAAAATTCATTTACCCAACCATTACTTTAAAACCAATTATTTATTTTAGAATAAATATCATTTTAAAATAAAATCAAAATTTGGACCATTTAACATATTATTATAAATAAATTCTTCAATTGCAACATAATCATGTTATTACTTAAATTCCCCATTTAATATATATATTAAAGAAATAACCATATCCACTATTTAAATACATTATTACTTAATAATATATTAATATAATATAAAATATATTCATATTTTAATATTAAATTAATATATTATAAAAATAATGAATATATATATATATATTAATTAATTTTTTTAAATATTTTTTTATGTGACAAGAAGCCACTTATTTGCCTCGGGCCGCATGCCAACCCTAAGAGTTGGGTCGCGCGGACCTTGGGTTGTGTGCCACGTTTAGGGCAGGGGCGTTGACCGTTCTCTGGCTGCGGATTTCTTTTACCCTTGGTCGTGCTTGTTTCAGTGGCGGCGGGAGTTTTGGTCGGGCTCAGGGCGAAGCGATGGCCGAACCAAGTGGCGGCAACGCCGACCTCATGAGGTGGCCGATGATTGTGCACTGACGCCCCCACAGGGGTGGCTCTGCTGTGCTTAGCACAGCCGGCCACCACTGTGGTGGCGGCGGTGCCAAGCCACTGCAGGCCGGTGGGGGCAGCTGGCGCAACTCCCCACAATGCTCCCATGGGGGTGGCTGGCGCGGCTCCCCACAATGCTCCCATGGGGGCGGCTGTGGGTTGAACCCCAGCCCCCAGAAGATTATATATATATATATTAATTTTTTTAATTTTTTTTTAAAAAGAAATTTCCTACGGATCTTGAAATTTGTGCCCTCTCATGGGATTTTGAACAAATTCCTTTTTACAGCATAATATTGCACAAAAAGAATTTTATAATTAATTAGATATACAATATATATATATATATATATATATATATTCTTCAATATATATATATATTTATATTTCCATATAGAAATTGCAATTTAAATTAAGGAAAACCAAGTTGAAACAACCAGCTACAACCAAGAACACCATTTTATTTTCTTCAATTTTCCAACATAATAATCAACAAAAAAACATATACAATTTAAAAATCTCAAAACAACCAACTTCTAAGGCATGAACCTGATTCCCTAAGTTTGTGAGGAGATCCAGACGGTGCAAATATTCCAACCTTGCTCCCAACATCAGCTCCACAAATTTTCACAACTTAAATTCAAAACCCACAAATTGAAAAAATCCATCCTCTTTCCAATTCAATCCCTTCCAAAATTTTCATCCCCCAAAATTCTAAAGCAAAATTCAAACATAAGGATAAAACCCTAAAATCCAACAACCCCCTCATAAATTCTCCAAAACAGAAAAATGCAAAATATCTCAATTTCTTCAATTTTTGAATTCAACTTTCAAATTTGACTTTTTTAATCATTTTCATAATTTTCAATTTCAACAATATAACAAAAACTTCAACATAAATAAATTAAACTCTTTCAACATCATAAATATAATTAATTAATAAATAGATTTAATCAACGATTAAATTATTTATTAATTAAATTAAATTAATAATAAAATAAATTATATTTCAACATAATCTCAGAACAAATTAATCCACAACTTAAATACATTAAGCCATTTAATTACCCTTTTCTAACTTGAAATTAAATAATGAAGAGAGGGAACAATATTCAAAGCAACATAACCCGACAGACACCTGACGACATACTAGCACTAGGGTGACGACTTGGCACGAAAACCTAGCTACTATCTCCCAATCGAATACCGTTGGGCAATGGACATGCTCGAACCTGTGAAACTAGGTGGAGTCGATGTCCTGTACCTGTCAACCTGCAAACACAGAGTATATCCACATGCATATATATATATGTTAAAATTAAAACACACTGTGAAGAGGGAATCATAGAATCATAGGGCATTCGCAAGCAAGTGATGCGACTCGTCCCCTTCACCAATACAATATTCCTAACTGACGAATATAACATCATTAATATGATCAAAAGCATAAACATCATTAATTCAATTATCCACTATGCTAATCCAAAACATGACATAATGATAACATTAGGATCAAATACCATCAGAATAAAATATCACATTCACATCGCTTTACAGATAGCAATCAAACAACAACTGAGTTTTAAGTCAAAGCACTAACATAAAATAAGGTCTAACCAACAGAACACTATTTGAGCAAAAGAGCAAAATAGAGGGGTCTTACAATATCAAAACCATATTTTCATAATCTGCCTAGTTATATACAAGCTGCTATTATCCCATTGCTACCTAGTTAAAATTGCATATTTCCTACAAGACTTTACCACTGACATCTTAGAATCCATAAGGATAGAAGCAATTATTTTCATTTGGAATTTGTATCATGTTAGTGAGAAAAGGCATAAGTGATTAACTTGAAATTTGTAACAATGTCATCAAATTCTACTTTCCCACTCTCTTTACCATATTTTTTTCCTGTCCTTCAATTTTTAAGCCAAGCAATAATTGACACAATTAGGCCTCATCAAAGTCTTGAAAATATCTTTGAAGCTATTCTAGAAAATAATTCCCGACAGTGTGATGTGCCACTTTGAATTACACACTTTGCATGAATTCCATATCATTGATCAACTACTCAGAGGGAAAACTTCTTTTGGAAAGCACAAGCCATCACATTCTTGGTCACAATCAATGACATCAATATAGCAGATCAATGATATGGAGTTTATGTAAAAGTGTTAACTCAAATCTAAACATCATATTCTAAACAACTCTTTTCCAGAGTAAATTCAAAGTGATTTTCAACATATCATATCTGGTGAGACCAAATTTTACCAACTGTTATTTGGGTAAAAATTTCAAAGCATACTTGACAACTGATGAAGTTATGGCTATGGGCGGAAACTACGAGCCAAGGAAGTTATACATGGATGGAATTTGCAATAGAATTCCTAGTGAGAAGGACAATGGAGAAGTAAAATTAGATGGAACCTCTGCAAAGTCCATGTTAATGGCTAATGCTTTTGCTCACTGTTATGATGAAAATATTTTGAACAATCTTCCTACAATAAAGGGTTTAATTCACAATTTGAACCCATCTATACAATGGGCTATCTAACAACATGGACTTGTCTACATTGTTTTTCTGCATGTGGGTTCAAAATTGCAAAAAACCAACCCTTAATTTCAATCAGTATAAAAGCATTGTTGGGTCAATTGTTGTTCATACTATCTATGTCTCTAATTAGAATGAATACTATTCCATTGTATTGGTTATCCAGATCTTCACTTTTTTATTGTTTTGAGACAACAATATCAACCCTATTTTGGGGCATATCTTGCATGGCTACTATGTTGCAAATCAATTTACAACCCTTCTTGAGCTGATATGCTACTATGCAAAACATCACTAAAGCATTGTAGAGCATATATTTCTTTATTGGAACCAGATTGGAAAATAAAAATTATTATGCATCATTGAACTAGGTTGTAGCTAAATCATATGATATTTTTTGCTTGCATTTGAAGTTTCTAAATTGCTCCTTGCAGATTACAAATCTATTGCAATTTCATCCAACATATACCTTAGCAGTTCCCAACATGCAGCATAGCATCTAAAGCAACTGCAAATAGATAGATACCTGGCAGTTGACATCATAAAACTTCAAAAACATATGAGATATTAATAGTTTTTCCCTCTTTATTTTAAGACATGCTTGACATAAATATCTCATTGCATATGCTTGCTAAAGCAATTGGAAAATGTAGAGTGCATTTACTACACAACAAAAAATGGACCAATCACTTGATAAACATGATGAAAAAGGAAAAGTATAATATCTTGCTTATGTCACACATAGATTTACTCTTCATAATTTTAACTATCAATCTACTTCTTCTCATTGTTCAATTTGCAATGTACAGATTTTAGCACCCCTCCATTTTTCTCTTTTGATCAGACAATGTTCTTCTTCGTTATGTTTTGTTTTTTGTTAGTACTTTGACTATGGTACTCGGTTACTATTTGATCGCTAACTGTACAACGATATGATGGTATTTTATTTTGATGTTATCATTATGACATGCTTTAGACTAGTATAGAGGATATTTGAACTAATGTTGTTTTATGCCTTTGATTAGATTATTGATGTTAGATTTGTCAGTTTTGTAACACTATATTGGTGAAGGGGATGAAATTGCACCACTTTCTTGGGAGTGCCCTACGATTCCATGATTTCCTCTTCACGGTGTTTTTTTTTATGATATATATATGCACATTCGATATATTCTTTGTTTGCAGGTTTAAAGATATAGGACATCGACTCCACCTAGTTTCGTAGGTTTGAGCATGTCCATTTCCTAATGGTATTTTGATTGGGAGATAGTAGCTAGGTTTCCCATGTCAAGTCATCAACCTGGTCATAGTGTGTCATTGGTTTTAAGTGGGGTTTGGTTGCTTTAATATTGTTCAATTTTTCCTTCATGTGATTTAAATTGCAAGTTGAAAAAGGTAAATAAATGACATTAAATATTTAAGTTGCTTATTAAATTAATCTGGTTTATTATGCTAGAAGATGTTAATTAATTAATTAATTGATTTAAATTAAATTAGTAAAATAATTTAATCTTTGGATTATATTTTTTTTTTAAAATTAATTGAATTAAGTTATTTTAGAATTGTTAGATATTTTATTTGAAAATTGTAAAATGTTTTGTTTTGCATTTTTGGAGGATTTGAATGCAAAAATGATTTGAAAGATATTTTCTATTTATTTTCAAAAATTTATGTTGGTGGTTGAAAGAGATATTTTTTTCATGGAGTTTAATGGCTATAACCATGAAAGTCCAAGGGAGAAAAAAAGGAGAGAAAGAAAGGGAAGGAAGGAGAAATTCTGGTTTTTGGTTTTTGGAATTTGATTGTGGAGAAGCTTAGTTTGATTGCTTGGAAGGAGCTTGAATCTATGGAGGAGTCTTTGCACCATTTTACATCCTCTCAAGCTTTTGGAAACCAGGTTCTTGTTATCTAAATCAATTTTATTTTGAAAGATTCATAGATTTGATATGATGTTTGCAAAATGAATTTTCATAAATTGAAAAATAAGCCATGTTAAATCTTTGTAGCAAATTCTGGAATAATCTTTGTTGGGGAAGAATTAAACTCTTGAAAAAATTTCATTGTTCTTTCTCTTTTAGATTTATTATTGGAAAAACAAATTGGAAAAACCTCTGTATTCAAATTGTTTTTCTCAAAAAAATTGGATTTGGATATAGATGGCCATTTCTGGAAATTATTTGCTCAATTGGATTTATAATTTTGATAAATCTGTATAAAAATATATATACGTACATATATATATATATATATTGTAAAGTATATATATACATACATATATATATATATATTTTATAAAGTATATATATATATATATAATTGTATATGTTTTTCATTGTTGAAATGACTGAGAAAAATGCAAGGAAACCCTGTCAAAAAAAAATCAAGGATTTCGAAATCCGTGAGGGAGATGCTTTTGAAATTTTTATAAAAAAATAAAAAAATAAACAAAAAAAAATCAAATTTTGGGGGTCATTGGGGGCTCACCCCACAATAGCCCCCATGGGAGGCACTATGGGGGAGGTCATGCCTAATGCACCCCACACACAATCGCGCCCATCCTTAAGGGGGTTTGGTTGTGTTTAAACACAGTCGTGCCCATTAATATGGGGTGCGACTGTGTTTAAACACATTCAACCCATATGGGGGTTCGACTGTGTGTAAACACAGGTGCCCCCAAAAATCTAAATTCATTTTTTATAAAAAAAATATAATATTTTTTTATAATATTAAAATATATATAATATTTTATATTATTAAATATATATAATATATATGTATGTATATAAGTATATATTTATATGTATATATATATGCATATTTGTTTGTATATATATATTTATATATTTCATTATATATTATTGTTTTGGAAGTGTAATATATATTGTTGAATATATATTTAATTGATGTTTTAAATAGTGGCATGATTTAAATGCAATTGGAGGATTTTAAAATAATATGTTTTAATAGAACCGATATTTTATTTTAAAGTAATATGTTTTAATAGAGGAATTAATTGATTTTAAAATGATTTATTTTGAAAAGAAGAAATAGATGATTTGAAAGTAATATGATTTGAATTGAAGAAATAAATGTTTTTTTTTATTAATATTTAAAAGTAATTAAGGAATTGAAAGGTATAATTTAAATTCCCTCCTTGGTCTGAAAGAGACATTATTGAGTTAGTTTATTGAGACAATAAATTACTATATTTTATTGAACGAAATGGATTTAGGAAATCCAAAAGTAGATTTAATTCTTGTTTAAATTACTCTTTTACATGTAACTTTCTTCAGTTTTTGTTTTGGGGGAAATTGTTTAGAAGTGTTAATAAGTCTCCAGATGGGGTATTTAAATCTTTCGGGTTGTTATATTATGATAGTCAACCTTTGAATTGCCTTGGGTAGTGTGTATAGTTGTATCCAGTTAATTACCCGGTTACCACAGACGCAATTGTGTTATCTTTATGTTGTGGATAGGGATTTAATATACTTAGGTCGCACTAGTTTACCCTTGGGTTGTGGAGCTATTCCATGTGTTGTCTTAGAGGAGTGGCTTTTAATGAGGGCCAACACACAAAGTGGTGTCAGGATAACTCATTGTGAGTTAGTTAATCCGGTGATAATATAAATAAACTTATTTAAAGAATAGGTAGTATCAAACACTTAATAAGAGTAATTGTGCCTCATTCATGGATGCAAGGGCTTGTATAGACTTGGGATGGGATGAGAAGGCCTAAAATGGCAAGATCGTTATCTTGTCTCTATGAGAAATAATATATTCTACATTGGCTTGCATGAGGGGCTAGGAGTCGTTAGAGGTTTCCAGGAGATCTCGAGATGGGGGTCGAGGGCTAAGAAGACTTACCAGGATATCCCATGTAGCATTGTGATGACACTTCTCCTAATTCAGCAACATGTTTGTATCAGTGACACAATTGATTAGTTAACTCTGGAAGTATTGTAAGCATTGTGATAGTGTTGTATTTTTATTTGATTAAGTTAGGTTATGTTTTATCCTGTGTCTAGAGGTAGATGGTCTTGTCTAGGAATCCTTGTTACTATATGATTACAAATTGTAGACCAGATCTCACCTTCAAAGCTATCATTACTCTAGCTCTTAGGGAAGGAATATATGGTCTGAGTATAATCCTACGTGCCAATACCAAGGGGAATACAAGTTTAATAATCATGCTAGGCAGATTCATTCATGCAAGGATCTCATCAATTGTACATCCAAGGATTAGCACTCCAACCCTAAGAATTAAAGTCCATGATTTCCCAAGTCTCCCTTTGTATCTCATATCTGCAATCAATGAAGGTTGCATGCGTAGAGGCAAGGATATGGTGATGGGACTTGATGCGAAAAAAGCATACACACTACCAAGTTTGCAACTGTCTTAAAATAATTCTACCTCATCTGAGCGATATGGGTGAACAAGTGATGGCTACTAATGCAATAACAGAAAAAAATTCATAGGCGAACAAATCTATGAGGGCGATGAATGGTGGGGCGGTTAAAGCTTAGAGGTGTTGCAAGCTGGTTGAGGCAAAGAGTGACCCTAACTAAATACAAAGAGGAAGTGGATAGAAGATGGTATGCTGTGTCGACTACACCTATTGTGGTGCCAACATTGCATAGCTTAGTTTCACATTTATTTTTATTTTGGAAACTTCTTATTTAGATGCACGTATACTCCTCCTTGTTTAAGAGAAATCTAAGAATGAACTTTTAGAATAACTAGAGATAAAATGCTCTGAGATTCTATAGATTAAATAGTGGTAGTCTACACAATGTTTTACATCATTATTTACGTTTATTGTTTTCTTCTATATTCTCTATGGCACAAATGCATAACTATAATTAACCTAATTAGGCCCCAAAACTTATCCTTTTTAGAGTGACAAGCCTGCAGTAGAAAACTCAAACAACAGTAGCACCCTGCATCAAGGGATCTTCCCATTTGAAGTATTTATATTAATATATACGTATATATGGCTCCTTTAAATAAGAGATTTCCTGACGAAGGAATTATTTCCTCCTGATATTACATTGTAATAGAAGTACCATGCTTGTATTATTATGTGCCCATTTATCCACTGGTGTTGATTTAACCAGTCATTTTCTAAGGTAGATAGCTTTAGGAACCAAGGATATATTCCTTCTAATAACATGTGTTATTATTCACACTCTTCATGGATTTGTTTAGATTTCAAAAAAAACTTTTATTACATCTTTTTAAACAGGTGAAATAATATGGTTTTCATATTCTCAAATAGATTTATTCATGAGTTGGATATTGAAAAAAGAAATAGAAAATCATGAACTCCTAAGTCTATTCTTTCCTCACACTTAGTTCCTTTTTCTGAGAAAACTATTTGCTATCAATAAATTGAAATTACATTACATTCATCCTTTTTTTTTATCCATACATTTACTGGTATTTATTCATAAAATACATCATTGGCAAAGTACTTCCTAACCTCCCATTTACAATAGTTATAAATAACATTATATGGTATTGTTCTCATACATTATTACCCTATCAATCAAACTCCATACAACTTATAAGAGTGTTGCTATAACTTCTTCTAAATATCTAGCATGCATAGAACACAGTAACTTGGAAATTTTCACATCTTTAAGTGAGACAATAACGATCTTTTCAAGGCTGCATGTTTATACAAGCATCTACAAGCTACAAAAGAAATACATAGTGATCTTCTCCCATGGCCAAGGTAGTGCTCACCTCCCAACCTTGGGTTGGAAAACCAAGCACCCCCAAGCTAGGAGGTAACCAAGCATACGGGTACACACAACAATAGCATAAGCAAGCCATCCCAAACCATAACACACAAACAAAATATTCCCAACCAAGATTTACACATTACATAAGGATTCTATAAGAATCTAAAGATGGGGATAGAGGTGGACATCACTTCTATATGGGGAGACCTATCATCAAGTAAAAATAGCCAACAACACAATATTTCTTCTTCTCCAATCCACCCATTCATCAAAGCCATTCATATCATACATCCTCCATAAAACAATCTCCCAATACATCATAATATCATGGAACAAATTTGGGTACTTATACCCCCCCCCCCACCTTTTTTTGCCTCTCCTTCTCAAAGGAGGAAGAATCTCCCCATAGAGGTTCCTACTCATTCCTATCCCCACAAGGAATCTCTTCCCACATTGGGTGATTTATCCTATATAACCCCAACCCAAACAATGGAAATGAAAAGGCACATACAAAGAACAAACAATCCACATAAACCATCTTCTCACATTTCCAAACAAGAGATAAAAGAAAAAGAGAAGTATACATAAAGGTAGAATAAAACCTACCTCAAATCCAAGCCAACAATGGAGAAGGGTTGAATATGAACTCCAAATCTCTACTTCTCCAAGACCAAGCCAAATTTTCCTTCCCCAAAGCAATCCAACCACCAAAACAAGAAAGAAGAGCCCCTCCTTTGGATTTCCAAAGGGTTGAAATAGGATTCAAGGGCTGGAAACCCTTGGAAGAGAGAGTGAGACATGTCAACCTCCTATTCACTCCTATGGACACACCTCCCCATAATTTTTCACACATGTGTGAGAAATCTTGGGGAAGTGAAAGGCCAAAGAGTGTTCAACACTCAACAAAAGCCTTCAAATCTCATAAATGATATTTTGGAGCCAACTCTCCACTCCCATCCCCAAAATCCGTCACACTTCTTAATGGTTAATTAAGAAGGGTCACAATTTGCAATTTTCACAAGTTATGGGCTTGATTTGACCCCTAACCCATAGATAACCATCATAGGGGTTAAATTAGGGTTAATTAACCCATTCCAAGGACTAATTTAACCTTTTTAAACCCTCAAAAGAAATTGAAATTGAAACATAATAAAATAATTTCCAAAATGCCCCAAAACCCTAATCAAAAGTTTGATTGACTTTAAAAAGAAACATAATCACAAGATTAAACATTAAATATTTTTAATCACAAATAAAATACAACATAATGAGGTTATGGTCCATTCTTCAAATGGACCATAGTGGTTTCACTTGGTTGACACAATCGGGTACCCTTGGTCACCTCCAATCCCATTGGCCATGGGCATGTACCTGCACACTCGAAGCCACATGTCAATATATCCAATGCATGATAATCGAATAAACTAAGTCAATAATCTCATATATACATATATTCAACATACCTAACCTCTAACATCAATTAAACGAAACATCAATATCCACAATTTATCAAATTTTCTCTATTAATTGACATGTTTTATCGGTTCACAACTATATCATTACAATGTTATAGAATAAGTCAGATAATCATTCAACTGAATTGTATATCTCATTAATTTAATGTCATAAGCACACTTATCCATTATTTCCATGACAAGAATATTAACATGAGCATATGTAAATATAAAGAGCATAACATATATCTATAATCATCAAGAAATATCATGAACAAGAAGCAAGCATACTATTGAATGTCCATATCATCCAAAATAGTCTAAACACATAGCATATCCAAATGCTCTAATCAAAATAAAGTCAAACTACGTGTAAAAATAGTAGGCCTCATAGTGGATCTCACATCCTCCCCCCTTAAGATTGAACTTCCTCCTGGAAGTTTTCAAGGTGGTGGGGGGAAGAGTACCACCAATACCAATTACTTCCTCAAAAGCTTCATCATCATG
>CM021104.1:556061868-556127585 GCA_007115665.2 Sequoiadendron giganteum | reverse complement strand
GTTATCTTGAGTTGACTTGGGTCTATCAACATCAAGTGGTCTCTTGGAAACTTTTTGTGCCCTTGATGGACCCACACTTGCTCCATGGGCCCTACAATCAATGCGAACACCTGGGATTTGACTTTCCTTTGAATGACCCATAAGCATGCTTTGTTGTCGTTTTCCTTTCCTACCTTGCCTTTGTTGCTGATGTGGCAAACTTGGATGTGGTTGATGAAACTCTTGGCGATTCCCATGAAGTGGTCTTAGAGTCCCCCTTGCCATATATGTTTTCATTTGAAAACTCCTAGGATGAATCATAGGATTCAAGTCTTTTAACCTTGTGTTTAGGCTTCTAATGACTTGATTTGCCTTAAGCCTTTCATTCTAAAGCTGATTCACTTACTGCATTACTTCCATGTATTGTTCCTTGAGTTGAGAACCTATTAGTCCTTGTTGTCCCAAACCATGAGGCTCATCCATATTCCTCCTTTGGGTATCAAAATCAGGAGCAAAAACAATGTCTTTGCCACTTCCATGATGCTCTCCACCATTATCTCCAACAAGAGGTTGAGGTCGTTCAGCCTGAGGAGCCTCGAATTTTGGAGGTAATCTCTCTTAGAGCACTTCAGTCATTTCTTGTAGCACATGGAGAATTTGAGAGTTTTGACTTGAAGGGATTTCTTGAGGTGTTTTCCCTAGAGTAGCAGGCCTAAGATGAGATGGAGGAGGTTGTGCACCCCTTGTAGCCCTACCATGTCGATGTTGTCTATTAGGTATCCTATATAAAAAGAGTAATTTTGAGTGAATCCACATGTATCCATAACCTATTGTACCAAAATTGAATCATTTTTCTTTCATTAGTTACCCATATCCCACTATGTAATTTACAACCATGCCACATCATGTTCATTTGTAATAATGTATATAACATGAATGTAACTATCTACAACAAAAATTTAGAAAGAAGAGTGTTTATAAGGATGACTAGTGCAAAGGTTTAACAACCACCCATACTCCATTCATTAAAAATTTATTAAGGCATGTTGCTTAAGGTGAATATCTATTGAACCCACTTCAATATTATCCATACAATTATTCTAATTATTTTTTAATCCTTTAATAGGATGTTTGCATGAGACCCACACACTTAATTAAGTTAGAAATGTCTTAGTCTTAAAACAACTTTGCTAATCTAATAATAAGATGAAAGCACAATTGGCTTCTCTATTGGGTGATTGATAATTTCCAACCATTTATCATGCCATGATCATGCAGCCTACTCTATATTTAAAGAAAATTCAATAGGCTATCTCTATGTCCTACTTTGGTGGGTCTTCCAATTGTCTATTATGTACCATTATAACATCTTTCATTGAAAGAACCAAACTTAACATACATGTTCATGTTTAGAGGCAACTGTTTTGATCAATCTACTCCTTTGGTAGTAATTATAAGCATTAGATGTAATAAATTACCATTCATATATACACATCATAACGTGAGAATATAAATATATAATAGAAATCCATACATAGCCATAGATCATGAAATAAGTAGCATCTATTCATGAAAAACATGAAGAGCTCATATATCATAGATCAATTTTAGTCCAAAAAGGGTCTTGCCACAAATTGCATTAATGTAATATTCTTTCATTTATGCCTCACTAACTAGGACAACCATGTCTTCTTCCATTGTATAAGTAATTTGTTTTTATTCAATTGGATTTTTCCCTTGCGATTACTTTCCTTCATTCTTCTCTTTCTTTAGTCATTTTATAGCCATAACCAAGGTTTCACTGTCTGAAATCACTGGTTCTTCACTTGGTGGCCTCTTCTTAACTCTGATCCTTGGTACGTCTGCAAACTTAGTCTTCTTGGCCCGCTTCCATGTTCGTCCTAATAAAATATCTCCTAACATTTCTGGAACCAAGAAATGACAATCCTAAATTAGGTGTAAACTTTTGAATTCAAGGGTTGTGGCATCACATTCAACTTATAATCCATTATTTAATGGTTTACAACATAAATATTTTACATCCATACAACTAGATACAATAGATATACATCAAATACATGGAGTTGATAACACCTAGACTTTCTTGTAAAATATTGTTACCCCTATGTTGATACTAGTGCATCTACTACTTACAATACACTTAGTGTGAGTAGGTTTTAATGGTTAAACCACCTATATATTTTAAGGGGATTATAAAAATAATTTGGAACCTCTTAATTTCTTGTCTCCTAAGTGTTGGTAAAGAACGTCATCTTTTGTAACCCATACCAATGCTCGAAACGACACACCCATATTATTACCTAGGGTTTAGTTAAATAATTAAAGGTATTTGCAAGAGGTGGAAATATTATAACAACCTTAACATTAATTAAAACTTGGGGAAACTTCTAAATGATTTTGAGTGTTAAGGGTTCTTAGTAAGGATCAAGTTCAAGCCCATTCATGATTGTATACCACAACCTTAGGGTGACTACAATGTAATAACCAATTTCTATGTTCCTCCTAGTTGATTTTTAAATGTGTACCTCCCTGTTAGGAGTATAACTGCTTATGCAAAAACAAATAATAACAAAGTTGATAAAGTTGCAAAACAAGGAAATTTTATTAAGGAAACAATTAAAATTTTAGATCCAAATCAACCAATCAAATTTCAAATAAGAAGATAAAAATTTCAACGGTGGCCACCATGAAACAATTTCAAAATTTAAAACATAAAACATAAGTCAATTGTATAGTCGTTGAAGAAAAAGGAACAATTTTGGGGTCCAATAAATCAAATAACTTTAACCGTTTCAAACATTTGAATAAATAATAACAAAAATAAATAAATAAATAATAAAAAATAAATAAGCAAATCATCAATGGCATAAATTTTTGCAACAAAGTCACTAGGGGACTTCAATCAAGTCACCCATGGGGAAGAAAGAATATTTGTTCAACATTATTTATTATCAACGAGGTCATACTATGATCAAGACCAACTTGTTCACTCAAATCCTATGTCTCCTGAATTCTAGTTTCATTGGTGCCAAACATTCTAATGTGATCCTTAACTATGCCCAGAGTTCCCAGAGTTGGAACCTAGGCTCCGATACTAGATGTAATACCTATAATTTACCCTTAGGTTAAAAATACAAAAAAAAAAATCCAGTAACAAGACTACCAAATATGCTAGCCAGGCTAGATGTGTTAGCTTGACTTATGAATTCAGTGATGTTGTTCAAACAAAAACATATTAAACAACACCCAAGAGCAGGGAACGAGATAGGATGAACGGTTGTATGAAGTCCAACACCCACCCTTTTTTGATGATAACAAGTTTACTAGCCATCATGAGTGGAATTAGGTGAAAAGAAATAATGTTCAATTTAATTATTTGTGCTAATAGTGGGTGCTTGGTTTGGGTCTAGTCTTCTTGTGTAATTGAAGGTTGAAAAGAAAGTCTAGCTCATTCCAAAAAAGTCGATTGTTGATAGTGATGATGCCTAATCCTATAGAGTACGAACATACAATGACTACCCAAATCCTATCTAGATTTTATCTTCCCATACCTAATATCTTAGCTTATTTTATAAATCATGATTACTAAACAAGTTTCCCCCAAAATTTTCCTCATATAATACAAAAATTAGATTCATACAAGATTGAGTATTCACTTAGCAATGTTAAATTTTTCTAAAAACATAAAATAATTTGCTTGAGCCAATTTTATTACTAATACTAAATTTTATTAATAAATTAATCATATTAACATATTCCAAAAATTATAACATCCTAATTCCTTACATTTAATACCAATATTAAATATCATCTACATATTATGTGTGAATAAATTAACAACTCTTATTTATTATTATTATTTTTTAAAGAGTAGATACTTACATAAAAAAATTTAACTATAATTTAAAATAAAAAGAAATTAACTCAAAATCTAATAAATGACAACCTTACTTTAAAAAAAAATTATTTTAACCTATATAAGTCACGTAGCTCTTCCTTCAACTTTTATTTTCTTTCTTTTTAAAATTTACTTGGACCTATTTCTTTTATTTTCATGGGAATTTCCACCACTCCTTTTAGTTTATATTAAATATCTACAACCATAAAGAGTCGTGGTTATTCCTTTAGTGTATATTTTATTTTATTTTAAGAGTATCCATTTCACGTGAAAGATATCTATGATTTCGTTATTGAATTTTTTTTTAACCTAACACCACTATGAATGGAATTACCAATAGAGGCCTTTATTTTCAGAAGAATATAATACTGAACTATAGGTTGAGCCATCTTTTTTTGTCTACTGATTTCAAGGAGAGTTTACATTAATCTTTTTATTGAAGATCAAATAAGGATTGCAGATTACCTAAGGATAACATATGTGGTTAAGTCATTATTTTGGCTACCTATACTACCGTCAAAACACATCTAAGATCTCCCTTGCTGATTTACTGCAGATATCTATCAGAAATTTTTTGCTCATTACAATGGTTTCGTGGGTGATACAACTGACAAAGGCTTGAATTATTTTGGTAGTGAATAAATTTGGTTAGGTATGTCGATATCTCGTCACTAATAATTATCATACAATTTGAAGACTTCCTATCCCAATGTCCACACATATCTACATTAACCTCCATTATATCCCATGGATGGGAATGACACTAGACGTGATTTGAAACTTTATTGCTGAAATTTCTCTAAACTTTAATTTTTACAAAATTGAATATGATTACAAATTACAGACTAGATCTCACCTTCAAAACTATCATTACTCTAGCTCGTAGGGAAGGAATATATGGTCTGAGTATAATCCTACGTGCCAATATCAAGGGGAATACAAGTTTAACAATCATGCTTGGCAGATTCATTCACACAAGGATCTCATCAATTGTACATTGAAGGATTAGCACTCCAACTCTAAGAATTAAAGTCCACCCTTTCCCAAGTCTCCCTTTGTATCTCATATTTGCAATCAATGAAGGCTGCACACGTAGAGGGAAGGATATGGTGATGGGACTCGATGCAAGAAAAGGAAACACATTACCAAGTTTGCAACTGTCTTAAAAGAATTCTACCTCATCTGAGCGATATGGGTGAACTAGTGATGGCTGCTAATGAAATAACAAAAAAAAATTCACAGGCGAACAAATCTATGAGGGCGATCAATGGTGGGGCGGTTAATGCTTAGAGGTGTTGCAAGCTAATTGAGTCAAAGAGAGACCCTAACCACATACAGAGAGGAAGTGGATAGAAGACAGTATACTATGTTGGTTGCACCTGTTGTGGTGCCAATGCTGCATAGCTTAGTTTCACATTTTTTTTAATTTTGGAAACTTCTTATTTAGATGCACGTATACTCCTCCTTGTTTAAGAGAAATCTAAGAATGAACTTTCAGAATAAGTAGAGATAAAATGCTCTGAGATTCTATAGATTAAACAGTGGTAGTCTACACAATGGTTTACATCATTATTTACTTCTATTGTTTTCTTCTATATTCTCTATGGGACAAATGCATAACTATAATTAAAATAACTCAGGCCCCAAAACTTATCCTTTTTAGAGTGACAAGCATGCAATAGAAAACTCAAACAATAGTAGCACCCTGCATCAAGGGCTCTTCCCATTTGAAGTATTTATATTAATATATACGTATATATGACTCCTTTAAATAAGAGATTTCCTAATGAAGGAATTATATCCTCTTGATATTACTTTGTAACAGAAGTACCATGCCCATATTCTTATGTGCCCATTTATGCACTGGTGTTGATTTAACCAGTCATTTTCTAAGGTAGATAGCTTTAGGAACCAGGGATATATTCCTTCTAAGAACATGGGTTATTATTCACACTCTTTCACATATTTGTTCAGATTTCAAAAAAAACATGTTACATCCTTTTAAACAAGTGAAATAAATAATATTTTTTTCATATTCTCAAATAAATTTATTCACGAGTCAGATATTGAAAAAATAAACAGAAAACCATGAACTCCTTTGTCTATTCTTTCCTCACACTTAGTTCCTTTTTCTGAGAAAACTATTTGCTATCAATAAATTGAAATTACATTACATTCATCCTTTTTTTTTATCCATACATTTACTGGTATTTATTCATAAAATACATCATTGGCAAAGTACTTCCTAACCTCCCATTTACAATAGTTATAAATAACATTATATGGTATTGTTCTCATACATTATTACCCTATCAATCAAACTCCATACAACTTATAAGAGTGTTGCTATAACTTCTTCTAAATATCTAGCATGCATAGAACACAGTAACTTGGAAATTTTCACATCTTTAAGTGAGACAATAACGATCTTTTCAAGGCTGCATGTTTATACAAGCATCTACAAGCTACAAAAGAAATACATAGTGATCTTCTCCCATGGCCAAGGTAGTGCTCACCTCCCAACCTTGGGTTGGAAAACCAAGCACCCCCAAGCTAGGAGGTAACCAAGCATACGGGTACACACAACAATAGCATAAGCAAGCCATCCCAAACCATAACACACAAACAAAATATTCCCAACCAAGATTTACACATTACATAAGGATTCTATAAGAATCTAAAGATGGGGATAGAGATGGACATCACTTATATATGGGGAGACCTATTAGCAAGTAAAAATAACCAACAACACAATATTTCTTCTTCTCCAATCCACCCATTCATCAAAGCCATTCATATCATACATCCTCCATAAAACAATCTCCCAGTACATCATAATATCATGGAACAAATTTGGGTACTTATACCCCCCCCGTTTTTTTTGCCTCTCCTTCTCAAAGGAGGAAGAATCTCAACATAGAGGTTCCTACTCATTCCTATCCCCACAAGGATGCTCTTCCCACATTGGGTGAGTTTATCCTATACAATCCCAACCCAAAGAGATGGAAATGGAAAGGAACATACAAAGAACAAACAATCCACATAAACCATCTTCTCACATTTCCAAATAAGAGATAAAAGAAAAAGAGAAGTATACATAAAGGTAAAATAAAACCTACCTCAAATCCAAGCCAACAATGGAAAAGGGTTGAATATGAACTCCAAATCTCTAATTCTCCAACACCAAGTCAAATTTTCTTTCCCCAAAGCAATCCAACCACCAAAATAAGAAAGAAGAGCCCCTCCTTTGGATTTCCAAAGGGTTGAAATAGGATTCAAGGGTTGGAAACCCTTGGAAGACAGAGTGAGACATGTCGACCTCCTATTCACTCCTATGGACATACCTCCCCACATTTTTTCGCACATGTGTGAGAAATCTTGGGGAACTGAAAGGCCAAAGAGTTTTCAACACTCAACAAAAGCCTTCAAATCTCATAAATTAGATTTTTGAGCCAACACTCCACTCCCATCCCCAAAATCCGTCACACTTCTTAATGGTTAATTAAGAAGGGTCACAACTTGCAATTTTCACAAGTTATGGGCTTGATTTGACCCCTAACCCATAGATAACCATCATAGGGGTTAAATTAGGGTCAATTAACCCATTTCAAGGACTAATTTAACCTTTTTAAAACCTCAAATGGAAATTGAAATTGTAACATAATAATTTTTTTTCCAAAATTCCGCAAAACCCTAATGAAAAGTTTGATTGACTTTAAAAAGAAACATAATCACAAGATTAAACATTAAATATTTTTAATCACAAATAAAATACAACATACTGAGGTTATGGTCCATTCTTCAAATGGACCATAGTGGTTTCACTTGGTTGACACAATCGGGTACCCTTGGTCACCTCCAATCCCATTGGCCATGGGCATGTACCTGCACACTCGAAGCCACATGTCAATATATCCAATGCATGATAATCAAATAAAATAAATCAATAATCTCATATATACATATATTCAACACGCCTAACCTCTAACATCAATTAAATGAAACATCAATATCCACAATTTATCATTTTCTCTATTAATTGACATATTTTATCGATTCACAACTATATCATTGCAATGTTATAGAATAAGTCGGATAATCATTCAACTCAATTGTATATCTCATTAATTTAATATCATAAGCACACTTATCCATTATTTCCATGACAAGAATATTAACATGAGCATATGTAAATATAAAGAGCATGACATATCTGTAATCATCAAGAAATATCATAAGCAAGAAGCAAGCATACTATTGAATGTCCATATCATCCAAAATAGTCTAAACACATAGCATATCCAAATGCTCGAATCAAAATTGAGTCAAACTGTGTGTCAAAATTGTAGGCCTCTTAGTGGTCCTCACACCAAGACCCAAGCTTGCTACTTCTAGAGTAGCCTCGAGCCCACCTAGATTTTGATTTTTGAACAATTTTCTCATCAAAACCCCCACCAACCTTTTTTCTCCTAGGTCAAGGAGGGAAGCCACAAATTAGGACATGATGTCTATATTCACCCTATAACATTTTACTTCCCTTAGGAAATTAGCACCAAGTATCATCTTTACCAGTTTTAGCTCCCTCCTTATGGGGTGTTTCATACCCCCTTTCAAATTTTGGTCTATGATAGCACCAACAAAATCTATCTAGTTCCTTTAACCTATGAGAAATATCAGTGTCCATTCTCATCCCGATATGATATCAGCCAACTATAAGGAGAAAAAAGTGGTGAGGGTCTCACCTTACCACTTTAAATAGAGAAAGTTGTATTTTATCATGCTCAAACGAGGGGAATTTATTACCATATTTATTTCCCATGAGAAGAAATCTTGATGCAACTTGAAAGCACTTAATTACCCTTTTGGTGGATGCCAACTCACCTGAGGAGTATAATGTGGCCACTTGGTGAAAATCACAACACTCCTCAAAAGTACAACGTAGCCACCTAGTGGAAATTTGTTTTAGATTATCTTCCCTTTCGTAGAGATATTGAAAAAGACTATAAAGTGCTTAACTCCCATTTTAGCTCAGGCCAACTTGCTAATAAAGTACTACATCACCACTTAGACATAAATAATAAATCCCTAAAATAAATTGTAAATTGGTAGCCAAAAAGGACATGAGTTGAGGAGCCACCAAGTGATCGACCATATTGGAAATTGGTAGGTCGCATCAAGTCTTTTGTGTAAAAACCCAATGTTTTCTTAAAATTTGGAATGTTGGGAAGTAAAAAAACCAAATTCGACACTGCCACATGGCATGATTGCATAATTTGAAGCATATCATGGTGTGAAAAACCACTAAAAATAGTGCAATGTTGCCACATGTTTATGGCCTCGGATATCGGGAGCATTAACTAGGTTAAACTAAGCACCAACTTAAATAAAGTTTGAATCCTTGAGAGAAGCTAGGTATGGCATGTGACCATCAAATTTTTTATTTTTTACCACCCAGAGGACCCACCAAGGAGCCCAACCAATTGCATAGAAGCAATACTTGATGAGATTTAACAACTTTCTCAACCTATACAAATGCCACATGACATGCTATGGAGGTGATAATTTGAAGAAAGGAAAGAAGACTAGCCTTCTTGTTAGTAGTGCACATGGTCACCATGAGGTGCATGTTATCTCTTAACTTTTCACCTTGACTAAGTTGTGAAACTCTGTAAGCTAGAGAAACATGGGAGAATTCTCGAGTTGTGGGTCACCCAAAAATCAGAATGAACCTCTGAATAGGTCATCTTCCTAGCTGGTTATCACCTAAAACTAGTGATATTTGCAAAGGAAAAGGAAGAAGGAATGCTCGAAAGGAGAACTAAAACTAAAAAAAAGAAATGTGATACACCAAACTGATAGAAATATGAAACTACAAAATCACATACACTTGGGTAGTCAATGACAGAAACTAAACTTGCACTACTTATTTCTATATATTCTTGCATAAATATTTCACAAAAGGTCTCAAAGTACTAACCTCTAAATGGAAGAAAACTTCACAATTAGAGATCTATATAACCCTTAAAAAAACAGATTGCAACCTGCATGAACATACTCTTGCAATGAAGGTATAAAAAAATATGAGACAAAACACAAGGAAGTTAGAGATACCTCACAATTTGCTTGATCAATCACTATGAAATACACAATACTGCAAGAATAAGAAAGGAAAAATGACATAATCAATGGTATCCAAGGTGTTCTTTGTATATCATATTCCAAAAGAGTTACAAAGTATGCTCAAAACTCAGAAAGGACTGTAGAAATCACTAATTCTAGAATCTGCATAATCAGAACCAACTCAATAATGACTTACCAAAGTGACTAAGTAGCTAAGCTCCAGCAAAAAAGGTTCTAGAAAACCTCATGGGTCGGATGCAACAATAAACCCACAAATCTAGCCCCTAGATCTCATCCAAAAGAGCTCCAAATGCGTGAAAAAGTCAAAATTGACTCTATCAAACCATAAAAGCCACTCACAAGTGCCACAAATTGAGTCAAAAAGGCCTAAATCTGCTCCAAATGTCTCCAAGGAGACTCCTAAATGCTCTCCACATCGTAGAAAACTGAAACAAGCATCCCAATATTCCCTCCATGATCATATATTCAAAAACAAACTCCTCCCTCCATGACCTGGTCTTGAGAGCATGTTCTCCTATTTTCCCTCCAACTGATAACCTCCTCACAACCATAACCTTGAATAAGTCTTCATCAATACCATAAAGAGAATGTGCCATATCTTTGCATAAAATAGATACATGATTTTAATGATCTATAAAATCATCATAGAAATCACATATTTACATATTTGGCTTAATGCAAAAATACAAGGAAAAAGGTCAAGTCGACCATACATGCAAAAATAAAGACATAAGTCACAAGACTTAGTATTAAATACTTTGCAAAAGTATAAGTCACGCTTACACCATACCTTAGAGCATTCATAAGGCAAAGTTAATACCACAAAGTTATTAAACATGGCAAATAGAAGTTTAAAATATGTGATAAAAATCACATGCCTTGGGTTAGGGTAAGAATGAAACCCTAAAACAAAAGGAAGCACACAAAGTGCTAAGTCATTTCATTTTGTTGTGAAGCTTCTTGAAGAAGCCTTTTTGGTGACAAGGGTTTCATGAGGAAAATGAAGCTCTGTTTGAGGGTCTCCATGGCGAATCTGAGCACAATGAAGACACTCTCCATCTTTTTGACCAAATGATATCTTCCACAAGCTCGGGTAAGCAAACATTGTTATTTTTGAAATTTGTTTGCAATTTCTAAGAAAAATATACTTCATTTCATATAAATGGTTGAGGCTTTTTTCAAAATAACTGATAGTTCACATGAAAGAGATAAAATAACAATGTTTACTTGTCCCATTCTCAATTTTTTGAGTAAAAACCTCAGCCATTTTCTAAAGATGGTTGTGGCCTTAACTCTATTTTCACACAGCATGCTCGGATTTTATGGAAAAGTATTTAATCTAAAGGTTTTATCGACCTTCCTATAGCTTTCTTCTGGTAGAAAAAAAATGGCCATAGCTCAACCTCTGTCATGAAAATAAGAAACCCTGACTGAGGGTTCATACACAAAGAATTTTGTTGTGATGTGAAGCTATTGTAGGGTTTTGTGTATTTGTGGCTATGTGATTTCCTTTCTCTGTTAAACAAAAATCATGAGGGTTTTTCATTTTTTTGAGTTTTCACTTTTTGGGTTTGCAGCTTAACACCCAACCACAAGGGTTTACTACTTTAAAACCTTATGTACATTTGCTCATGGGTTTTATGGACCTCTAACCAACTACCCTCCTTTCTCTATCATGGGTAAAAAAAAAAATCACTACGAGTGTATACTCTCTTTTCTGGGTACCTTATCTATATCTGGAACCTCTCCATTTTGTACTAATGATTGCTTGACTATGTGAAAAACTCACTCTAACTTGCTCATTGATGATCACTGTGAAATTGTACTTACACTATCAAAACAACATCATGATGCACTAGCTACATTTAACATCTCATTGGAGGAGCATTCACATATCCATCCCTCACTGTCACTTTGGTTCATTTCTCTTAAATCACTAGGAATAGATGCTTTCCTTGCCCTTTTCATATCAATGTATGCTCTCTTTTGTTTTGACTACACAGGTATCCCATCTATCATGCCAAGGTATGATGCTTCCTTGAAATTATGACATAACCATCTATGGGCTTTGAAAGAACCCGAATGCATTGTCATTTCCCACAGAGCTTCATAATAAGTCATGAATCCTTCATGAGGAATACACATGACTACATTTTTCCCACCTTTAGATTTGTATACTTGGTTTTTTGAGAAAAGAGTGATCTCTGCCACATCTACCACCTTCAGGTACTTGTGGATGACTTACAAATGTAGATGTGAATCTCAACTAGTGCTCTTCTTAGGAATAAGTATATTTTCTAAATGGTTCTATCTGATGATGCTCATAGTGAAAATGTTTTCCAAAGGTCATCATTCACTACATAGATTCTTTTGTTCTCATTTCATTTCCTCATCTTTGTGCTAAATTTCAAATGCCCTCAATAGTTAACTTTATGATTATTGTAGTCAACATCACCCTAGACCATAATGCATAAATGTAAGCATATAATTTGAAGTTTGGAATGCATCCTCCTATCATGCTTGCAGCAAGAGCTAGTTTACTTCCTGTTTCTACCTTCAAGGTATTTCGTGCTTGTCTCTTGATAATTTATCCAAATATGCAAAATTTCATGATAAAACAACACACTGAGCTCAACCCTTGTGGGAGCCACATTTTACCCGATATGCTGAATTAATAAAAGAAATAGAAACATGACTACACCTGTAACTACACATGGAACAAACATGTTAGAAAACAAAATTCCTATTTTGGATGTCTTTGATGACTCTGATGGCTTCTTGCATATCCAAAAGTAATCATTGCTTGTTTAATGCAGATATTGATTAGTTTGTATATGCATAGGTACTTGTTCATATACGATTGGGAAAATTTATTGCTTAGAGAATTTATCTAACACCCTTGCTTTATGTCAAATGCAAGAAACTAGGAGTAGCTTGGAGCTAGGAAGGACCTCAAGTGGTTCATGATAGCAACAACACATCAAAACTAGTCATTCTCAAGCAATGAATGGTTCCCTTTCTTATATGCACATTTCTTTTACTTATTTATGTATAATATTTTCTATATATGTATTGAATAAGTTAAGTCAATCTCATGGCTTGTGTGAGATCATGTACATTTTTACATTCAATAAAGATTACTATGTTTAGAAAAGATTTATGTAAATCCTTCTTCTGTTACATACATATGTATGAATTTAGTAATTTGTAATTGTAATATTTTCTATATTATTTCATTTATTCACCAGAATGTAATGAAAGAATGAGTTTAATGCACCTCTTTTTCAACTTAAAAAAACAAGCTCTACCTGATTGAGCCATAAGTGAAAATTTGGTAACAAGACCAAAATACTTCCCAATATGCACTATGACTACCTAGGAAGGAGCTACACAATTAATAGAACCAACCAATCTTGTAGTTGAGCTTGTTTACAATACTTGAGGCCTTTTCCAAGTTACACCAACATGACACATGGCAATTAATGTGGGGGATTCCTGGGGACACTATGTGCCTATGGCCTAGGATATCAAGGGTATAAACTAGGTTAAGCTAAGCATCAGCTTGAATAAAGTTTGAATCCTTTAGAGAAGCTAGGCATGACATGTGACCATCAAATTTTTTGGTTTTTTACCACTCAGAGGACCCCACCAAGGAGTCCAACCAACCACGTAGTAGAAGTATTTGACAAGTTTTAATAGCTTTCTTAGCCTGCACAAATGCAACACATGGCATATTGTAGAGGTGATCAATTGAAGAAAGGAGACAAGACTAGCCTTATTAGTGGTGCGTGTGGTCACCATGAGGTACTAGAATATTTCCCAATATGAACTAAGACTACCTGGGAAGAAGCTACACAATTAACGAAACCAACCAATCTTGTAGTTGGGCTTGTTTACAATACTTGAGGCCTTTATCGAGTTGCACCAACATGGCACATGACAATTAACGTGGGGGATTCCTGGGGACACCACATGTTGTCCCCACAACACTTTATGACTTTGGGTATAAGCCACCAAGTTCAGAAGGAGTTTTGGAACTTTAGCCAATTCATGTATTGAGACTACCTAGGAAGGAGTTCCACAATTAATGGAACCAACCAATCATGTAGCTAAGCTTTTTTACAATACGTGAGGACTTTGTTGAGTTATGCCAACATGACACATGGTAATTACCATGGGGGATGCTTGGGGATACCATGTGTTCCCACAACACTTTGCAAATTTGGGTATAAGCCACCATGTTTAGAGGGAGTTTTGGAACTTTAGCCAATGCAAAATGAACCCATAAAGGTTTGTGGGTAAAAGTAGATACCCGTCTAAGGGCTCATACAAATTTGGAGATGGGTATAGTAGGCAAGGCTCAATAACTCACAACCTTTACAATAGATGGACCACTAACAGAAGAAAGGATCCAACACCTTGATAGAGAAAACAACCCCCGATACACATGGGTGATGGTTATGGTGCTTAGGGACAACACCGAATTGTGCCATTTTGACATTTGGGGATGAAAGACACGGTCACATGACTGAGTTCACCAATGCGACCATAATTTTCACGCAAGACCCTGATGTAGGATTTAACACACACAAAGTAAATGTAAAAGCTAAAGTAATCTCCAAAAAAATTAGTTCAACCATGCATAAAGTAAACATAAAAAACACACACAATGTGAATGCAAAAATGAATAAAAAATATTCAATTAATTATTTCATTTTCTATTTATCTTGAAAATTATTTTAAATATATAAAACAAAATTTAATAAAGAAATAATTGAAAGAAAACATAGAAAATTTATAAATAGAGGATAACACAAATATAAAAAAACTAGGAATTTTTTGGGAGAATACAAGGAGTTTTTGAGGAAGAAGATCAAATAATGATGGATCAAGCTTCTCTAGAGCAATAGTGTTTTATAGATAAGTGGACCTATACTCCTTTAGAAATATACTTTAGTTAAACATGAAATATACCGTAAAACTGTTACACTTGTATATATGCATATATCCACATAGTGTGAACATTAAAGGAGTAATTTTGTACATGCATTCCATACAAAGTGTAAACCAAAATTCTTTTATATACTCCACACAGTATAATGGAAAAAAATGAATGTCAAAATTCTTTCCCGCATGCACACACACAATGAGTTCCAAAGTTAGTTCAAACAAACACAACATAATCTAAATTCCAAAATTAACTTTCAAACACACAAAAAAGTAAATGTCAAAAACTTAACTTTCAAACATATAAAGATAATTCATATAAAATGAATTTCAAAGTTATAAATATATTTCACAAAACAAAAAATGAACACATTTCATAGTTTAACCACACCTAAAATAAATTTACAATTTTTTTCAAACACATGGGATTTATTCAAACATGCCAAGTTTAAACATTTTCCACAAAAAAATAGTTCAAACACACATAAAGTAACAACGAAATTCAATAATTTTAAAATAAAAACACACGTGAAGTGAATCCCAAAGTTCAAACACATTTTACAATGAAGTTCAAACATTCAACATAAGTGGTTGTCATAGTTAGTAGACTCTTCACATAATGTAGATATGAAAATTCCAATATATACACATCCCAAAGTAAAAATACAAAAAAAATGGTTGTCAAAGTGAAAACACATTTCACACAATATTTTTTCATTTCACACATAGTTTTTTCAAACACACTTCACATATATAAAAAGTAAATGTTGAAGTTTAAAGATACATAAAGTTAGTTCAGACATACCAAAGTAAAAACACACAAAAGTGAACACATGCCTCCTAACTTAAAACTATTTCACAAAAGGTTATTTCAACTACACACAAAGTAATACTTAAGTTCAAACATGCCAAAATACAAACACAAAAAATGTGAATGTCAAAGTTCAAACAAACTTCACACTTAGTTCAAACATGTACCATAAAGTGAGTGTTTCATACAAAGTGAATGTGAAAGTTTAAAAATGCATAGACATGTCAAAGTACAAATACGACAAAGTGGTTGTCAAAGTTAAAACATATTTCACGTAAATTTTATTCAAATACACACTTCAAACATATATTACGAAAATGCTAAAGCTTAAACATTTACATAAGTGAATGTGAAAGAAATCAAAGACACTTTATGCAACATTAGTTCACTTCACACATATTTTTCTCAAACATACACTTACACATAATTGAATGCCAAAGATAGTACACATTTTATATAAAATAAATTTTAAATTTTAAATATAAACACATGCCACATAGTTAGTTCAACCACACATGAAGCAAACATTGAAGTTCAACATGAAAAAAGTAAATTCCAAAGTTAAAATTAACTACACACAAAATTAGTTCAACCAAGCATTAAGTAAACATAAACAACACACAAAATATGCATGTGAAAAGTTGACACACTTCGCACAAAGTTTGTTGGAACACATACTTCACAAATATACAAATTAAATACACCAAATTTCAAACATTGTGAAGTGTGTTGAAATAAAGTGAGTCAAAAAAAGAAAATTATTGAAAGTGACAATCAAAATTCAAACACACCCACCCATCCATACAAATTAACAAAAAATAAAAGGATCAAATATGTGTGAGTGGTAACTTGATTCAAACACTCTCTCTCACACACACATAGTGAATGCTAATAAATAATATAAGGGAATGCCAAAGTTCACCTACACATTTCACACAAATTTCTAAAATACAATAAGAGGATGCAAAAATTTAAACAAATACACAAATTCAATGCCAAAGTTCAAAAAATAAATGCATACAAAGTAAATAGCTATAGTTCAAACAGGCAAGTCCAACAAACAACTACACTAGACAAACAAAGTTGAAAATCACTTCAAACAAAAAAATAATTTATGTTAAAGTTCAAGCACAAAGATCATACAAAATAATAAATGCAAACAAAGTGAAAGATAAAGTGTTTAAAGTTCAAACATGTAAGCTAAATGTAAAAATGTATCAAATATAAGTCAATACAAAAATTTAAACCCATGCTTCAATAAACAATATGTAAATCAATGGTCAAACACACACTTCACAACTAGAAGATGCCAAAGCACACAAAACAAACAATTTATGTATGTAAAAAATCAAACATGCACTTCATATAAATAATAAATGCAAATAAAGTAAATGTCAAAATGGATCTAATATAAGTTAATATCAAAATTCAAAACCATGCTTCAATAAACAATAAGAAAATCACACAAAGATCATACAAAATAATAAAAGCAAACAAAGTGAAAGTTAAAGTGTTTAAAGTTCAAACATGTAAAGTAAATGTAAAAATGTATTAAATATAAGTTGATACCAAAATTCAAACCCATGCTTCAATAAACAATAAGTAAACCAATAGTCAAACACACACATCATAACTAGAATATGCCAAAGCACACAAAACAAACAAGTTCAAAGAAATTTATTTCAAACAAATAATTATTGCATGTCAAAGCTCAAACACACACTTCATATTATAAATAATAAATGCAAATAAAGTAAATGTCAAAATGGATCTAATATAAGTTAATATCAAAATTTGAAACCATGCTTCAATAAAAAATAAGAAAATTAATGTTCAAGCACAAACTTCACAACTAGTGGGTGTCTAAACACACTAAACAAACCAATTTGAAAGTTATTCCAAATAAAAATTAATGTATGACAAAGCTCAAACACACAATTCATACAAACAATAAAAGCAAATAAATTAATCAAATGTAAGTCAATGCCAAAATTCAAACCCACATCAAAATAAATAATAAGTAAATCAATATTCAAGCACACACCAACAACAAACACTTAAAAAATTCACAAATATAAACATTTTACATAAAATGCAAAGCAAACAAAATAAACAAGTTCAAAGAAAGTCACTTCAAACAAATAATTAATGTATGTCAAAGCTCAAACACACACTTCATATAAATAATAAATGTAAATAAAGTCAATGTCAAAAAGGATCTAATGTAAGTTAATATCAAAATTCAAAACCATGCTTAATAAACAATAAGAAAATCAATGTTCAAGCACACACTTCACAGCTAGTGGGTGTCTAAACACACTAAACAAACTAGTTTAAAAGTCATCTCAGACACACAATTGATATAAACAATAAATACAAATAAATTAATCAAATATAAGTCAATTCTAAAATTTAAACCCACACCACAATAAACAATAAGTAAATCAATATTCAAGCACACACCAACAACAAGTACTTAAAGAATTCACAAATATAAACATTTTACATAAAATGAATTTTAAATTTTAAATATAAACACATGCCACACAATTAGTTCAACCACACATGAAGCAAACATTGACGTTCAACACACACAAAGTAAATACCAAAGTTGAAATAAACTTCACACAAAATTAGTTCAAGTATGCATGAAGTAAACACAACACATACAATGTAGGTGTGGAAAGTTGAAACACACTTCACACAAAGTTTGTTAAACACATACTTTACACATATACAAAGTAAATACACCAAAGTTCAAATATTGTGAAGTGTGTTGAAATAAAGTGAGCCAAATTTAGAACACTAAGTGACAACCAAAATTCAAACACACCCACCCATCCATACAAATCAACAAACAATAAGATATCAAATATAAATGAGTGATAAAGTAATTCAAACACAATCCATCTCTATCTCTCTCTCTCACTCACTTACACACATAGTGAATGCTAACAAATAATATAAGAGAATATCAAAGGTCACCCACACATTTTATACAAAACTTTAAAATACAATAAGAGGATGTCAAATTTCAAATAATTACATAAATTGAATGCCAAAGTTCAAAACTAAACAAACAAAGTAAATAACTATAGTTCAAACACAATTCCAATAAACAAATAGTGATTCGAAATTGAAACGCACTAAACAAACAAAGTTAAAAATCACTTCAAACAAAGAGTTAATTTATGTTAAAGCTTAAGCAAAAAATATAAACAAAGTGAATGTCAAAGTGCTAAAGCTCAAATATGTAAACTAATGTCAAAATGAATCAATATAAGTCAATATCAAAATTCAAACCTGTGGTTCAATAAACAATAAGTAGATCAATGTTCAAACACATACAAGTCACAACTAGTGGATGTCAAAATACACAAAACAAACAAGGTCAATAAAAGTCACTTCAAACAAATAATTAATGTATGTCAAAGCTCAAACACGCTTCATATAAACAATAAACAATAAGTAAATCAATGTTCAAACACATACATAACAACTAGTGGATGTCAAAATACAAAAAACAAACAAGCTCAATAAAAGTCACTTCAAAAAAATAATTAATGTATGTCAAAGCTCAAACACACTTCATATAAACAATAAATGTCAAAGTTTACAACTTGTAAATTTTAAAATGGATCAAATATAATTCAATACCAAAATTAAAAATAATGCCTCAATAAATTATAAGCAAACCAATGTTCAAGCACACACTTAAACTTCACAACTAGGGGGTGCCTAAAAAAACTAAACAAATGAGTTTGAAAGTCATTTCAAACAAAAAAATAATGTATGCCAAAGCTCAAATACACACTTCATATTAACAATAAAAGCAAGAAGGTGAACACAAAAGTGCCAAAGTTCAAGCATACAAAATAAATGTCAAAATGAATTAAATATAAGTCAATATAAAATTCAAACCCACACTACAATAAAAAATAGGTAAATCACACCACACACAAACAATTAATGAATTCTCAAACTAAAGCACACTAAACAAATATGTTTAAATTGCAACCTTCTAATAACATAATATTAATTATTGTTTTTGAAAAGATAAGCAACATTTACAGGGTATTGTACCCTTTACATAGAAATCTCGAAGGGTCGAAGGAATGCATAGTTCAAACATAACTTGAACTAGAAGAAACACACAAAAATAGTTGACCGTCAACTATAGAACAACCAAAAATTAGACAACCCCCGAACCCGAGGGATCTAAACTAACTCCCCGAACTCGAGGCCGAGAAGAGGCAACAGATTTGGATAGACCCTTCTTCTTCCACAACACAACCAACCAGGAAGGCTTAGAATCAAGATCGAATGAGCAAGGTGAGTGGAGTGGATCCACAATAGTCAACCCAAGAGATAAGACACCACACAATGAGGGAGCCGATAGCGAAGCAATAGAAAAAGATCAGATAGAGTAGATCAACACAGGCTCTAACAGAACAACGACAGTAGAAGGATCCGATGTAACAGAAACAGTAGATGGTTTCACAACAAGGATAGCCAGAAGAGGGTCCTTGGTAGGCTCAGGAAGGTCATCCTCCTCAGAGGAACTAACCAAAGGGGGAGACCCACCAGTGAGGTGGTGTGTGGAAGCATTCTTCCACCAAGTAGCAGTGCTCTTGCAGCGAGCAAGAGGGAAACCAGAGGCCAAATGACTAGTGCAGAAGCACCTCCTACAACAGGAGGGGAGGCCCTCATACACTACTGAATTTGACCCCAATTTTTGATGGACATTTGTCAGAATTTCAACGATCTATTGTCGGTCGAACGATGAATCGGAGAAATCAGTGTTGTCTCTCACTTTTCGTCTATATCTCAACAAAATGTAAAACATTGACCTCACAATGCAAGCTCATCGGAAAAACAACGCCCACTTCATCAATCGCACGACAAACAGTGGCTAGACCATGGGCGGCATACCTTCACTGAAGCGTCAAAGCAGTGACATACATTCATCGGAACTACGACGCCCACTTCGTCAATCGTACAACGAACAGTGGCTAGACCACGAGCGGCATACCGTCACTGAAGCATTGGAGCAACGACATACATTTGTCTGAACCGAGACAATAGTATTGTCGGTCTAGTGACGAACATTACCTGGAGCATGGGCGGCATACCTTCACTAAAGCATCAGAGCAATGACATACATTCATTAGAATCGCGACGCGATGCCCACTTCATCGATCGCATGACGAACATTGGCTAGACCACGAGCGACATACCGTCGCTGAAGCCTCAAAGCAGCAACATACATTCGTCAGAACTAAGAGGACAGTGTCGTCGATCTAGTGACGAACAATACCTAGAGCACAAGTGGCATACCTTCACTGAAGCATCGGGGCAGCGACATACATTCGTCATAACCCAGACGACAGTTTCGTCACTCTAGTGACGAACAACACTCAAAGCATAGGAAACATACCTTTGCAAAACCGTCGGATTAACAACATAAGTTCATCAAAATCATGATGAAATAGGCAAGTCATTACGGTGAAATTTCGTTGGATACATTGCAGATTCGTCAGACGCTTTTTGCTGTTCATCGCAATTTCAACGAAACAATGCAATTTTAAAATAAAAAAAACTATTCGTTGAAATATAGGCATATCGGTGAAAAATCAAGACTATTACAATGATCAAAATTATCTGAGAAGATATATCGGGAGGACTAGATTTTGGTCTCAGCGATGACATTTCATCGGCGAGATAAACATCTTGTCTCATCGACAAAGCATGAGGGAAGCATATCGGCAAGACATATACCATCGGAGTAAGTTTTGAATGTCTACCCAACCCGCTATGTGATGCCGATGAGATTAAATCGGTACGAATCTTGGCGACATAGTTGAGATCGAAAGAATAATCATCGGGGAGACTCACCACGTCGGGGAAACTATAGAATATCCTAGCGATACATGATCTCTTGTCGATGAAGATGCAAATGGATCAAAATACTTATCGGGGTGACTCTAGGTGATATATAAAAGTAGTAGGAGGCTCCAAAGTGCATCCATAGGGATAATGACAGGACATAAGGACAGGTCAATCAAAGAGAGAAAGTTGATGTGCCAAGACCATGAGAATTTAATAGGGGTAGTAAAAGACACGAAGGATTGTCATCAATGCTCAGATTTAAAGGATAGATTGAAAGACTTCATTATGAAAATTTAGATCGCAATATGATTAACCCTGTTTGGACAAATGCAATGAAATTAGTGTCAAGAGTTAAGAGGCCATTCAACTTTGCATTTCAATAAATTATTGTATGTATTGAGTAAGTGTTTACAGGGTAGAAAAAGGACAGTCATATGACTATTTAAAATATCAAACAACATGTCAGTTGTTGTGTTTAATTAGGCTTACAAAGGTAGGGATTTATCATTGTTTGCATACATTTGCAGTCCAAGCTCTAGGCCTGCATTATTTGGTTACTATGTATGAGAAATGAGCAATGAATAATTAGAGAATATGGAGGCTATGGATGATATTATGATGGCCACATTTGACGTTGATCAACAATTGGAGGAAAATACACAAACTATGATGAGTCATGAGATCAAGGGGACTGCCATTGACAACAAGCACAACCTATGAACTGGATTCTAATTTTGCTAAAAAAGAAAAAATCAAACTAGTGAATATTAAAATACACACTAGAATCTAAATTTGTGGAAAATGAGAAATTTGGTGAGAAAAAGTACCTGCAATGCGTCTTGGATACTTAGCTAGTGTACTAAAAAATAGGATTGCAAACCCAAAATTATTCTCACTCTGGAAATTCAATAGAAAAATACATAATGTTATCCTGGATACTTAGCTCTTAGACAGTCAATAAAACAATACGAGCATGATTATGAATAGCTTTACCTGGTCCCACTCTTGATCTCCATGTTTGAGAGCCTTCTCTTTAAGACCCCATGAATCCACTATGATCCATTGCTACCAAAAGAGATATTAATGTGTAAACAAGGAGCCACATTTAGACAAACTGGTTGTTGATTTCTTCTAAGAAATTTAGAGACTAAAAAAAGAAGATACTTGATGGGGATCATGTGGGCTTCCTAGAGAAAGTACTACAATATGGCCTCGAGCAGTAATGAAAAAATTTGGATTAGCTTCACAGTAAATCCTAACAACATGAAATTGAAAGTTGCTCAGGTATTGGGTCCTCTCCCCTAGATTAAATTAAGGAAAACATTATTGTAAACACAATATGTATAGAAGAATATGAATGTAAAGGAAAATGGATATTAGCAAAACATAAATGTAAATAAAAGTAGTGTGAGCAGAAAATGAATCGAAATTGGTCTTGAACAAATAAAATCATACCCAATTAGCATTAAGTTATATTGACCTTGTACTCATTTCCACTGTCAATCTTGAAGGTTACTTTGATGCCTTCTGTAGAAACTCTCTGGCCATGAGGCAAGAGAAGGCGGGAAAACCAAGTGTATATTGACGACTTCCTGACAATCAAAAAGAAACAAGTAACCATTCAACCCTATTAGAACAGAATAATCTTATGAATTGATTTTATTTGTTTTACTGGCTAATGGATAGTGGACCTAGTTGTCTTGAATTGAGATACTACTAAGATGTGTTGACTGGTGATTTTAAACTACCGATATTTTGCTTCAATCTGTATAAGTTACTTTTGTCTTAAATATATTCAAGATAACCCTAAAAAAAAATTCCCTGATCTCTTAGAAATTATGGAGATTATTTTTTTAATTCTTCTCCATGTTGATATTTTCTTTAAAAACTTTATAGAACGATATGTAATGCCATATTTGAAACTTACATATTTTAATTTTACTAGTTCTGTAATTAGAGGATATGATTCCAACAATTATGAAACGCATTAGCAATATGTTGTATGAATGAAGTAAAAAATAAAATTGGCAGGTGTAAAGCCAAATTCCTTAGCCCTTGCCACCATCCTTCTTGCTTGTTTTAGAACATGTGCTTTGGAACAGGGCATGAAAATCAATCTAAGTATAATGAAAAGGAGTTTTTTATCAAATATTATACTATAGTAAGTTGAATGAATGTAAGTAGAGATATTTTAGCATACCTGAAAATGGTACAAAATTTCATGGTTAAGTGGAAGCCTCCCATCAACAAAAATATCCAAATATCTGTGTATCTATCTCAATCCAACCTCTAAACCCTTCAGAGCTGTCAAATTTTCCACTAACCTGTTATGCACAAAAGTCAAATTTTAGAGACCACTAAAATTAAAATAAAAAACAGAGCTTTGAAACCAAATCCACACACAACACAATGTTCATAGTGAAAATTTAACACTTTCTTTCATTTTTGCATATTGGTTTGATGCTTCAAACGATGCATTTATTATATTGAAAAGTGCATTACTTACCTTATTGAGCTTCTCTCTGTTATGAGAATAGTTTAATATTATCTACTTAACAGGGCCAAACACATGTAGGTGGAAGCCCATTTGGCCCCTCCCCCCCTCACATCACTCTCAATTCCCCATACCCGATCATATAACATTAATCATTCATTCATCCATTAATAACATATAACATTCATTCACTTATCTTGCATTAATAACATATAACATTCATTCATTCATCCATTAATAACATATAACATTCATTCATTAACATATAACATTTATTCATTAACATATTCACATTCATTCATTTACATATTTCATTTTTTCAGTTTTTACATATCAAAAATATGGCTGTCATAATATGATTACAATCACTTCTTTTTTTCTTTTTTGCAGCTAAAAAAAGCTGAAGTGGAGTATCGTTTTCAAAATCATCTGTCCCCCTTTGAATTTTTTTAAGCTCTGCTCATGATCTTAATGTACGCCTAGTCGTGTACTCACAACGTGGACATGGCTGCAAGGGGGGGTCTGTTGCAATAGCAAAGAAATGTTAAATTGATATGTTTTATTATTATTGTTACACGTATTTTATTAATTAAAAGAACATCAGAGTGGTGCTCTTTACCTAATTACGCCACATCATGTTTATGATATTGTCTTATAGCCTCATGCTCGACATGTTGAACACCCTCTAAATCTTGATCTGGAGTTGAAACATGAAAGATTACATTAATTAATACACCAATTGCAATTAAATATGTTTAAAAGAACATTAAAGTGGTCCTTTTTACCTGATGGAGCCACATCACGTTCCTGATCTTGTCTAGCCTAATCATGCTCAACATGTTGATCATGCTCTACATGCTCTAAAGTTGGAACACGAAAGGTTACATTGATTAATACACCAGATGCAATTAAATATGTTTAATTGTATTAATCCATACTGCATTTTGTATAGCACATGAATACATCCAGTACCAGGATGCACAACATGGCCTTCATCGATAGGTTGTGCTCCACCCTCACCAGGTTGCATTCCAATGTCATGTGTAGTATTATCATTGCTTATCTATGTAAAACAAATAGGCACATTATTATGGTGGAAATTAATATTGAACATATTGCACAAATATTCAATTTGAAATAAAATTTATTGAGTTTATTTACCTGTGTGTTGGATGCAGTGGAAGATTGTGTTTGCCCAGTCGAGACTCTTAGTTGTTCAGTCAGGGCTCCATATCCTTGGTGGAAGGCAATCTTTAGGTCCTCTTATGTGGGAACTCTATTGAAATCAAAGCCCTGCATTTTTGCATGCGATCATGAATTTTGCTTCTATGGTGTGATAAAACCAAAATTGTTTGTAATTTATTATTTGGATGCAATATTTCATTTATTGATACTTACAAATCATGTAGCTATTTTCATATAACCACCAAAGCCAAGTTTGTGTTGCCCGTGTTTTTCTAATCTTGCCTTTGTTGCCTTTGATGTGTCGGGCAACCTATGAAAAAATTGAAATATGTTAGATTATGTAAAAAGAAAGAGTAATCAGTATATAATTAAATTGTTGATAGTATCACATACCTTCCTTGGTCCGGTGGTGTCTTTCCTTTCTTCTTTTCAGCCTTCTCCTTTCCATCCAAAACTAAGTCCTTCCACTCCCTTTCTGGAATCATGGGGGGACACTTGTACTTTATGTTCTTCTCTAAATGTAACCTATATTGTCCCTCACATACTTTAGATAGGTACCATCTTTTTTAAGGACCTTAGTTCGGTTGAATGTTTGATCACCGAACAACACAACTAAATGGTTAATGAGCTCATCTTTTAAATCTTTATTTTGGGCATTCCACCATGTACGTATGGTGGGCCCGAAGAGCTCCAATGTAATATCACTTAGATGTTTATAAAAAACATCATTTCCTACAAAATGATCATGGGATCATTAGTCTATAAAGAGTGATCAATAAGTAAATTTCAATTGGATTATATATAATAATAATTAAAACATTTTAAAGTATCTGCGACCTTCTCTATCTTTATGGGAAGGAAATCCTCGGTCACCAAAAATGTGACCGGCAATGTTCCTGTACTAGTAATACGAGAAGATCCAGGAAATGCTGCTAAAACATCGCTAGTACTAGTGGTCTTTGCATCTATAGGTACTGACACATGTAGTGGCATGTGTTCACAGCCAGAGGGTGGACTACCAAATGCCTGCATGGTATGTGTTGCCGACATTTCAGTTAACAATATAGGCATGGATGATGGGGTCGGATGATGTGTTGTATATGCAAGAAGATCAGGATTGACACTTGTACCATCCCCTATTTCCTGAGAAATGCTTGCAGTACCTTGATCATGGCCAGCAGTATGATGAGGATGCAAATAATCCTGTAAAAACAACACATATTTTAGTATTGTTGGTGCCTTTCCCCGATCAGCCGACTACAACAAGGGTATTAAAAACATTATCAAAATTAACCCAATAAAATCATGAAAAAAATAATAATAAAACATTTTGCTCATATCTAGTTTGTACAATTACAATGAGGTAAACTTGTCAGATAGAAGCGCCTAAAGATGGATAGCGATCTGTGCTGTGTCGGAGACTTCCTTGTATGATCAATGTCCCGCTGTAACAAAAATTAAATATAAAAACATTACCGAAATGAAACCAATAGACTTACAAAAAAAATAAAAATAATAAAATGGTATATTGGAGTCATTAATTGGAGGCTGGGCAAAATGATATATAGTACATACCACCCCCATAGTAATTGTGTTTGTATCTAAGCGATTCAAATTGTAATTGATTAGCAACTCTTCCCCTACAGTTATTGATTTTATCGCACATACGAATACACGATTTCCCTCTCGTGCCTCGAATATACAACTGGGTTGCTTATTTGTTGACCTAGGTCATGTACTATTTATAAACCCTACAATATTCCTTGATGCTTTTGGCCTCCCGTCAATGTACCTAGCCACTCCTTTATTTTGATCCTTATCTTTTAGTTGTATATAATTTGTTGATAGTGCATACCTACACATACTTCGTGTATATCGAACCAGCTGCATCCAATCTTTGTAATTGTAACAAGGTCCAACATACTCCATCAACTCAGTAACTTTTTCATAACAAACCTTTATGTCGTCCATGCAAAATAGGCCCAAACCATGTAATGACGATGGTGCTATGCGATGTAGCCTCTCGTTTACACAAATATCAGTGTTTATTAGAGGAAGTTCCTTGGGTACCCATTGTTTTCGTAGATTTTTGTACCTCAATGGAACCTCGATGTTGCCTATGCTCTCATCATCATAAGAACATAACCCCCCTTCAGCAAGAAAAAATTCCATGCGTTTACGAAATTTTCTTCTAATATTTTGACCTCTAGTTGATCTCCCTCTTTTAGACCTACTACATGTCTCGCTTTCCTCTTCTCTTCCTAAATTTTCCTCACTCGAGGAAGACAAATATGACAAATACCTATTTGGTGGTACTTGCACTCATAAGGATGTTGGGTGAATTTCTTTCATGGTGATGTGATCTGAGGGTGACATTATGATTAATCTATCATTTTATCGCTAGAATTTGATAGGTTATAAGGTAATCAAGTCTTGATAGATTGCAAGTTATTGTTACTACCGTCCAAATGTGTCCATCACAAATCAAATCTACTTAATGTTTTAACTTCCAAACTTTGTAACAAGTGTTAAATGTGACTATGGTCCACCAGTTACACAACCAAGGCGTCAAATGTATTCTCTAATTGTAATCAAAGGACTTTTTCTCTTCATTCAAGTAAATAAACTTGAAGGGAAACACCACCAAGTGGTTTATTGGACACCTACATGACTAAAAATAGCATAAAATTTACATTTAATTTCCATATGTCTAAGTGGTTAATGGGAAGGGAGTGTGTACTAGGCCTGGTAAAGTCATCATAATTTTATGCTTTGGCAATGAAAAATGTTTAAGTCATCTTAAATCTTCCTATGTCTAATTGCTAGGAAACTTTTGGAATGTTTTAAGGTAGCATGATTGGTCTCATCAATGTTCTAATTCTCTATGAAAAGGTTTCAACATCTTGAAATAGTGAAATTTAGTGCTCATAGTCATTTGAAACAACAAAATTTTGACTATGTATGATGGTAGGATTTGATAACAAAATAATTGGCTACCCAACAAACTTAAAGTTAAAAGAAACTTTTTTAGTTTAAGGGGTTAGCACTTTCTTTCATCTTTGCATATTGGTTTGATGCTTCAAACGATGCATTTTTTATCCCACTTCTATCATATTTTATTCCTATCCCATTGCAATTGTTGGAGGAGTTGATACCAAAATTTCATATCAGATACCATGTTCTTAAAGCAATTTTCTGTGTTTCATACAATTTTTCTGAAGTTATTTTGTGTTGTATGGATTGATACAAGCTTGAAATGCTCTGAGATCATTGGTGTAGATAAATATATGTGTTCCCTTTCATTTGTATTTGTTTTGAAGTTCTCAATCACTATTTTGTGGGATTAAACAATCAAATACAGGGACTTCCATGTTGTGCCTATATAACGGTTTGAGGGCTAAATAGAAATGGCATCCACCAATCCACCCACTATCTTGTAACTGTAACTCGGTGGATTGGTGTGCATCATGGTGGATTTGATGGAGTTTCAAATCTTGTTCTTTGAATTCCATTTATGTTTTTCCCTTGTCTTGGCTTGTTACATTGTTTGGGAGGAACCTAAGGTTGGGTTTTACCTTGGCTTTCATAAAAATCCTAATGTTCCATGTCAAACCTTGGGTGAGATATATTCGGCTGTTACCTTTTTGGAGTGGGTATTAAAATGAATTATGTCTCATTGTTTTGTCTAGATCGGGCCCCTTTTTATAACTTGAGTTAAATATTTTGCCTAACTTTATTACTTCTTAAGTTTAGGTTGGCCCATGCCCTATGTTATTGATATTAGCCCAAACCTAAGGGGAGGGTTAATAATCAAAAGAGCTTCTAAAACTTCAAGTACATAAGCTACAAACTTGACTGTAAATGTGGCCAAATTGGCCCAAAAGATAGCTGAAAGAGAAGAAGTTGAGAAGAAAAGTTTGATGGAGAAGTATAACACCATTATTGGAGAGTATAGTAGAATGCAGCAAAGGAATGTTGAGCTGCAAACTAAGGTAGACAAGTTGAAGTACAGACATGTGGGGGAGTCCTCTAGTGCTCCTGGTACCCTGTCCATACCTTCTACATCAAGATCAATACCTCCAACTTCTCCAATTGTTTCTACTCTTGGGTCCCCCATCCAAACTCCTGCTCTTAGTCCTTCATTAGAGCCAGTTGAAGCGGAGGTTGAGTACTTTGTAGATCCCACCAAAAAGAAGATGCTTAATAAGATTAGAGAGCTATAGGCAGCTCTAAAAGCAAGTGAGAAGGGAGTAGTTGCCAAGCAAAATGAAGTTGTAGACACAATTTTTAGGCATTTGAATTAGGGAGTTGATGGTAGATTACCATCATTTTATTCTTTATATTCTTTATTGTTAGATTCAATAAGAAACATTACTAGGGATCAAGAATTAGTTTTGCCTTTAGTTGAAAAGTGGATCCCTAGGGCCAATGACCTAGATGTTATGTATAAGGCCTCTAGATTCAATGCAGACAACAAGCCCCAATCATGAAGGCCTACTTAAGTTTTTGTAAAATCACTGCAAGGTTTTCAAGCCTTACCTAATTATTTGAGTAGGAAGATTAAGGAAATGGTAAATAATTTTGATGACTGGAGTGGCATGTCTTTACTATATTTACAGGGACTACCCTGTTTTGCCTATGTAAGGGTTTGAGGGTTAAATATAAATGAAATCCATCAATCCACCCACTGTCTTGGAACTGTAACTCGGTGGATTGGTGTGGATCATTGTATGATAGATTTTCATTGCATTTAGGGGTCTTTTAAAGCAAGAAACTTGGCATTGAATTGATGCCCTAGGGCTGACAAGGGCAATTTTCTTGTGAATTTGTGGTTGTTAAGTCAAGGTTTATCAATTTGATGGATATCTTGGTAGAGTCATGGTGACACTATTTGATGGTCCAATCTCTACTTCAAAACCAAAATATCTCTAACAACTCTAAGAGCTATAATGTGATGGCATTAAAGAAACCTTCATATGAAGGATCTTCTAATGAAGGACCTTTGAATTAAGGTGTTCATTTGAAGGTCCTTCATGCCAAGGTTCCTTTTATAAAGCATTTTGGAAATGAAATATTTAAAATAAAATATACCTTAATTTGAAAGTCTTCACATGGCATCATTTTTGAATGAAGGTTCTTCATTCAAAGGTCATGATGACATCACCTTCAAATGAAGGTTCTTCATTAACTGGTATTTTGTAATTTTGAATGTGTGATAATAATTTAGGGTTGAAAATAAATCCATTTGAGCCTTTTAAAAATGAAAGGACATTTGATGCAATCATATGCCTTGTCAAACTTTTAACTTAATATTAAGGGCATCATGAGTAGTTTTTTGGGTCCATTCAACAATCTTCGATGCAAGGATTGAATTTTCTAGAATGTATCTACTATCAAGAAATCCAATTTGTTTACCTCTATGACTATATCTCAAGCAATAGGTCTAATTGTGATGGCAATGATATTGAAAAGGATTTTGTAATCTAGGTGTTGAGAAGCATAATTGGCCACCATCCTAGGAAAGATTCTTCATTCTCACTTTTAGGTGTTAAAATTTAACAATACATAGATTGATGAAAGAGCCCAAAGAGCCTTTCTCCATGTTATCCAAGTACACATAGCAGCGGTCTTTTCTTTTACGGTTGGACATGATTTCAAGAACTTAGCTAGGAATTATTCATTTAACCTAAGGTTTTCTCATAATGCTATCATTCGAAAATTATGATCAAATTCTTCTATTATGAAGAATTGGTCTATATGCCTCTAGTAATCATATAAAAATGTGAAAGACTAAGCTATTTTATTTTTTCTGTCTTATCTTATACCATTTTACGAGAATGGGGGGGCCAATGTACAAGAAGATCTTTGGAAACTAGGCATGAAAATTGCAAGTTAAAGATAATGGGGGTGCCAAACTTGTAGTACTCATTGTCCCTTGGTCATCGATTTTCCTTGAGTGCCCTCAACCTCGTCCTCGGTGCTGGTATTGACCTTGTTTTAGCTCCAAACTCTTCGTCGGTGCTGGTATTGACCTTTTTTTCACTCCTCCAAACTCTTCCTTAGTGCTGGTATTGACCTTTCACTTATCCAATTTGACGAGCTACAACCTAGTTTAGTTAGGTTTTAGAGTATTTTAATTAAATTTAAAATTATGGCATCATTTAGAGTAGTGAATATAAAGAAAGCAAAGCCTATTATGGCACCATTTAGAGTAGTGAATATAAAGTAAGCCAAGCCTATTATAGTCGTGAGGGAAATAATAAAACTCCTAGGATACTTTGTGAAACCATTTTCCTTGGTTAAAGGGAGGCCATAAAATATACCTTTGGATTTTTTCAATCTTCAAATATGAGGATTTGCAAGGTTCTTAGCAACATGATTAATGGAAATGTGTGCAACAAGAATTTTTGAACACACATGGAATCTTCTTGCCAAAGAAAGGGGCTTCAGAATTTAATATGATAATTTTTATCAGCTCTAGAAATGATATGTTCCCTTAAAGAAGAAGGAGAAACCTAAAAGGTAAAAGAGATGCTTAGGAATATCAACACTTCCATATGATCAAACCCCTTGTATCCATAGGAATTGAACCAATTTGACTTGGCTAAGAATGATTTCCTATAACATTGAGTTTTATGCCACTATATATTTGACCTTAAATATTTCCATAAAATATCTAGACATTGAATATCCTAAATAATGTCATGTTTGTCCTCCAAGAGAGTGAGAAAGGAGTCATTAGAAAAATGACCATTGAATAGTTGGGCTATAGAGTTATGAAAAGTAGCACCTTTAATAAGGTTCCATGAAATACTATTAGCCAAAAGATATCCAAAGGCTTCCATAAAAAAATGCACATAAAGTAGGAGCTATGTGGAAAACATGAAAAATTGAATGAAAACACCCAAAATCCTCAAATTTATGTCCATTCATTCTAATACAAGTATAACCATCATAAATTTTTTTGAAAAAAGTAAAAAAAAATTGAGGAACAAATCCTAGATGACATAACTAGTCCAATTCAACGCCAGAGGTAGCAAGAGATTAATGAAATTACCACAAGTTTTTAGTAGAAGTAAACTACCATTTGCAAAGTTAGTAAGAAGTAGTGATATTTAGTTAAGATTTTTAGATGATGATAATAATAAACAATCAACAAGAAACAATAATTAAAAAAAAAAATTAATTACAAATAATAATGAATTATTCAAGCAACCTCTCCCCAAAGAAACTCATTTCATCTATCAATATGTATCTAACATGTGGTATTTCTTCTTGGAAATTTGTAAGTCTTGTCCCTTCTAGTTCATTGAAATATCTTATTGGAATTCTTAGCTTCGAATGAATGGTTGAAGCACCAATGTTGAATGTTGCAACTCTAGTAGGCATGAATAGAAGTAGAGGAGATTGTTTGGGAGAAGAATTTTTTTTCTAGTGCTAGATTATGTGTTAGGTTATATAGGGTTAGGTTATATAGTGTTTGATCCTATTCTCGAACACTAAAATTAGGGTTAGGTTATGTGTTTTCTTTAGGGTTAGGTTTGGGATTGGGTTTATGGTTATGGTTAGAGTTTAGGGTAATCTCTAAATTTAAGTTTAAGTCGTAGTTGATTATTTTCCAACAAAAGGAAATTAGATCCATTTTTCTCATGTTCATTATAGCCAAGTATGGCTTGATCTTAAATTTAGACCTTATCTTGAAACCTAACATCATATCCCTAATTTAACCATAACCCTAACCCTAATCATAAGATTGACTCATACCCTGACATTAACCCTAGCCCTGACAATAAACCTAATCCTACCCCTTACTTGGAAAGTAAACCATCATTTTCTCATTAATGTAACCCTGGCCATAACTTTAACCCTAACACTATTTCTCAAAACCATAATCTTAACCATAACCCAAATCCTTTTTATCACAACCCTAAACATAAACATAACTCTAACCCTAAACCCTAAACCATGATCTTAATTGTAACCCTAAACATAAACACAACCCTAACCCAAAACCCTAAACCATGATCCTAATTCTAATCTAACTCTAACACTAACCTTAACTTACACCCTGACCTTAACCCTAATTGTAACCCTAAACTAAAGACAAATGCTACACTCTAAACTATAATCCAAATCTTAAACCTAGCCCTAACCCTTATCATAACCTAACCCTTTTTTCTCGAAACCTTAACCTTGACCCTAACCCTCACCTTTATCCTATCTTTATAACCCTAACCACAACAAAAAAATCTAACCCTAACCCTAACCCTAACCCTAATTACGTAACCCTAAATATTTTTTCTTTTATTAATTAGTTGCATTCACTCTAATAACCCTAAACCTATCCCTAAACCTAACCCTATCCCTATCCCTGGCCCTAATCCTAACCCCAACTCTAAACCAAATATAAAAACAACCCTTAATCATAACAATAACCCTAAAACTTAATTCTAAATATAACCCTAATACTATAATCCCTAATTGTAATCCTAAACCCTAACCCTAATTTCATATCTAATCCCAACCATAACCAAAACCATCTAACCCTAATCTAACCCTAATCCTAACATTATTTTTCCTAACCCTAACCCTAACTCTAAACCTAACACTAACCCGAACACTAAATCCTAACCCTAATTAAATACCCAATCATAACCCTAAATTGTAACATGATCCTTTGAATTGGATACTACATAAAAAAATTATGTGTTACAATCATTTCTTCCATTGTTGGCATTTTTACATTGGGATGCATATATTTTTAAAATCAACAAAATCTTTTAATGTCTTGCCAAAATTAATATTATTAATTGTAATATCAAACTTATAAACATGTATGCAAAATAAGAACATAAATAATAAATATATGGTAATAGTTTCTTCCAAAAACAAAGTGATGTGGACTACAGGGACTATAAGATATCCACAAAAGAGATCTACATTGAAAATATTGTAGGGAAATTCAAGAAAATACAATTGGTAGATGCAAAGCCAAATAAATGTGAAATTGTGTTCTATAATGATTTTAGAATATACACATAATGGATTTGTTGAAACGGTTTTAGAAACTTTCAAACAAATGCAATTGGTAGATGCAGAGAAAAATTCCACAACCTTCACCAAAATCCTTATTGGTTTCCCTAATATGGGAGATTTGGAGCAAGGTATAGACATCCATCAAAGCATAATATGAAGATGAATTTTTTCAAATGTTATGGTTTTAAATGCCCTTTTAAAATCTATACAGAATGTGGAAGGATAGAAAAAGCTTGTGAACTATTTGACAAAATGTCTCAAAGAATTGTAATCTCTCAATTTATTTTAGTGTCTATTTTGTTATACCCCATGTCCCAAATTGGGTATAGCATAATAGACACTAAAAAAAATTGATAGATTGTTATGAGGGAAGTGATGAGACTTTTCTAATTAGAGTGTATTCCATGAGATTACAATTATTCGAGGCATTGTGTCAAATAGTTCATGAGCTTTGTCTATCCTCCCAAATTTTGCATAGATTTCAAAAGGGCATATACAACCACAAGATTTGATAAAATTCATCTTCATATTATGTTTTCCTTATGATTGGTTGAATCTTATACTAAATTTGAGTGTTGTTTGTGTTTTGACAAGAGTAGATTAATATTTTTTTTAATTTCTCTATCAAGATCAAAATTATATGCACATAAAATGAACCATAGTTTAGTTATTGTTGGAATGATGGATGCACAGGTGTCCTTGATGAAGCTGCAATACAATCTTCAATGGAGGACCTTTGCCAGGAATAAATATTCAACCACAAAGAAAGTATGATAATGGCATTCAAAATAGAGATTCTATTATGATCTATCAGATCATTTACAAAGAGTACATATGCCTGATTATATAGGCAAGTGTTAAACCTAAAATGCAAAGGATGTTGCCAAGTGTTCAAATCACACTTCACGTGACAACAAGAAACCCTAACCAACTACCTAGGGAATGATAACAAGATGGAGATAAGTTATAGAAAAGACAACTCATCTTCTAGAAGGGAATCTTATCTCAACAACTTTATTAAATGATTAAATGCAACTTAGGACTAATATGATTAATTAAAACCTAAGCTAACTTATGCTAGTGTAATAATTAATTAATTACACTAACACCACCCCCTAAGTGCAACTTAGGGAGGAAATGAAAAATGCAATGATTATGCATGATGATGATGGGTCCTGGTTGATGGCCATTTTAGGTACCCAAGTACAAATGCAATGCAAACTAAAATAACTGGGGTAAAGGAGAAAACCCAGTGGGAACAAAACTCCTCCCCAAAATAGAATGCAAAGAGAAACTAAGTGATGAAGGATGGAGGACTCCATAAGACCCCCCAAGGACACCATCCATCACAAAGATACAGGAAATAACCCCCCCAGAAGAGACGAAGAAAGAGACCACAAATCCCCCCTAGAATGAAGTAGCCACAAAAGAACTGGAGAAACTGCATCTCCTGAAAGAAGTGAGAGGGAAGAGGCCGAATGAAAGAAATATCTGAAGGTGAAGTAGGTGTAGCCCATGATGTCTCCACAAAATCAGGTGTGACCTCAAAAAATGAAGAAGTCAAAGTGGGTGAAGACTGAATAAGAACCTCCAAAGATGGATGATCAACTGGATCCTGCTGCACTGAAATAGAAGAAACTACACCTATAATCATAGAAGTATCAACAACTGCAACAATAGGTGAAGGAGATGGAATGGATCGCTCAAGAGCAAGATCTAAAGTGAGAACTCCAATGTTCAAGTAGCCAAATGTCTCCTTTGAATGATGATTCACACTAGAAGTGTGATGAACATCTGTAGGAACAAAAGCACCATTAGTAGCAAAATCTACAAAGGAATACAACTGAGATGAGTTATCCACCAACCCTTTAGCAATAACTGCTCTACTCTCCAAGTCTCTGATGATAACTGAATCAGGTGTGAACTCCACAGACCTCCCATTGCCTCCATGTGTTATCTGATATATAGAAAGAATGTTGTTCATCAAATGAGGAACACACAAGACATCCTAAAAAGTGTTGTCCCCAAAACTAATAGACCCCTTCCCTGTAACACTCATGTAGGTATTGTTTCCCATCAAAATAGGAGACATAGTGTGAGGCTCAAAGGAAGTGAACATAGACTATGTAGAAGCCATATGATGAGATGCTCCTGAATCTAGAAGCCATCTCCCCGATCCAAGACTCGAAGAAGCACAAAGAGCATGTCCCTTCATATCTGATGAAGTATGTAAACCAGTTGTGCCCCTGTCATGCTATATTGAAGAAGAAGAAGAAGGAGGGGAAGGAGATTATGTAGACATCCTAGAAGGCAAATCAATCTGATGTTTCTGAAGAAGATTCTTTAGCTCATCAATGTCCTTCTTGTAGCAATTATGTTCTTCATGTCCTTCTCTCTTGCAATATGCACATGGGCCCTTCTCCTTCCTAAATGATTTCCCCTTAGAAGAGGATGAAGAATCTAAGGACTCCTTCCGCTGCTCATAAGATTTGGAATCCTTTTGTTTTTTTTTCATTCCTTTTCTTGTAGAAGCCTTCTGATCTCTAAGCTCTTGTGATGCGATAAGTGCCTGTGATGAAGAGGGCTTCAACTTGCCCATATTGGCCAATTTGGCCTGCTCTCGAGTGAGAGAAGATGCAAAATCATCAAAAGAAGGCATAGTAAATCTAGTACCAAGTGCATCCCTAGTAGCATAAAAGGTAGAAACAAAAATTGAATAATTTGGTCCAAGCTTAAAAAGAATGGACAATATCGACTGAGAGTCTTCCTTCTAAACACCACACTGTGACAACTGCAATCTAAGAGACTTGAGTTTGGTGAAAAACTCCTAGATGTTGTCAAAATCCCTAGGATTTAAGCCAATAAGCTCATTCTCTAACTGAAACCCTCTCATAGTATCTTGTTTCCCAAACAAAGACTACAAAGTAGTCCAAACTGCATGGGGTGTAGTGCAAGACTCAATGTGAAAAATAAGGTTAGAAGAAAGAGACAGACATAATGTACCATAAGCTTCATCAAACCTATTAAACCACTTTCTATTTTCAGCAACACCTGTAGGTTCAATTTTTGTGCCCATGGTTACCCTGTACAACCCTTTATGTTTCAAGTGAATCTCCATTTGTTTTTTCCAACCAAAATAGTTGAATGGAGTAAGGGGTGCAATATTATGTGTATCCATGACATAAAACAACAATATATACTCTCATAGTTGATAATTAACTGTGAAAGTATGAATCAACAACACATCAAAAACATATATAACACCAGGAGCGGTCACCTCTACTGGAGCTGTGTGTCTTGCAAGTAGTTGCAGTTGTTGGGTGTGTTACTTTTGGGTGGTGTGTTGATGTGGACGAATGTGTGCCTACCACAATATTTTGTCTTTAGCTCTGGTTGGTTACAATGGTATAACTATTTTGATTCCTTGAACTGATTATAGTTTTTTCTAATGATGAGGAATGTGAATTTGAATTTCATTCTAAATGAAATTCAATTTTGGAATGAACAATGTAGCCTATTGCTTTGTTGCTCTCTTGTCCTATAAAGGAGATTTGGTGGCTCATTGTAAGGGTTGTTATTTTTTTTGGGTCTGAAGGCTTAGAATAGGTACAGTTAGTGGTAATCCAAGATTTTGAAGGTATTATGTAGGAAACCATGCTGAGTTGGGAATAGTATGAAATAAGTATACTATGCTTTTGTAATTATTGATATTGAAAGAAATATAAAAAAATTAAGACATTTTTCTCTCTTGTGTATGGGCCATGGATTATGAATGGATTTATCAAGGGTTTGTTCATTCATTTTCAATGGTGTAGTTAAAAGTGTAATTTGTTCTCTTGCTTTAACTTAATGAGTTAATCAAATGCTTGAACACAAATTGCATGTTTATGGTTATATGCTCAGGATTCACTAAGGAGTATTGTTTTAATAAACTGACAAATCTCATGGTAGCAAAGCACTATGGTGATAAGTTCATTTTCATCTAAATTATGTTTTATATGACTCCCACCCAATGGATGAGGCACTGGATAGTATTGGTAAATTCCTTTCAGGTATAGGACTGTGACTCTAAGCACGGTGATTCAATACCCTAATATTTTAACAAATATCACCTGCTATCTCTTTTTGGGATATAGATCTTATGATAATTTTCAGTCTCCTTGCTTTGGGATATCTGTTATTATTCTTTGGTTTTGCCACAACCAGGGTAATGACTATCTATTATGTTAGTGGGGACTGCATCTGTAAGAAGAAGTGTTCTTACCAATCATGAAACTTATAACAAAAGACAACTTTTCCAATTGTTTCTATTGTGTTACTCAATTTGAAACTTAATTGTGATACATTAAGTTCATTGCCAAATTGTCATTTGTGTGTCAAGTTTGTCAAAATCCAAAATGATGAATTATTAATAAAATCATGGATAATGTAATATTGGGATGGGTGACCTCCTAGGAAGGCCTAGTGCTTCATCACTTTGAGAATCATTTAGATGCAATGAGTGCTAAGTGGACCATTCATTATCATGAGAGATGGTTTCTTGTGAAACACTACTCATGAAACATGGGTCAATGAGTTTGACTTGTAAAAATACATAATTGAATCTTGATAACAATATCAAAATTTGACATAATGTGAAAAATACTTCGTACTTGTCAATAGTTCATGTTGTCAAAATCTAGAATTTCAAATTATGAATTCTTTGTAATTACTCAATAGATCATGTTGTCAATTGAACCTGTTGGCATTTTTTTACTGCAACCCACACGTGTTTCCTAGAAGCTCCTATGAACTCGCCACATTCAATAATAAAAGACTAGGAATAGTATGGCCAACTTAACAAGAATAGAAATAAGGCTAATTCTCCTACACTTCAGACTCTGTAAAATCCAAGAGGGTATTCCCTAACATGTTATCTTATCATAAAACATTTAAAAAATTCATTTGCACACAAGTAAGCAACAGATAGATCCCCAATTAATTTTAAAGGATGAAATCCTTCAAGAAATTGGCTATTCCTTAAAAAACACTCATGTCCATTTAACAAAGAATCGCAAACTTCACATAAAGTAAATTGATAGGAAATGTTCAAGTAAAATATCCTGATGCCATAACACAAAACATACGAGAATAAAATGTAATCAGAATTCCAGTGCCATATCCCAACGCATGGAGTCAAAAGAGAAAATAGAATTACAGGGTAAATTTCATTTTGAACACTTATGATCTATTATGAATTGCATTACAACCCATATATCTATACCTGATTTTACTACTCCTTTATGAATCCTATTTGTTATATTGCATGAATTTACTAGTTAATTGAAGCATTTAATTGATCCTTTGAACCAGAGTTGTAGTTAAACATAATTCACAGTAAAGAACAAATGAAAATCAATGAAAATCATCTTTGATCGATATTTCATTAATAATCCATGTAACATAACACAATAGAAGAGAAAATAAACTCCAAATATTCACGAGATTGATACAAACATGCTCAAAAACCCCATGATTAAAAAAGTTCTCCAATCTTACTCAAATTTTTTTAAAACCTAGACTTACAATTCATACTCTCTATATTACTAGACTCTTATTTCTCATATTTTGGATATTTCAACCGACCACTCTCTCAGCCCAGAATTCCCTTTTTTAAAACAAGGGAGCCAACAAGCTTCAGGTCGAAGAGCACACATGTCCATTTGTAATTGGACTGCTAACTCTTGATTCAGTTACAATTCTATTATGTGAGTGGAGAGCATAAGACAAAGATCATCATTAGTTTTTAAGGAGGAAAGAAAAAATCGCTCCAAAGGCCGCTCCCCATACATCAAAGGCATGCTTAGTTGTTATAGTATTAACTCCACCTCAGCACCCTATACTTGGAGTCAAAAGGAGAATGCAATTTTAGAATATAATATCTAAGGCCAAACCTATATTATACATGACCAAGTTGCAATTCTCGACTATAACACTCATAATTCCAGTTCATCAGTGAACAAATTTTTCCATAATTCAAACTCCTCCTTGAAAGGCCACTGGAAAGCCACAACCTGATCAACCTTGTTTCGATAGGGAGCATACTTTACCATTATCGATGTGGCCTTTTTATCAAAGTTCTCTAAGAAACTTATAACAAAAGACAACTTTTCCAATGTATTCTCTAGCATGCAGATGTCAACATTTTTGCATATCTCATGTGTTTGAGACATCATTATATTGTTCATTTTCTCCTTCCAAACCTGCAGGGGTTTGACTTCATATTGACTATGTAAAATATGAGGCAATGGGGTTAGGTCGTTTCTATCATACACATCTTTCAGCAATTTGATCTTGGATTCCATTGGGGCATAAAATCCTTGAAACTTCTACTCAACAATTCCCTTGACCAATTGATATGTTGCAATAACAGTAGGATATTTATCACCGTGTTGTTTTGCCCCTACTGCCATTAATTTAAACTTCTCCATTCTAGCGCTCCATTTGTTTAGAAATGGGATGGCCAATTCTTTATCCCTTAGAAACATTTTTAGTGCTTGCAAAATTAGGACATAATTTACATGAACATTATTTAGCTTACTCTGGACCCTTCTATTTAAATGTTTTAAAACAATGTCTACTATCACTCTATTGGTTCTCTTCTCCATGTTGCATCTTGGATTTGCTTTTCCATCTCCTTATATTATTCAACCTGATGAATCAGTTTCTCCCTAGAAATTCCCCTTCTAGGGCTACTAGCCCTTTCAATAGCGATAGACACTTGTCCCATATTATATGGAACAATAGCCAAAGATTGTGCTTGTGCAGGAGGTTGAGACTACTCTACTGGTGGATTGGGAATATTATGGCTAGAACTGGCTTGCTTTTAAGATCTCATGGTATCCATTTGTTGCCTCAATAAAGCTAATTCAATTTCTAACTATGCTACCTTTTATTGACTTTTATTATATTGAATAATAATGTCATTATATTGGCCTCTCAGAGCATCCCGGTCCTTGGTCAAATCTTCAACAGTTTCTCTAGTGAATTTGGAAACATTCACAACCATATTAGCAGCTTCCAAAGCTGGGGTGTCAACAACTCTTCTCACAACCAAGTGACCACTGAAGTCAGAAGGTTCTACAATAATTATCTTTTTAGAGCCAGTGGATAGGGACCAAATTGCCAATGCATCCCATTCCTCACTAAAGGCTGATCCCTTGAGTGCCAATGTAGCCTCCTTTTCAGTAGCAAGAAGTGGCTTATTAGCCCTTCTTATTGTGTCAAACACCACAACATCAATGATATCCCATTCAAGGAATAGCAATACTCCACTTTTTTGTACCAATTGTTGGCCCTGCTCTGGTGTTATTGCTTTGAATTTGTCTCTCATCTATTCCCTGACCTTAGCTTGAATTACCTTCTCTAGGAGCTCTGGATGCAGACTTCTCTCATGTGCCACTTTCTCAGCATATAATGCAGTATGTGCTCTCCACACAAAATATTTAAAAGCATCAGTTTGAATAAAAGAGTCATCCATCATGAACTCTCTGCAAGATTCTATTCTCAAGTCATCATTGCTTGTTATTCCTTTGATTTCATCTTTTCCAATTCTCAAAGAAGCTATACCTAAACCTGTTGCAATGTCAACTGGGTCCAATGGCATCTCAGGATGCATTTCATCTGGAGTGACAATAATGTCATCATCCTCATCACCATCACAATCAACAATCTTTACTCTTTCAACCCTTTGCCTCTTTGGTGATGGTGGGCAAGCTTGTTTTGAAAAAATTGGAGGAGAATCCAAACCAACAACATTTGGTACTAACTGCCTTGAAGAAGATTGTGCAATATTTTTAGCAACATCTTCAACCCTACTTCCCTTTCTTCTAGAAAAAATCCTTATCTTCTTTTCGGGCCAATAATTAGGCCTCTCCTCTTCCTTTACCTCAGGGTACTCCTCGATGGTTTGTGATTTTACCCTTTCTTCCACAACCCTTTCATCTTTCAAAACCCCAACCAAGCTCTCAAAATTATCAATAGCATACATTTCCCTACTAAACTCATCTTTAGCATTAGGTATGGGATTCAAACCAAGTATTTTCTCCTGCTTACTTTTTACCATTTTAGAGTAGACAATGTATAGTGTCTTTCTCTCATCTTGTAATTCCAAATCAAAAATATTCCTGATGGTGTCCACGGGAAAGTAGAAGTTGTGGACAAAAGCTCATGTCTGATGTTTTTCCTTCATTTGAGAGATAAAACCCTGAGGATCATGATTCTTGGGGCACACAGTCTTTAGCCTACAAGGCCCAAGTAATTTATGCAACTCCTTCCATCCTCCCTTTTCCATAACAAAATCGACAAATGTTGTATATTCAGGGAAGAAAGAACCTTTGTTATGTTTAGCTGGCAAGTGTAGTTCCTAATTTTTCCCCCAACTGCCTCATGATTTCCAAAAATCCAATTCTAAGGGGCACCTCCCTTGGCAGAACCTTTGGATTGACATTAGTGTCATAAACCCTGAAAATTGTGGTATTATGATAGAGGATAATGTCTCCCCAACTGTGCATTATGTTCAATTCAGGCCTTCTCTCCATCGGCCTCAAGAAGTCATGAATTTATTTTGGGATCCTTGGGAGGTCATGAACCATAGTCTCCCTTAATTTAGATCCAAAGACATTATGGAAATTTACATAATCAAACTTATGATCATGCATGTCAAGAATTCTAGTCCAATATTGGACAAACATTTCAATTTCCTTCTTTCTTTTTTAATTCCATATCTTTTTTGAACACAGCCTGAACCCTATACAAAAACATGTGGATTAACAAGGAATACCATATGAATCCAACCCAATTATCCCCTCCTTTAGGGCTACCAGACCCGTGTGCATCTTCTCTGCCAAATAAGTGGCAAAATCATATATTACATTAAAACCTAGGTGCTAGAGATTTATTGTCATATACATAATATCCGTAGGCAAAGTTTTCTTTAAGATGACTCCCAGAACTTGACATAAAGCACAAACAGTCTTCTTGAAATAACTGGAGAAATAGTCCACAGGAAAAGGCTTAGGCTCATTCTTGCCAATTACTACCTTCTTCTGATTTTTTCCTCTTCTTGAGATTGCCAAATGAGGTATTAAAAAGGATGTTCTGAACAAACCCCTAGTATTTATATATTCTTTTCTGAAAACCTCCAAGTCTACAGAAACCATATCCTGACTCCATTCATCTAATTTGAAAATCTCTGCAATTTCTTCTTTGGTTATCTTAATCATCTGCACACCAACATGTGTTCTAACAATTCGAGCCACAGGGTCATATCTAGCAGCAATGTCCTTTAAAATATCTACATCCATATCAACATTAGGAACCACCAATTTACCCAGGTCTGACCTCTAGGGGTTACACAAAGGAACTGACAAATTCCTGTTCCCAGACCAATTGGAGAACAACTACGACCCGGTGTATGGTAACTTGGCATCTTGAATTGCACATTGCTTGTTTGTCAATCCTTCCAAGATTCGAGGCCCATAGAACAAAACCTTTCCCTCTTGTTTCAATCATAGAACATCCAGGGAAATGAAATTAAGAAATCATAACTACGACTTTCTTCACTCAATACCAAGCAATTCTTCCTCAATGTAGAGATACAACACGAAAATAGTAATTCGCAAATTTTAGCATTTAATTATGCAGGCAGAGTCAAACTCGGCCATTACTATTCACTCGCGCAAGATAAAATGGTTATAGTACAATACCTGTTTATTTTTAAGTACAAGTCATTGATCAATCACAACGTTGGCCAAGATAATGGCTTAGATTTAGTCAAAATAGTTTGAAAATGCCACGTTCTCCCTCCAGTCACCAAACAGACAGTATATTCACCTACTAGGAACCACATCAACATGAAAATGGGCCCCACCTTTGTTATCAGTGCATAGCATTGGAGTTCACACGTCACCAAATTGTACACCTCTTAGCATTATTGAAATTTTAGTTTTAATTGCATGAGGTCAGCGAGGAATGACCACGATGCGTTGATACGGAAACAGTTATCGGCATTAGCCTTCATCATCGATCAACGAGCAAAATTGGTCCCCACCATCAAATGTGACAGATGGCAACATCTTGCATACCTCGCACCATATTTGTGACATTAGGAGAAACCTTGTGAGGTCTGCGAGCAACAATCAAGATTGAAATCACTTCATCCGACGGTCACACAATCTACACAAGCAAAAAGGTTATTCATAAAGAAAGGGACCAACTAGGTGGACGGGGAAATGACCCTCAAGGTCAAAAATATTATTTAGAGGTTTAATCTAAAATAATTCAATAGCCCAACACTATTTAAATATAATGCAGTCATGACGCCAAAAGATCGAAAGGATGAGTAAACAGGGCCGGTAAAGTCACGACCAAAAAGGGATAAAATACCACTTAAGTGATCGACCACCGTCAATAACAAGTTAATGCCAGAAAAGAAAACCACTAACCCATAACCCTAACCTTATGACTCTGACATAACTCTAACCTTGATTGTAAACATAAATCTATCCCTAACACTAATTGTGGTTATAACTATAATTGTAACTCTACTTTTTACCCTATTTCTAAAAATGACTTATGTCCCATTGACTTGTCTAGGCCGAGTGCCCTTTTAATAAATAATGTTAAATATTTTGCCTGACTTTATTATTTCTTAAGTCTAGGTCGGTTTGTGCCCCATGCTTTAAGAATAACTTTGAGCCATCGTTTCTCGTTGTGCTAGGAAATATCCCCTTCTCCATTTTAATAGTTTTTTATTTTGCAGGGGGTGTTTTTAATGACCACCGATCTTCCTATGATTGATCCTGACTGCTCCCCACAATCTCACGATGACATTACCGCTGGTTGTTTGATGATTGCAATATCACGGGCGAGTACCACATCTCCCAAGTTGTTGATGGCGAAAAGGGATTAATAAAGCGTTTAATATTTATGTCAGACTTAAATACATTATAAAGTGGGTTACTAAAATAGCTACGAGATACACGTGCTTGAGATCGACGGTGATGTTATAATCTTGGTAAAAAGTTGCTAGACAGTTATGTTTGGTGTTGTTGACTATTGTGAGTGAACACGATCGTTGATGGTAGGAATCAACAGTTACTTGCCATCGTGTGATCCAAAGATGCAGGATGTTTAGTGATCCTGATATCACGGGTAAGCATCATGTGTATTCCTTTCGCACTGCCTTCTGTGGTGGGCCCTCAATGCTGACATGGAGATTTTTTTAGCCCTTTTGAAGATGGTCATTCGATGATCTGACAAAAATAAAAGATCGATGGCTAAAGTTTAAATTCGCATCAAATACAATTGGAGCCATTGGTGTGGCATGAAAATGAGCTTTAATGGTGGATGAGATGTCTATTGGCCCAATTCAATTGACATAAAGTATCTGCTCTTTTTCTATCTTCATCACAAAAGCATTCAATTATTTTCCAAGCAGTTTAGAGACAGAGATAATAAAATTCGAGTGATCACCGTGAAGTTTAGTTCTCTGCAAGGTGTGAAATCCCATGAGTTATTTTCTAAAGTGCTAGGTTAATTTGACTATGTCTTTACAAAGTTTTTTGTTGTGCTAGTCAAGGGGTTTTGTTAATTATTTTCATAGGGTTACTAGTTCGTTTGAATTATTGGAATTGCACAGTTGTGTTGTATTTTTCTGTTCTTGGTACTCCTAGTTTCTTTGAGGATTTGATTTTTTTTAAAAAGCCCTAGTTGTTTAAGATGGCATTATCGAAGCAACACTCTAACCATGTTGATTATTTGAAGAGGAATTTGTATGATGACTTCCTGGATCAACTCCCATTGTCAACAAATGACAAGAAGAGTGGTTTGGTTTTAATGAATGGAAAGACCCTAGGCGAAGGTCTACTATGCAGAAATTATAACATTGAGGATGTCAGGATTCCTATGACTAGTCTTGAAATGTTTAGGCTATGGTATGGACAGTGAAACTTACCTCACCCCTTCTCTAATGGCTGGAGATACAACATGGGGAAACTAACATTGTCAAATGTGATCCCTGATGTTGACTTGCTCAGAGAAGTGGCAACACGCTATGATCCTATGACAAGGGTCATAAGGGATAATAATAGTGGAATTCTGCTAAGCATAAATGCAGATGAGATACGGCAGATTTTTGCTTAGACTGAGTATAGCCCTTTCTGAGCCCAAATAGATTTTGAGGAGATGAAGGAGGAGTACAGAAGGTTAAAGCCTCTTTTCAAATTGAGGTTTCTTCCTCCTCACCTGGCCAGGGTGGGCAGTTCAACAATTCTTATCGCCTAAATGACCAAGAGCCTTTAAGGTTGAGCTGTTTTGCTAGTCACTTCCTGGCAACATTTTATTTATTCTGTCAGGTTTTAGGGTTCAACCCTAATACTTTGATGCTAGTTGCATACATGTTTATGGGAGCCTAGATTCAGTATCCCAACTTCTCTGTGGTATATGACTTTGCATCATTCCTATAAGAGAAGATGCATGAGGGTTTGATGAAGTTGCATGTGGGGATACTGGCACTCCTTTTTTCTAGTACTCCTTGTTGATGCATATGTTCCTGTACAAGAATGTTGTTTTCTTCTCAGAAAAAATAGAGTTAAGGCAGGAGGTGAATGGAGAAAGGTTACCAGTATAGGTGTGGAGTGCAGATTTGTCTTACAATAGGGGAGGTGCCAGCTTTGTGCAGTTTGATAACTCGTTTGCCTCCAAACTCTGGGCTCGGTTGGTGGTAAATGTGCCAAGAGTCCCTGAAGATTTGCATGACTTCCTCCGAACAAAGGTGAATAAGCCTAATTTAAAAGTGTGTCACAATTAGGGTGATATCATCTTGTACCCGATAAGCACTGTCTTGAGGGTGTATGGTTTCCAGGGAACCCCTCATATCCTTTCCTTTAATGTATCATCAAGGATAGGCTTTGTTGAAGTTATGTGGAAACTAGGTTGTATTCATGAGGACAACCTAACAAAGAAAGGAAAATGGACTTTGTTCCCTGACTACATTGTTGTTTCTAATTTTATTTGTTCCAAGGGAGGATGGGTCCACTTCGGAAGGTTTTTTGATGACTTCAATTTGAGGAATGGTCTTAGGAGATAGCATGAATCTGAGGGATTCTTTGCATTGTTCAGACAACAAATTAAAGGTGGCAAATTTACATATGAATTCAACTTTCCTGAGGACCTAATCAGAAATGAGTTTGATTTGAATAGGCAGGAGTTGAATAAAGAAAAATGGATTGCATATGAAAATTTGTTGGCTATAATACATAAAATGGATCCAACATATAATCCATTAATGGAGTTCACTCCATTTCACAAGAGAATAAAATTCTTAATGGCTAATTTTAAATATATCATGGGCACCTTGATGACCAAGAGGGTCATTTTGGAATTAGATTTTGGTATAGAAAGACCGAATGTGAGGCCTGAAGAAATAAGGTCAGCTTATCAGCCACCAGTTGACAGGCCTCTATACAAGATAAAGAGGAATGTGAGCAGTGATGAGGATGAAGGGGATAAGAAGGGAAAACAAGTCATGTAAGCATCATCACAGTTGGGTCCAAGGATTAGAGCACCTGGAGGGATAAGGATTGTGGATCTAGATTCACCACCAAGAGGTGATCCTACAGTGTTACCATCAGAGCCAAGTCCTAAGAGGCAGAGAGTTGAGGAAATGCAGGAAACTTTGATGGATGAGATAATTGTGACTGATCAAGACATACAGGTTGGTATCCCTTCCCCTCCTAGATCAACACAATTGGTTCTTTCTGATATGGATGTAAAGGGGCAATGTGTACAAGATGCCAGGAGAGAGGCCTGCAAGGCATTCTTGGACGATGATGCATTTGTAAAGACTCTTGTATTCTTGCAACTAGTTTGAAGGATGAAACTAGAAGAGTACCAGAACAAATGCAAGAGTAGGAGAGAATTGAGACCTGATAGGTCTGAGCAGGAGAATGATGATGAGGTCAAAGCCGAATTAATGGAAGAATTCAAAGGAATCACTCCTAAGGAGGGAAGAAGACTTGTGACACAGGATGGTATCTTACTTTTTCCTGGATGGAATAAAAATTATCAATAGGGATCGGGAAATAGTTTTGTTTTTGGTTGATAAATGGATCCCTAGGGCCAATGATCTGGATATTATGTACAAAGCTTTTAGGTTTGATGTGGACAACAAGCCCCAGTCATTGAAGCCTACTCAAATCTTTGTAAAATCAATGAATGGATTTCAGGCCCTACATGATGATTTGAGTAGAAGAATTAGGGAGCTGATAAAGAGCTTTCATGACTGGAATGATACATATTTTCCATACTTTATTGATGCACAAGGAAATTTTAAGACATTGCAACAGTGGCAGGATGGGCCAGAAGAAGTTATCAATGCACAAATTAAATCAATTTGTGATGATTCAAACTATGGTTTATCGATAAATAGTATGGATAAGATAATTAACACCGGCACATTCTTAGAGTTTTTTGAAAGGGAAGCCAATTAGGTTGCAATGAAGTACACACCTTACAATACTAAGGTGAATGAGGTGGTGAATTTTGGCTAGCCAACGGATGAAGAGTATAAGAGATGGGTGGGCAAGTACTTAATCAAAGAGGAGTAAAACAATGTCTATTACCACGGGATGGATGAAGGAATGCGAGACGATGATGCAAATAATTCTGGAGACAACCACAGGTAATGATTTAACAATGGACATGGCATGTGAACAAAATGAGAAGATGTTTGAAATGGAGATAGCCATAAGGAATGCATTGGAGGATGCTAATACACACAAGCAACTAGCTTATCGAGATTATCTATCAAACATGTATTTATGGCTTAATATAGCATAATTTCTAGTTTGTTATTGTTGTTAAGAAAAAGAAATTTCTCAAAGGACGCTCCCTTTCACAATTTTGATATATTTATATCTGTTTCATAATGTAAAACAGATGTAGGCGGATAGGAGAAAGATACAGTAGATAGTTTGCAATGAAACTTTCCTTTAAAAGACTTAGATGCATGTAAGAATTTTGATGAAGTTAATGAAGATATCTGAACTTGTGTCTTAATCTTGGTATCAGCTATTTTTGGAATTATACAGTTATCTGGTTGTCTCCATTTTGATGCTTTTCAATTGTTTAAATTGATATATCAAGCATATATATATTCAGTTTACCAATACACATTTGTTGTATTTGTGTGATGTGATTATTTGGTTCTTTAAAGTAAAGATCAAACCCTTCTAGTCAATCATAGTAACTGAAGAGTATTAATTGAATCAATAAGAAGAATCACATAACTAGGATTTTCATTCTATCTCAAGAAGAATTTGTCAGTCATTTGCTTGCACATTTATACAAGTTATAAACTACATCTATGTGCCAAACACTTTGAATTATTTCCATCATAGATTACACTTTTATAGATATTCATTAGACTCCATACACCCAGCAAGGCAGTGGTCTCACACTTTCATCTTTTGGTTTATCCATTTTATTTTTTACATCTGTTAACTGAACATATTCTAATATAATTCAAAAAATATAATTAAAAATAAATATATCATAAATTAATTATGTAACCACATAAGTCAAATATAATTATATCAAAACATTAATATCAAATAGATAATACAATCACATAACTCATATATTTCAATGCCATTGATCTTCTTCTTCATCCAACTCTTTGTCTGTATCATCCGATCCATATTCAACATTGTAAGGATTGGTCATATCATCATCATCGTCATTGATATCAGTTTCAATAATGTCATCATCCACATGGATATCATCTTCATGAATATTAAATCCTACATCATCATGATCTACTTCCTCCTCTTCGACATCTTCATCAGGCACATCATCAACTAATTGTTGATCCTGATCATCATCTACATCATCTTCTATTTCTTTAGTATCTTCTTCTTCCACCACATTATACTTTACCGGCCTTCCTCTTGGATCATTTCTAAAAACATATGGCCAACCCGCTTTACCTGGAACCTCTAAGTAAAATACCTACTCACATTGGCTTGGAAGAACATAGGGCTCATTTCCAGCTCGCTCAAAATACCTTGTATTAACCATGGTAAATACATTATCATATTCAATAACAGTTCTCTCAAGATCATTTTTATTCAATCATAGTCTTTGCCATAGGATGAAAAACATAACTAATTTGAAGGACTTAAAGTCACACTCAAGTATATCATCCAAAATCCCATAGTATTGATTTTTTGAGACTTCTGGATGTATGTCGCTTCTAGATGAAACATTAGTCAGCTGGAAGACTGCAGTTATCCCAGAATCACAAGTTTTCTTCATGTCATCCAACTTTTTGATTCAAAATTTATAACCATTGCACCACATAGTCTTGTGGTGTTTCACCTGCAATATGTCAAACATGTAAAACTTATTGCGATATCGTCAGTTGATAAACATATTTATTCTTGGCCAAATGTATGCAAAGAAAAAAATATCAACATATATATAAATCAATATAATTCAAAATAATTAAATAATATGGGTGATTAATATATTTATACATACCTGTTTATCTCTTAAACCATATGCTAAATCAATTTCCCTTGGTGTAACATTGGAATCTCCATTACAATGAACTTCTTTAACCAATGAAGCCACACCTTCCCATGTTAATGCGCGACCAGATTGTCGACATCATTCAATCCATACCTTCATCCAATCAAGATTATTTGCGATGTACAAATGTAGTGCATCCCACTCTCGACCAACTGTATCCAAAAAAATTGAAATTCACAAACGACGTATAATTAGTTAATTACCATGGTATATGACCTTAATTTATAATTGATGAATATTGAAGCTTAATAATTAAATAAGTACAATATACATAAAAACCAAATGTAAAATGTATTCTAATTAATCTTCATGACCATCTTATAATTACCTGTCACTTTCTTCAATCTACCTTTCCCCATCAGGTACTCCCCTTCGAATTTTTTAATGGAGTTGGGATCCCAAATGCGATCTACATGGATCTTTGTTGCAAACTTAGGAAGATATTCAGTAATGTACACCATGGTCTGGTATACCATGTATCCCTCCACCATAGAACCCTCGGGATGTGCTCTTTGTCTAACCAAAGCCTTCAAAAATTTCAAGTGTCTCTCAACCATCCACATTGACCTTGTGTGTACAAGTCTATACAATTCAATCTCCCCAACTTGGTGTATGAGGTAGTGTTCTTGTGCATTGAAAAATGTCAAAGGTAGACACTTTTGCATTTCACAGCCATCTACAAGTGATTCAAGGCATAAATATATTAACGAGATTAAACAAAAATATACAACAAATTGAACAAATATCTCTACTTACCTCATGTATTTTCCAAGATCATAAATAACTTGTTTGATATTGTTGTCGAAGTTGTCTAGGAGAGATAGAGGTAGAATGTACTGCAACAATTATAAAATGATCTTTTCATTATTTTTCCGAAAGTAGTAAACATAATACACTAAAAAGTACATGTAGTATACAAATATATATATAATATACCAGAATAATTACATTAATGAAGGTATGCCAATTATGCATTTTCATCCCTAACCCAAATTCACCTTTCTTTGTTATGATATTGTTTATGTTTGTAGCAAATCATGTGGGAAATCGAATTTTTTGTATGACTTCTTTTATAGCATTGCTTTGCTGCTCCATTAATAACCAAGGAAGGGCACTTATATTAATTTGGTCTCCATCGCTATTTAATTGAATGACAATTTTCATTACATGATTGGCTTCCTGAATATCACTGCAAACTTTGACAGTTTTTTCTTTGTCATGCCTTGCATCCAATATTTTCCATAATGTTTGTGTCATATTCTTTTTGATATGCATTTATCAAACAAATGCACAATTTGTAGCTGCTCATAGTAGGGCAACCTACTAAATTTTCTAGGATAACTTTTCAGTCCTTGTGGAAGCCGACTATTAATGCCTTGACGACTTTCATGAAGCATATAAGTTAAACAAATTAACAACGACAATCATTGTCAATTACAGCATGAGTAAACACAACACAATATAAAAATATAAATTCAAAACATATCAGATATGATAGATAAATAATTTGATCTGATGTATAACCTTGACGATTAATTCTATTATATTCCAACTTCCATAGGCGAGGTGTCATTCTTCGCGGTTTTGATGTAGTCTCTTATTTCCCATTGAAAATATTTTTTTTAGTAGTTTGATACATATGATTTTTGTGGAGGAATTCCCTATACTCATCAAACACCTTCCTTCCTAAACTTGTTGAATGACGAGATTTCATCTTTGGACCACAAATTGGACATGCAAATTTTCCCTTTGTTTCAAGACCTGACAATCATATATAATTGGATTAAATATGTCAATTTTTATAATTATATATAATGAATAGATTATTTAAAAAACATGCATGATATCTACTTCATAAAATTAAATATCGTTAAAGTCATGCAGTCGAACATTATAACATACCAAAAAAATGTGTTAGCCCTGGGGCATCATGAATTGTCCATACAAGCATTGCATGGAATTCAAATTGTCTTTGTCCTATTGGTCTAGATACGTCACACATAGTCATGCCATTCCATAACTTTAGTAGCTCGTCGATAAGAGGCTCAATATATGCATTCATATCTTTAAATTGGTACTTACCTAGTTGAATGAACATAAACATAAACATTACATAATTATTATAAACATTTTACTGCAATATATAAATTCATGTACATGACTATTAAATAAAAAAACATATAAGTCATTATGCAAAAAATAAGACAAATGAGATGCTACTACGTTAAAGAAAATTGATGTAAACAAATACCTGGAACAATCATTGTCAACATTATGTGCTCCCTCTTTATTGACATCCATCGAGAAATGTTATTGTTGATAACAAAAACAGGCCACACCAAGTAAAGAGATCTCAGCTCTCCAAATGGATTGACACCGTTCGCTGCCAATGAAAGCCTTAGATTACAAGATTCTTCTTTCAAGTGTGGCTATTTTTCCTCCATGTCCCTAAATGCAGAACCATCCGCAAGCATTCGAAGAATCTCATCTCCACTTCTATTTCGTGCATGGTAATCCATAAATTGCGCTAAGCTTTCACACCTAAATAATTGTTGCATATGTGGACTAATGGGAATATACCGAAGAACCTTGCGAGGCACCTTTTTTGTTAGTTGATCTGTTTGATATCTACTGATATGACATTCTGGGCAATTTGTTGCAAATTCATGTTTTTATGATATATAATATGATCATTGGGACATGCATCTATTGCTTGATACTCCATTCCAATATCTTTCATAATACCAAATAAATCTCGGTCTGAGCGAGGTAAAATGTTTGACGGTGGTAACAAAAATTCATCAATCAATCTACAACAAAAAATAATTTCTTAATATAAAGAATATTAATGGTACATACTTCATCCTTTATTTACTAGCAATGAACTAACAACAATTAAAATAGATGAAAAAAGATGACATATATGACATACCTTAACATTTGTGAGATTGCTATGTTGGATAAACCATTCATAACCTTCAAGTTCACCAGCAACAATACAACAGAGAGAAGATTTATTTGGGAGCCTTCATAAAGGGGCTCGTATGCATTTTCAAGTACAGGTAAATCATGCACATCATCAAAGTCATCTCGATAAACATGATCAGATGTGCCACTACATATGTCATGGATCAATGTATTTGTACCATCATCTTCAATTGTGTTTTCTAACGCATGATCATCTTCTTCCATAGGATCATTAACTTCATCTTCAATATTCACAACTCCATGTTCCTCCGCGTGCAAAACCACATTCTCCAGGCCGTGATAATCCATATCATGTGCCCTAGAGCACCCCACCTTTATAATAATGACAGACACAAATAAACCATGATCATGATCAAGTAATTATATATATATATATATATATCAGATGTTAAAACAATATAAACATTTACAAATTCAATCAATATAAACACATATAATAAACAACCTACCAATTGATGATAACCATGCCCCCCTTCAACGTGACCATGTTGCCTAAAATATTTCTTAGCTGTTGTGATTAAAAGTATTCTCGTCTTTAAGCCGTTGCAATTATTGGAAGGACAATAACATTTCCCATCACCCTTTCTTTTCAATCTAGCCCACAATCTATCAAGTGACTCTTCATTTTATTCTGGACTAATATTATCTGACATGATTTTTATTTACCAAGCTTGACTATTTAGATCTTCAAAAAATATCAAACTCACACTCCAGTAGTTTTTAATCATACATAGGTAACAAAATATAATAATTATGATATTTTAGACCAAAAAAATTCGGCATGCAACTGCTCCTGCAAATGAGAAGATAGTCTGAAGTTAATGACCCCAAAAAACACTTTCAAATGCTAATTCCATAAATTATTAAATTCTAATTTTACTATGATTTCCAACTGTTAGACTCCTAAAATCAGAATATTGAACTTGCACAACAAAATCTGGAAATGAAATTCTCAAAATGCAGCTAATAGGCCTCAACAATTAAGGCCTATTCAAGACTTTGTAAAGTCACTGCAAGGTTTACAAGCCTTACCTAATGATTTCAGCAGGAGGATTAAAGAGTTGGTAAAGAGTTTTGATGATTGGAGTGACACATCTTTACCAGATATTGTAGATGCCCAAGGAAATGTTAGATCACTGTAGCAATGGCAGGACAGGGTAGATGAAATCATCAATGCACAAATCAAATTCATCTCACTGTTATGGTGTGTGTAATTCTCATTTTGGCTTTAATTCAAGGAATTAATTAAAATGCTTGAGTGAGGTTATAGGTGATTATGTTCATATAAGGATTTGATAAGTAGTATTGGGTTAGAATATAGATTGATGGTATTGTAAAGCAATATTATCTAAGATTTTATATGCTATGTGTCTAGAAGATAAACTTGGTTACAGTAAAAAACAAACAACACCTTTGATATTATCTAGCTATGGCTCTCAAATCTATTGAAAATTGATCATTAGGGTTAAAATTGAAACCTCGCAAATATACTCTTTGTCCAAATCCATCAAGAATTTTCCATTAGTTATAAACAATTCCCTTATAAAGAATTTGTGAAGTCAGGTCTAAACTCTAGAAATGAAATTATAAAAATGCACAAGACTAAAAATGAAATCTGATGAGATGTTGCTTTAAAATATGATTTTCAAACCTGGAAGTACAAATCTGAATTCACAAATGAATTCTGGAAAAAGACAATGACTACCCTCAACCTAGCGATATCTTTTTGAGTTTCTTCTGATTTTCCCCAAGAAAACTGTCGAGCAAAACATTGTCGCAATAAATAGTCGAGCTCATTTTTATTTATCTCCACCACAATTTAACTTTGCAGGTCCGTCAAAATTTTAGTGAAAGATCTTTGTTGAAACGTAGACGAAAAAATGGTTCATCGAAATTTCGACGAACGTCGGGGATAAAATTTTAAAAAAATAAAAATTTGCACAAGTGCCCAACAATACATCTAATTATATAGCTATCGTCAAAAGGTTTAGTCAGATTTTGTAATCAAATGAGTTAGTGATAGTCCATCAGCTACATGCAACGTTTATTCTCTACCATTAAAATCACATCCCCATGGAGGGGTTTGGAGATGTCAAAATCTACTAACAGCCGAGCCACCGTATGATGCCCTAAGTCATGAGTAGTGGAGTCCACCATTAGGAAATGTCCAATGGAGTTTCCAATAGCTTCATTACATGACTCCTCCCCGAACTGGAGAGGGAGATTTGGTAAACGAACCCAAACAGGTCTGGTAATAATACTAATTATTGTTGATTACATTATAATTAAATGATACTATAAAACTTAAATATTCACACTACAACAAAAATGTCAAATCATTAAATATGACAAAATAAAAAATTAAAATGAAATACAATAAAAAATAATATGTATAAAGTGAATGTGAAAGTTTAAATATACACACACATGCCAAAGTAAAAACACAACAAAATGGTTGTCAAGGTTAAAACACATTTCACACAATATTTGTTCATTCCACACATAATGTTTTCAAACACACACTTTACACATATACAAAGTAAATTCTAAAGTTTAAAGATATATTAAATTAGTTTAAACATGCCAAACTACAAACACACTAAAGTGAACACATGCCTAAATTAAAAATGTTTCACAAAAAGTTACTTCAACTACACAAAGTAAACACGTAAGTTCAAACATGTCAAAATATAAACACATAAAATGTGAATATCAAAATTCAAACACACTTCACACTAAAGTTCAAACATATACTAAAGTAAATGCTAAAGTTTAAAGATATGTTAAGTTATTTTAAACGTGCCAAACTACAAACACACTAAAGTGAAAACATGCATAATTTAAAAATGTCTCACAAAAAGTTACTTTAACTACACACAAAGTAAACACTTAAGTTCAAACATGTCAAAATACAAACACATAAAATGTGAATATCAAAATTCAAACACACTTCACACTAAATTTCAAACATATACTATGAATGTGAAAGTTTAGAAATACACACACATTATGAATACAATTGAAGTGGCTGCCAATGTTGAAATGTATTTCACACAAAGTTTGTTCAAACACACACTTCGAACATATATTAAGCAAATGCTAAAGTTTAAACACACACATGCCATAATAAAAAGATAGCAAAATGGTTGTTAAAATTAAAACAAATTCCACACATAGTGTTTTCAAACACACACTTCACACATATACAAAGTAAATGATAAAGTTTAAAGATACATTAAGTTACTTCAAACATACCAAAGTACAAAACACACTAAAATGAACACATGCATAATTTAAAATGTTTTACAAAAAGTTACTTCAACTACACACAAATTAAACTCTTAAGTGTAAACATGTCAAAATATAAACACATAAAATATGAATGTCAAAGTTCAAACACAATTCAGACTAAAGTTCAAACATGTACCATAAAGTAGGCGTCAAAGTTAGTACTCTCTTCATACAAAGTGAATGTGAAAGTTCAAACATATACTGTAGTGACCCTCTTGATGACGCATTTATTATAGTTGTTTTGAGATGTTGATAGTCATTAGATGTTTTGAGACTACTTTATTCTAATGTATTATGTCTTCGATTACTTGTTTAGATTGTGAAACTCAGTTGATGATACACTTATGTTATAATGCTTTGTTTACTTTAGGAAGATGACATAATTATGATGACATATGAGGTTCTGTAATTTTATGATGGTACTATGATGTGAATGATTTTAGATGCTATTTCTTACGTTAGTTTGATGAAGAAGACAGTTTAGCAGTAGTCATACGTGAGTGCCCTACTACGCTGTGATTCTTATTTATGGTGCATTTCATGTTATCTATGTTGTTTCAGTTGACTGTGTAGTGTGATGTAGCTTTCAGGTACAAGCATCGAATCCACCTGTTTGTCAGGTCTAAGCGTGCCATGGTCCAATGGAATCATTGAAGGGAGATAGTCCTATCCTCTAGCCTAAACCATCATTCTAAAAGAACATGTACCAATTGTCACCCTTATGTTATGTTTTTGTTCATTTTTCGTAGTGCTCATTGGTCGTCACGTGTTGTCATGTTTTCTTAATGTTTGTTTAGATTATTTAATGATTAAATTAATGGTAATGTTGATTAATGTTTAATTGTAATGTTTTAAGTTTAAAAGCTTAATTCAGAATATTGTGGAATTAAATGTGAAATATTAAAATATATTGATTATGAAAGATAAATTAGTTGTAATTGATTTTTTGGTGCAATTTGGATGTTTTCGAAAGCCAAACAATCAATTTTGATTTAAAGTTACAAAATATCTTCTTTGATCAAGTTGTTCAAAAAGGTTAATTGAAGAAGGATTTGCATGTGAATTATCAGTAAAGTGATGGATTTGCATTGTGACCTAAAATGAATGATATAACATAGGAATAGAGATTAATAAAAAGTGGAGGAATTAATTTTCAAAAAAAAGAAAAAAAAAATTGTTGTTGTTTCATGGGAAAGTTGTTCTTTGTATTTTTTAGGGGTTGATTATTTTGAAAAAACTAAAAATCAATTTCTGGAAGTTGTTTTGTTCTGTAAAAGTCTTGTGGATTGAACCTTGAGGATTTCACTTCGCCGCAAACTGAATTAGGAAGGAATTTCAGGTTTTCTCCTTTATTTTTGTTATGTCTTCTATTCGAGCATTTCAACTATCATCTATCCCTTATGCATTGGTATTTCTTTTCCTTTGGCTTTTCAATTGTCATAGCATCCATGGTTAACCATAGCTAGGTGTATAGATTTGCATTTCTCCCTATTTCTATCTGTATCCTTTCTGTTTGACATTACCAATGTTGGAAACTCGTTCTCAGTTGCTTTTCACCTATTGCACACGAGTCATATGCTTGGATTCTTCAGTAGAATTTTGATTCACTATAAAATTTGATCTTTTGTGAACTATTTAAATTGAATCATCTTGTGATCATCGGGTTGTTTTGTGATCTCGCCTTTGGTCAGGTATTGTATTTGATTCTTCTTGCCTTCAATGAGTCGGCTATATATTTTTATATATCTCACAATCCTTGTTTTGGACTTTCCTTTAATGCCCATCGGTTGTCATATTCTAAGCATTCTTTCTCTGCCGAGTTTCCTTCCATAAAAGTGCAAGGCGTTGGCCCCTTCTTGTTCTATCAATCTTTTGCCTTGTCTGATTTTATAGGACTCCTCCAAGCAGCGAATTGTATATGAAACTTCTGGAAAAAAATTCTCTATCCTAAACTCTATCCAATTGAATGCTTGGCCAACTATCTCAGTCTTATTATTCTGGTTGTTTGCTTGCGTATAACCACTTGAGGCTTTTGTTAGAATATCTCCTTTGATGCTATCAATTTCCTTCGATGATAGTATATATGGGCCATCTTTCAATCGGTTTCCAGAGTGTATGCCTTCATTCTATCAATTTCTGGTGATGATTCGTATATGCTATTAGTTGCATTTATTTTTTACCTTTCTTGTTATGTGTGTGTCGACATGCATACTGATTGCATGCTTTCTAGTGAGTGCGGCTGTGAATAGGCCCTTTAGTTCATGGAAGTTGTCTAGTGTGGTGGTAAGTAGTTGATTAGTTGTAATTTCTGGCCGATCTGAACCTAGATCTATCCTCATCTTTTAGAGTTTAAGTTAGCATGGGAATAACATAGTGTTGCTTCCATTAAGTTTGCATGGTTTATTGGAGTTGTCGACCTTACCCAATTCATACTTAACTCAAGTCGACTTACCCTTCATAGATTGAGGTGGAGCCTTGTATACCTGTGACTCTTGTAATTAAATCTTTATTTGACTTGTTTAAGTTTTGATGCATGCTCTCCTTATTAGGATTGTTTTATTTATATGGTAGGTAATCTATGTTTGTTGAGTTTCTTTAGGTTATAAATATTGAAATTTAATTAACATTAGGTTATAAATGTTGGAGTTTAATTAACATTAGTTTATAATGATCATAGTTATAAAAGATCAATTATTTATATTTTTTTTACACAAAGTGCAATTGGTTTACTCCCATCTTATAATTATGTTTGGATGACTACCATAATACAATCTCTTGTTTAAAAGAGTATAATTGATCTATTGTATTTCTATGTGTGAATCGAGGTTGATTGTTTGTTCTAATCAATGAGTATAAATATTAATCCAAGTATTAATTGACTTTAGTAGAGTTTGGTTAATTAATAAATTTATACTTATTTGTTGATCTAGGACAGAATAAATGAACCCATTAATGATATACCAATGTATATTGTTTTATTATTTGTATCTATAGGTTATTAATAATGGTTATCATACTAAGTAATATGGTGGGATTATGAATATAATAATTTTATATTATCCTTTATTTAGAGTGTATTTTATTTGTTAAATGGTTAAAATATCATCATTATGACCTTGTTCTATTTATAAATTGTAATTATGAACTTTTAGATCACCAGTTGGGAGAAAATAGTCGGTGTTAGTTAACAATGAGATTGGACACTTCGTTACTGCTTATTTATGTTTATTATTAAAAAGTTTAATATGAAGCATATATAGTTAAGTGTTCTATTTTTATACTTTGCAAATGATACATGTGTTGTTTAACTTATATGAATATAGGAATATAATGATTTTGTAAGATTGAGGTTAATATACGTTGTGCAATTAGAAAATGAAGAAAATTGCACATTTGTTTTTTCCACCTTCCTTATTAATGTACTTTAACACACGTATTTGAAAGGTTTTGAGATAAGATATTTTAATACATTTAATTCTTTCTTTTGGAATAAGTATTAATTTAAAGTTGTTGAGTGAATCAAATTATAATCTAAATAGGGCAAGCATTATTCTTTCTTGGAATCTAGTTTCGTTAAGATATGTTGCTTGTGATATTATCATCCAGAGGCTTCAAATATTAGTGTTGTTTTGAATTCATGGATAGAGAATGGTGATTGCTCTCATATTGTATCAAATGTGTTTACATGTCCCATCCAAGTTTTGTGCCCTTATGAATTTTATTTTCAGACATGTTGAATACTCGAGTGGAGTTGAATTTGTTCTTGAAAATTTTGTCTTGCTTGTACTGTGGGTTATTGATTTGTCAATGTCTTGGTATGTACTCAACTATTTTGAGTCTATGTGGAAAGAAGTATTATCTTGCTTACAAGTTGGTGTTTTTGTCTTATCAGATTGAGATTTGTACTCTTGAGGTGTGGCTTTCGCTAGGGGCCGAACCCGAAAAAGGCTGCATGGGTAACCTAGCAGAGGTTCGTAAGAAAGTGAAAACCTTAATTATTGTACTGAAAGTTTATCTGTTGTTTAGTCATTGTGATGTCATGTATTTTGACCTTGTGTAGTGTCATTGTTCTCCTTGTTGTCTGTAGTCTTGAGGACTTGTCCTATCTCCTAGCATGGGGGGTGGGATTTCGAGTTCCACACAGTTGGGAAGAATGTGCCACATCTTCCATTGGGTCCCCTGCAAGATCCCAAATGCACGTCGTTCATGGATTTGTTCACCGGACGAGTTCGTGGGCATCATCTGCTCTTGATCTTATTTATTATTGTACTCACTCATTATGTTACATGAGATCTCACTATATTATTCTTTGTTATACCATGAGATTTGTTACAATCCCATTTTCTATAAACGAACTTGTAATCTAACTATTGATGTACTGAATCTATAAATGACTATTCTCTTGATTTCAAATATATAGTTTTGGATGTGTTGTGTTTATTGTTTTACTTTAGTAGCATTGTTGTGGAACCCTTGAGCAGTGTTGCTTGGTTGTTTTAACTAATTGATATTATATGTTTTCAAAAAAAAAAAAATTGGTTATTTAGTGTAACGCTTCCTGGGTTCCACGGCGGGGCGTTAAAGCTTGGTATCAGAGCCCCAGGTTTATACACTGGGTACTTGGGGTATGTTGAGTTCACTATATTAGCCTTGTGAATTTGTTGGTGGAATTGTTAAGTGATCACGTGTTCATTGTTTTTACCTTAGCATGATGTACTCTGTGGAAAAGAGTAGTGTGAAGGAACCTGATATAAGTTTACAAATGGAAAGTTATGATACATATTCCATGGTTATGGAAATTGTTGTCCTATGGAATCATGTATGTAGTTGTACCCTTGTAAATGTAAGAAGCCCGTACTTGCTTTGTGTATCCATGTGATGGTGATACTTGGTACCCATCCATGGGGAAAAGTTACACTTCGGTGTGGGATCTACCATCTAACATATATTAAGCAAATGCTAAAGAAAACACACATGCCATAGTGAAAACATAACAAACTGGTTGTCAATGTTAAAACACATTTCACACAATATTTGTTCATTTCACACATAGTGTTTTCAAACACAAACTTCACACACATGCAAACTAAATGCTAAAGTTTAAAGATGCATTAAGTTAATTCAAACATACCAAAGTACAAACACACTAAAGTGAACACATGCCTAGTTTAAAAATGTTTCACAAAAAGTTATTTCAACTACACACAAAGTAAACACTTAAGTTCAAACATGTCAAAATACAAACACATAAAATGTGAATTTTAAAGTTCAAACACACTTCACACTAAAGTTCAAATAGATACTATAAAGTGAGCATCAATCTTAGTACTATCTTCATACAAAGTGAATGTGAAAGTTCAAACATACACACACATGCCAAACTACACATACAATTGAGGTGGTTGCCAATGTTGAAACGTATATCACACAAAGTTTGTTCAAACACACACTTCAAATATATATCAAGAAAATCCTAAAGTAAACACTCACATGCCATAGTGAAAACACAAAAAAATGGTTGTCAACGTTAAAACAAATTTCACACAATTTTTATTCATTTCACACAATGTGTTTTCAAATACACACTTCACACATGCAAAATAAATGCTAACGTTTAAAGATGCATTAAGTTAGTTCAAACATACCAAAGTAGAAACACACTAAAGTGAACACTTAAGTTCAAACATGTCAAAATACAAACACATAAAATGTGAATATCAAAGTTCAAACATACTTCACACTAAAGTGTGCATCAAAGTTAGTACTATCTTCATACACATTAAGTTCAAACTCCACACATGTCAAAGTACAAATACAATTGAAGTGGTTGCAAATGTTAAAATGTATTTCACACAAAGTTTGTTTAAACACACACTTCAAACATATATTAAGCAAATGCCAAAGTTTAAACACACACGTCATAATAAAAAGACAATAAAATTGTTGTTAAAATTAAAATATATTTCACACATTGTTTTCAAAAACACACTTCACACATATACAAAGTAAATGCTAAAGTTTAAAGATGCATTACATTAGTTCAAACATACCAAAGTACCAACACATTAAAGTGAACACATGCATACTTTAAAAATGTTTTACAAAAAGTTACTTCAACTACACACAAAGTAAACACAAGTTCAAACATGTCAAAATACAAACACATAAAATGTGAATTTTAAAGTTCAAACACACTTCACACTAAAGTTCAAACAGATACTATAAAGTGAGCATCAATCTTAGTACTATCTTCATACAAAGTGAATGTGAAAGTTCAAACATACACACACATGCCAAACTACACATACAATTGATGTGGTTGCCAATGTTGAAACGTATATCACACAAAGTTTGTTCAAACACACACTTCAAACATATATCAAGCAAATGCTAAAGTAAACACTCACATGCCATAGTGAAAACACAACAAAATGGTTTTTTATGTTAAAACATATTTCACACAATATTTGTTCATTTCACACACAGTTTTTTCAAACACACACTTCACACACATGCAAAATAAATACTAAAGTTTAAAGATGCATTAAATTAGTACAAACACACTAAAGTGAACACTTAAGTTCAAACATGTCAAAATACAAACACATTAAATTTGAATATCAAAGTTCAAACATACTTCAGACTAAAGTGAGCATCAAAGTTAATACTATCTTCATACACATGAAGTTCAAACTACACACATGTCAAAGTACAAATACAATTGAAGTGGTTGCAAATGTTAAAACATATTTCACACAAAGTTTGTTCAAACACACACTTCAAACATATATTAAGAAAATGCGAAAGTTTAAACACACACATGCCATAATAAAAAGACAACAAAATGGTTAAAGTTAAAACACATTTCAAACATAGTGTTTTCAAACACATATTTCACACTTCAAACATATATTAAAAAAATACTAAAGTTTAAACTTACATATGCCATAGTAAAAAGACAAACAAAATGGTTAAAATTAAAACACATTTCATAAATAGTGTTTTCGAACACACACTTCACACAGATACAAAATAAATGGGTATGTGCAAGATCATCATGGAAAAAACAGGTCCTTAAGTGGCAATGAAAATTTAAAAAAATTAGAGTTAAACAATTTGACGTAAAAATTTAAATAAGTTATTTATTTTATTTCAAAAATATGTAAAAATTGAATGTAGTTTCTAAACTACTAGATATAAATCTATTTGGGAAAAATTTAAAATTTCAATGCAGTAATATTTAAATTTCAAAGATAAAATAAGAAGTAAGAATCTGTCTGACCACCCTTACCACAATAAAATGATAATATTTTTTAATAAGATTTTATATATAAGTAGAGGACTCGTGTCCCGATGTGATGCATATTCTTTTGTATTTTTTTTCCAAGTAAATAATTAATTATGAATTTTTTATTACAACTTTTAAAAAATATGAAAACTCGTATGTTTGACCACCTTAATTTGGTCAAAACTTCATGAAATTCTTTTTTTTTTTTCAAATCCTATAATATGCGAAGCATAGAATGTGACGCATGTTTTGAATTCAAAAAATGTGATACGATTTGAAAGATATAAATATTTTTCAATCAGCCTATCAATTAGGACTTTAGTCATAATTCAAATAAAAAATGAATAATAATTATTTATTAAATTCAAAATAAAGAATAATTTATATTTTTAGAAAGTTGAAAATCTCCTTTAAAAACCTTTTTCGTTTCATCAATTTAGGGTAAAAAAAAATCATCAGCCACATAAGCTAAGTCTAAAAAAGCAAGGTAAGTTGTTAAACACGTTTTTATGCTGACTTTTTAGGATTGGCATGTCCTAGCCAAATTCTAAAGCAAACTCAAGCCTAATCCCTAGGTAGTAGGCTTTGTGTCAAACATGTCGGATATTCGATTTTTTATATAAAATTTTAAAAAATCTAATATAGTTTTAATATATTATTTAAAAAGTTGTAATTTTCAAATCAGATATTCGATTTATTTTATATATAATTTTAAAAAATCTAATGTAGTTTTTAATATATGATTTAAACAATTACAGTAAATAATTTATAGTTTCTTTAATATATCTAATTTAGAATATACAATATAGTTTATAATTCAATATATAATTTATAATTTATGATAATCTCTTACGAAATTATGTATAATATTTAAATATTATTTATATATTCTATTTAATGTATATGTATATATTAAATATTTAAATATCTCCTCTCTTTTTATCCCATTCTCCAAGTTTTTCCCTCTCCCTTCTTACCCTCTTCTTCCCTCCTTCCCTCCTAATTCTCTCTCCTTCCCCTCTTCCTCTACCATTCTCTCTATCTCCTCTTCCCCTCCTAATTATCTCTCTCTATCTCTCCCTTTCCCTCTATATTTCCCTCTCTCTATCTCTCTCTC